>WEIU01018342.1:14682-38656 GCA_013389925.1 Aegithalos caudatus
CTCCGCATTCCTGCTCCGGCGGTGTTCGTCTGAGGCACGGACAGCGGTGATGCAGACTTCTCCTGTGCTTTTAGTTAGTTAGTTTTAGCTAGCTGAGGCAGAGAAGTATCCTGGACCATTTTTTTTCTTTCTCGGGACTGTTTAAATCTGTTCTGGACTGAAAACCCAGAGGAGCACCAAGGGCTTGCACCTGCAGCCCACTGGGCCTGGACCCCCGGAGGGACTGGGAGTGAGAAAAGACTGAGAGAACTGAACTGCACCCATGGCGAGGACTTCCTCAGCTCTGCCATCTCTCTTTGGATCGTCGAGAGGTTTTATTGTTTCATATTATTCATTCTTTGTGCCTGTGGGTATTTTGTTTGTTAAATAAAGAATTTTTTCCACTTTTTCCAAAGAAGTTTTCTCGAACCGGCTGGGGGAGGGGCCATTTGGGTTTGCTTTCTGGACGAATCCCTAATTTGGAGTTTTCCTCCCAAATTTACCCTAAACCAGAACACCTGGCATTCCCAAGTAAGCATTTAAATACTACATTCTACATGCCTCTCAACCTTTCAGAGGACCACTAAATTATTGAGGTTGGAAGGGAGCTCTGGAAGTTACCTGGTTTAACTTCCATTGCATAAACGGCCACCTAGGACTGGTTGCCCAGGACCAGCTTTTGAGGAGAGAGATTCCATAGCCTCTGGGGAACCTGTGCCAGCGCTCAGTTACACTCACAGTGAAAGAGTGTTTCCAGATGTTCAAAGGAAACATCCTGTGTTTCAGCTTGAGCCAATTGCCTCTGGTCCTGTCACTGGGTACCACTGAAAAACAGCCTGGCTCCATGCTTTTTTCACATTCCCTGCAGACATTTATATACATTAACAACGTTCCCCCTGAGCCTTCTGTTCTCCAAGCCAAATAGTCCCAGTTCTCTTAGCCTTTTCTCATAGGAGAGATACTTCAACCCCTTCATCATCTTCATGGCTAGACTCTCTCCAGTGTGTCTGGAGAAGTATCCAGTACTCTCTGCTACTCTCCAAGACTGAGAAGTTCAGAATTCAAGACAGTCCTTCAGGAATGGCCTCACCTGAGTGCTGAGCAGAGGGAAAGGATTATCTCCCTTGCCCCAGCAGGAACTGTAGCTGCCCGTGGCTGTCCACCGGCTAGCCCCGCCACAGCAGACCACAGTCACAGACTGGCACTGGAGCCACTGTCTGCACAGTGGGTTCTTATACCAGTGAGGCAGAGGCGAAGTGTGGTTGTGGCAAAGGAAGAAAGGAGGACTCTGCCGAGGTGAAACAGGCTGGAGGTTTACCCCAAGGAAAACCTGCCCAGACAGAGCAGAGAACTTGGGTGCACACAGCTTATAAACAGGGGAGGATCACAGGGGTGGGGGTTACATAGGTCCAATGAGAGATGGGTTAGGGATGGCTCTACTGAGAACTGACAACTTATCATCCAACAGGGGACAAGGAGAGGGGGAGTTCTTGGGCTTCTGCCAATTATTCGATGCTCTCCCTGGATCTTTCCAGAACACAGGGAGAGGCCTGACCCTGACTGACAAGGAGAATGGGGTAGGGGTTGACAGGACTGACAGGGGAAAGGCTTGGGAGAAACCAACTGTGGGAATAAGAAAGGGGGTACATAGAACAAACCATCAGGGTACATGTAACATACAACAACTTACACAGACCATGAAGTAAGAATAAACTTGAACTGTGGTAAAACAAAATGATTTTACACCACCACAAGGAACCACATGAACCAATCCAGGATGGCATTGGCCTTCCCTGTGGCAAGGGCACCAGCTGCTTCACGTTGAGCTTAGTGTCCTCCAGGACCCCCCAGGTACTATTCTGCAAAGCAGCTTTCCAGGTGGGCAGCCCCCAGTGTGTATCGGTGCATTGCGACTCTGCTGTTTCCAAACTTCCCATTTCTCAAACTCCTGGATCATACACAAGTAAGATGTTTTGGATCCTCATTGCCTGAGGATCTTTTGAACTGCACTTTTGATCTTTTGAATTGATCTTTTGAACTGCACAAACACTTTTGAACTGCATGTGTTACAGGAAGCAGCAGCAGTACCACAACATCTTAGAGCTGTGACCTGTTCTGATGAGAGGAAGTAGGGAGAAGAAATGGGCAGAGCTAAGGAGGTAAGAGGTAAGAAAATAATGATCTACCATGTTCAGCTGGACTCATTGGACAGGGAGACACAACTTATGCACTTCACATAATAAGTCACCAGGACTGCAAGTAATTTCATGCTCTTATGTAAAAGACCCCACCAATAAATGCCACAGTTCTATTCCAATTCCTCCATTTACCACCAAATTTAATGCTAGATTATTTTATGGAAAAAAAATTAAAATATGTCAATTTATTTATGCAGTAAAGTACTTTTTTTCTTAATTTTTATCTTAAAAAAACCAAACATCTCTGAAGCAATAATCATCACTGGAATAAAAATTATGTTTACTCTTTTCACCACAGTTGCCACTTACAAAAAAAAAGCAAGAAAAAAAAGAGTGATCATCCCCAAATTTATAATATAAACTCTGGGCTGGGGTATAAGAGGACACTTTTAGGTTTGAATCACACAGAGGTAAATAAACAATTACAGCCCTGAGACAGAGACAGAGCTTTAAGTCCCTTGTCCCATGCCCCAAGTGTCTAATTTATTATTGCATATATAATATTAGTCATACAGTTAAATTATAATTCAGAAGTGTTATCTAGTTAGGAACAGCCAGGGCAGAAATTAGGAGACCTATTTGCTATTTCAGATTCCATAATTTCTTTCCAAGTGAGCAAATCCCAAAACATGTTTGTCTCAGGAATAGAATTATGTATATCTGTTTTTATTTATTAATAAATTAGATGTGACATGGTCAATAATTTACTAATTATAAATATTGTTGGTATTAGCAGGAAAACAAGATGTATCCTGGCTTCATGATTTACATTTTGTGATAATCCTTTCAATGATTTCATTGCACTTAACAAAGAAGTATTCAGAGGGCACTACAATGTTCATGGCTGCAATTTAGGACCTGCAGACATGAACTGAATAATACATAACTTATATGATGCTGGTCTGAAATATAATACATGTGCTCTTGAATCATGAGTGTGCAGGCTGCTCTGTTAGTTCCCCTGGCTGGAGATCTAGAAGTTTTACACAAATTTCATTGTCACCTTTGCTGTTGGATGCAGAAACTTATGTTGCTTGTTCTGTTTTACACCTAAGGAAAAAAAAGTTAAAATATGAAAGGTTAACTTTCCTTGCTCTCATTGTGTCTGGCATGTGACTTCCACCCTTGCAAGTAGGGAAGGGGATTCATTCAGTGTTCAACTCTGTAACTTTACCAAATCTCTTACCTCTTTTAACATGAGAAAACAGTTGTTCACTCTAGACATTGGTATGTGCTTATCACAGAGAGGTACCTTCTGAGGTATGTGGACTGCAGAATTTCTGCTTTTTTTTTTTTTTTTTGCAGCCTTGAGATTCTAAAAATTCCTCATGGGATATGGCAAAGGCAAAATTGAGGGTTCCTGAAGTAGCTCCATACAAGTATACAAAAAGCTTAATAAATAATGTGGACTGTATTATGGCACACCAATGCACTGCTAACATACATGGGGGATGAGGCACCTCAAACAGCATCTCCAATATCTATCATTAAGCTTGGCTTTATATCACAATGTTACAAAGCAGCTGAGAGAACTCTTTTTCCGTTTGTTAGTAATCAAACAAAGCATTTCTGTGTCTCTCAGCATTTAACATTCAATTTGTTAAATGTCACAGAAGAAAAATTAAATTAAAATGACATCACTACAGAATGTATTCTTTAAAGTTTCATCATCCCATGACTCCATGTTTCTCCATATTGACCTAATTTGCCATGACAGGAATATGGTCTGTGTTTCAGAATATTTCAAGTGTAGAAATTACTAAATCTTTGTGAGAATTGTATGCTAGTTTAGCAGACAGAGCCATCTTTATTGACATTAATTTCACCATTCATAGTAAAGATATATCATTAGGCAGACACAACTGTACCTAGAGAAACATCATTTATCTAGGTACCTAATTGTCACAGTTGGGGGTTGATCCTTCCTCAAGGCACTTTGACATTCTTTCTACATCCGACCTCAGTGTAGTTGTTTGGTATCTTGCCAGACTAGCTGTAAATTCAGATTTTTGTTAGTACTATCTGACACTAAACAAATCTGACAATATGAAACCTTCAACTGGAACTGAACAAGTAAGCTAGAAGGATAAAATAAATCCATCTATATCTGTTATCAATGAAAATCTTTATGCACTGACAGCAGAGGCTGCTGCAGGAATTTCGGGAGAGGGCAGAGGCTACTATTGGAGTTTCAGTCATGGTGGACAGAAGTCCACATCACAAAATCATAAATACAAGTAGTCTAATCCTGTAGCCTTTAAAGGTCTAAAGTGAGAAGAACTGAAAAGTTGAGCTGATAAAATTAACCTTCTCTTTAACCTTCAAGGCAGCCATCTTAAGACAGAGGCATTCTGGTACTATTGTCAGTAAGGTTCTATTTCCATGTTAAATAATTCTGTGAATGCAAAAGGTTCTATAGCAGTCACTGCTATTATGTGCCGACTCAGAAATATGAGAATTCAGAAAATGGAGGGGTAGGATGAGCAAAGTGGTGAAGATTTAGGTTAGGTGTCAGATTGCAATATTCTGCTGAAATTATTGCAAAATACTTGCTGGCAGAGAATAATAAATCTGGCCAACTACATTTATTAAAAGTATTCTCTATGCATTATTTATTTACAAATAATCACCTTCTAGATGTTTAAGTATTAGAGAGACTCTGTTTTTTCCTATAAAATTAATTAATTTACCTATCCCGGTATAACCCCATTTATCCAATTTACCTACTTTTATATTCTACAAGCTACCCATAATTTGAGCTGTCACATTAATATATAGTGACTCTAGTGCACTTAATCAGGACAACTCTAAAATGAAGAAATGGAGGGAAATGCATAAACATTTACAAGGTCATCTGCAAGCATATAATTTCATGAGGGAAAGTATCCTATGAGGCACATTTTAACCTTAAAAGACAAGGTCAACATGAGTTTATATATTTGTTTATTCCTAAGTAAGCTGGCACCGATTTCCTTTGTTTAGTGGTAACATAGGGAAACTCCAAGAAAACTAGTGACATGGCATATCTGAAATATTGACTATATGCAACTCCCTAATTTTCCTTTTNATTTCAAGTTCAAAACAAGAAGGACAGCAGTGTGTGCATTGATGCCCTCATGGAAAAAAGGTGACAGAAATTAAGAGCAGTAATTTAAAATTATTCAAAAAAAAATTAAAAAGCAAAAGTATGAAGAATTAGTCACCTATCACCACTATTACACAGACTGAAGTTTCCAGCACAAGATTCTTAGTTAGTTTCCAGTTAGATTCTTGGTTACTTCAATGATTATTCAGCATCACTTTCAGCCAGAAGAGATCTTTTCTTACTCAAAATCTTTGTTCTTTAGGACTAAAACCTTCCTGTGGAAACCCAGGGCTTTACCACCTCCAGGCTTAATCACAGTGTATGACACTACTCAGAACTACCCAAACAAGCAAAATTTGGTGAACCTCCTTATTAAGTAACCTGCCTGAAAGAATATGTGTACCTTGGTCACATTTGCTGTAAAATGATCAGAGCAAATTTTTGCAGCACTCACTTGGAAGCATAAAATTCCAAATAGACATATTTCTGAGAGATACCTTGTCCCTCACTCTTTGATATCACTGTGACAAATGTAATCACAAGTGTTTGCACTTATACTGCTGTACCATTAACAACGGTAACATTTTTTCGCAAGAGTTCATATATATTTGATTTTTCAAAACTGTAACCATATTATCAGTTACCAATTCTAATTAATAAAATATTAGTAACACAGACTTTAGTTCCTCAGCCTATTTAGCATTAGGCCACATTAGCACCACAAGAAACAAACCAGATTTTAGCACCACAAGAAACAAACTTCTCTTTTAGGCAAAATTTGTAATTGCTTCAGTTAAAAGTACAAATGTAGATCCTTTTGACTTGAGATCTACTTTCTCTCTTGATAAGACAGGATCTTGTTACCTTCAACCATCTACTCTTCCAGGCTTTTGTAAATAGATTACTCATGGAGCTGTGAGGGTTTAAGAGGAAGTAACAGACATTCCTTTGACATTAGAAAGATTAACAAGGATTCCTCCTCTCAATCCTTTTATGCATATTTCTGTAAGATATAGATTTAAAATTGTGTGTTGAATTTAGAGCATTAGTGCTTCTATGAAAAATCCTTTAATATGTAAATGAATTTCTTATCCTGTGGAAGCTATGTAATTCCGTATCTTGATACAGTAGTTTCACGCTGTGGATGCAGCCCAGCTGGTAAATCAGTTAGAGTGTGAAACTAAAACCACCATAATTCATAACTACAATTTTTAACCAAAGTACATTTTAAAATCTCTTTACAGCTATAAACCAAACATTGATATTTACCATGAAGTCTATTCCTGCTATGTTTCAGCCCATCTTGTCAATCAATACCTAATACAGTGTTAGACTAATTAGATACATACAATGTAATTATACATACAATGTAATTATATTGTAAGTAGAAATCCTCCTATTGAACATAACAATGCTTTAGGCATGGGTAGACTAAAGAAACAAAGCTCTACAGAGTTGTGTACAATTATTATTATCTAAACAAAGAGCTGAAATGTCATATGAAGATGAAGCACAATAAAAGTGATTGATATGTCATTTTTTTTTTGTAGTTAAGACATCGTTTACTGAGTACTTTACAATGCACTCTAGATACAAAAAAGTATGTCACTATGCTGCTTGAAGACATATATATATTTCTTTTATTGATCTAGCCTGTTTAAATTACACTATTGTTTTCAAGGAAAGCTTATAATCCTTTTTAGATGAGTGACATGTTTTCTTTTTAGCTTTAGTGCTTTCCAGAAGAAAATGAAGCAGATCTAGGAAGCATATGCATCAGCTGTTATCAGTCACCTCTCTCATACTTGTCTTCTTAATGTGGTTTCAGAAGGTCAGACCTGTAGCAGATGTATTACTCAGGTGACAAGGTGACAACAGGAACATCAGCACTGATGCATATCACTCACAGAAGTAAAACTTCTCTGCTTGGCCCATTGCTGCCCTATCAGGACACCACTGCAATGATCAAATTGTTACTTAGTCTCATAAATGTAGATAAAAAGAAATGCTGTCAGTGTACTTCCTTCAGGCCTGCAGAACAGATATTCTCAGATGCAGACAAAAGAGGACTTTTGCAGAGAGAGGGGGGAAAAACAGGTACACATTCTCCAGGTTGGTGGTGCCATATGAGAAGGAGCTTACAAGGCTGGTGAATTTCCAAAGCATGAATTTGACAACAATGAACACAGTGGATAAGCATTCCCAAGATTATTCTGTACAGGGTGCAGACCTCAATTTAATTGTCAAAATGTCAGTACCTATAAGCAAATTAGGAGTCTAAGCTCCTGTGGTCAGTTGATGTTGGTTGGACAGGAGGTGCCCACCAAGCTGCTCTATCCTCACCCTTGTCAGCTGGAGAGAAAAATGCAAGATGGAAAAAATCTTGTAGGTTGAGGTAAGAGAGGATACTAAAGAAAAAATGAAAGGCTGCACGTGCACAGGAAAAGGAAAAAAACACCAAATGTATTATTCTCTCCTTTCCATCACTAAGGGATATCTGTCCACATCCCGGGACTCAAGGTTTCAGAACATATAGGGGTTGCTCCGGAAGACAAATATTGTAAATAACCAGTTCCCCCCCATCCTGCTCCTTTTCTTACCTTTTATATGTGAGCTGACACCATGTGGTATGGTCAGTTTGGGCCACCTGTCCTGGCTGTGTCCCCTCACAGGATTTTGCCCACCCCTCTCCTGCTGGTGTGGGTAAAACATTAGAGAGAGGGCATCAATGCAGTGCCAGCATTGCTCAGCAGTGGCCAAAACACTGGGGTGTTTCCAGCCCCTTTCCAGCTGGCAGTGCAAAGATCAGCACTGGGAGGGCTGCTCTGGGAAAATGAGCTCCCTCTCAGCCAGATCCAATACAGTTCCCATTATGGTCAGCTGAATGTTAGCCGAAACAAGCAAGACAACATCTGACTAAATACCATTAGCTACTTTGGGGTGATTTTAAGAAATCTCATCTTCTATGAATTTTATTGACTAGATGAAAGCTTAGGTACCTAACTCACATTGGTGCTTGCATTTAGAAACCTAAATTTAGATTTTTGAATCCAAAGCTGATGATCTCTACAGGTACCTTCCAACCTTGGCCATTCTGTAATCTCATGGTTTCTCAGTTCCACAAGCCTACTGAGCAGAAAATTATGAAACAATAAAACATTTTGAATAACTCATCGACCTGAAAACTTTAAAATCATAATAATTTCCACATATTACACAAGACTATTTAGAAATTTCCATTGCAACAGAGGTTTAGCATAAGCACAGAAACATTTAACCTTGACAAACATAAATCAAAGTTTAAAGCACCAGTGACTTTCATATTCATTGCCTTTTTTTGTTTCTCTTAAAGCACCACTGACTTTCATATTCATCACCCTTTTTGTTTCTCTCTTCAAGCTTTAATTTCCAAGTTCTTTTATATTTATTTTATTATTAAATTTCAAATAGCATAATCAAGATGAGTAACTGGACCCTCTTGTATATATCATAGTTGCTAGTTCATGGTTAGTGACTGGTGAAGGGACATAGCCATTAAGTTTAAGTAACCTTAAACAGTAATTTAGTGTGTTTCACCCATCTACAAAGCACACTCAGAAAACTGAGATCACTTCTAGCTCCTGATACACCACTCTCAGCTGGGGTGTTATCCTTCTGTCCCACTTTCATTTATCTTCAGCTTTCTGCTTCCTATGAGGGTATGCAGTGTTCCTTGGAGGTGCACCTTGGTCCATCTTGCACAAAACAGCTTACACCAAAGTCACCTACTGAATATGTTTAAGCATTGTTTTGAAAATGTAAGCCTGTATTTTAAAGTGAGGTGAATTTTCATTTACAGCTGAAGCAAGATTTAGAGATCAATGAAGCCTCCCCCAGCTGATACAAAACCAGATTTTTTCGATTTTAGAATAAGCAAAGAGTTAACCTAGTTACATTCTTTCATGAGTAAAACTCACTTTTATTATGTTAATTTTCCAAACTTGCAAAGCAAAAAACTCAGTAAACTGAGTAAACCAAAGAGGCTGTTTGGTGGAGACAGAAATGAACTGTGTCTTTTGAAGTGTTCTAAAGAAAATGTGTTCAGAATATTTAAGTCTCAAGTGAGTTACCAAAGGTTATTCATTCACAAGTGAGATAAATTCATACCTGTCAAATTGTCTGGATCCTCTGTGTGATCACTAGGGCCTCAAATCATTTATTTTTTTTCCCCAGTGAAAGTTCAAGATTTTCACATATCCAAATTTAGTAGCATTTCCTGTGTCTGAAAGTAAATGAATTCATTTTCCTTTCATCTCACTTTCCACTTTTACAAGACTAGTGTGAGGAAAAAAAATAAATCCAGGTTGGCTGGCATAAATTGTTTTAAAGTACAATTTCACAGTGCAAACAGCCTGCAACCTCCTTACAACAGACACTATATTTTTAAACAATCTTTTTAGAAAAATATCCTATGGCTGGCAGTGATTTAAAATGAGTGTGTAAAATATAATTTCAAACCAATTCAAGGTCCTCATAGACCTTGAAGAGTTTTCTGTGGCTTAAGCTCTTGGATGTGTGAAAAAAGCATTTGCTTCTTCTCCACTTTGATACTTGATCAAAAAGGAATTACTAAAATCAGCCTAAACTTGCATCATTGTAATAACATGAATCACTGTTTCCATCATGCAAAGTGTGGAATATGTTTGATATCCATCCTGTGTATTGATCAAAATTCCACAGAGTGGGTTTAAGGAAGGAAATGAGAAGTCAGCAAGAATAGCAAAAAAATCTTACATTTTCAATGAAAAAAGAAATGGTCAGGGCAGGCAACAGAGAAATTCTTTGCTCATGGAGCCAGAACATTAAAAATGGTGGACAGAAGCACTGACCAGGAGACACATTACTGATAGACACAAAAAGAGTCAGAGACTGATACTGTGGATGTTTCCTATATTTTCCTAAATTGTTCTTACTAATAATTGAAAATAATAGCAAATCAAAATGTAGGTGGGTTTAAGGTCAAACACACTGCATAGTCAAATTTTTGTAAAAGAATATTTATATTTTGCATTTCTGACTACATGGCAAATAGCTTAATTTTATTTCATTTTAGAAAGAAATAAAAATTGGAAAGAAGTTCCATTTTTTTCACATGCTTTATGCTGGTGAAGTCAGCATATCAGCATTAAAAGGAAACCGGTTTATAAAGTTTCTGAAATGACAGATAAGGGTATGTTTTTATATTCTGTAATTTTTTTGTGAAGTGTTATATTTCACAGCATTTATGTCCTAATTTTTTCTGCATTTGGCATTTCAGTGCATTGAAATACAAAGAAATTTTAAGTAAGACAATAGGGCAAAAATCTGGAAAACCTGCCTCCTGCCTAGATACGCAATTTCAGAATTCTTACTTTTCCATACAGTGTCATTAGATCTCAGAGACAGTAAAATACCTTAAACAATTTATCATTCTATTCAATTAATATATTTCTGGATAAAACGTTAAATTCTCCCATCCAGTCACACTGTTATGGTTGACAAATATTTATTTATTTATTTGAATTCCATATATATTTTTTATTTTCAAATCTATGCATTACCCCTCCTTTAGGATATGTTGGTACTGAAAATTGAAGCCCACATGTTGTCTGCTGTTTTGATGAAGCCTGATTCATGATGGGGAACAGCTGTTTGTGGAGAATTAAAACAATTAAGTGGTCAATCAAAGGAAATCTTCAGTCTCCTAAACCTGATAAAATTAAGTATCCCATGCTTGTAGCTTCGATATTACTACATTTCTTCTTTGGATAGCATTTTTCATATTTACATAGATAAGTTAGAATGTGTATACTAATGAAATACAAATATATGTCATTATTTTTGTTGTTTTTGTTATCAGAAAGGAACTTCTTTATTTGATCACCCATTATATGTATAAAAAACTTCAAACCTTATTTTCAAGCACTATCTCTAATAGCACTTTTAGTGTATTAGCTACACTATTTTAATCCACTATTTTAAAATGTACAAAGCTGAACTATTTTGATCGTACCAAGGGGAGAATCTGGCTCAATGGGGTCAGAGGAGAATGTAGCAGCATATGTATATTGTATAAATACAAATAAAATAGATCACAAGGTACTCAGAAAATGACAGATACTTTAATTCTTAAAAGGCTTAGACTTTCAACTCCTTTAGAAATTATGAAATGAAGAATAACAAAAAACAACCCCCCATTATTATCCAAGCAGAAGTGGTATAAGATCATTTATCTTGATGGATGTCACCTTAGAGCACATATTATCCCTATCTCTCAAAGTGTTTTTTCCCCCTTATTTCATCTCTGACATTCATTGTAAATTTAATGATCCACATACGATTTGCTGGTGTCTCAGTCTGGTGTTTTGAATCATGAAACTAGTACTAAATTTATGGCACTGCAGTACCACTTAGTGAATCATTAAGCAGTACAGTGATTTTAACGATTTGGATCATACTGGACCTCATCACTATATAATGAGGTTCCATTTAGTGTAAATTTTATGTAAAAATTCAATTTGCAAACCAACAACATGAAACTACAACATTTTTTTTAACCTGACATTGCATTTATTTATCGTGATTTCCATCAGTGTTTCACATGGGGAAAGAAAATGCTACCTCATTATAAAAATAATTTTTTACAGTCTTTGCATCACTGAAAATATATATACTTTCAGACTGGTATTTTTGTAGAAATCTACTCCAAAACAAAAAACCTCTAGAGGGTTCAGATGTTGTTATTAGAGTATGCTGAATTAGACTGGAATTACTGATGTGGTTGAGCACTTGGAGAAAGGATGTTTCAAAGGGCTCCCAAACCCTTCTCTGCTGCCCAAGAGGCTCCACCAGCACAGAGAGGAACATTCCTTACTGACCAGCTCAGTGGCATTGGGTCATCCCATTACCTTTTTTATTATAAAGCTTGTTTCTCATATCAAAGACTTTTGATGCTGAATTGCTTCTCTAAAATTCACTGAAGGACTAACTAGCTATATGTAACCAACCCAAATACTGATTCTTCATTTTCAGGAGTTTTGCATTGTAGAAACAGTGCAGCATACAATGGAGCTAATGTACTGCTAGAACAGCTAGCAGCTCCTGTAGAAAGTTTTCCATTTGCTAACTAATAATTTTATACACTGTTCTCAGTAAAGTTCGCTTCTCAAGTCGGTTTTCATCAAGAAGCAATCTAAAATATTTACAGATAATAATTGGGTCATAGTGTCTAAGTCCATTTCACCTACTCTCTTGGCAGTATTAACTAATCTGGTTGGTCAAGAGTCCTAAAACAGAAGAATTTTAATGGGAAGATAGCACAGTTCTTGAAAAGAATTATGGTTTTTCAGTTCTTCCGGTCCAGACTGTAGGCATTTATGGAACTTGAGATTTAATTAATGAAGTCATTGAAGCCTTGCAGTATTTTTGAGGTGTTGTAAAACAGCGGGGATATACTAAAATCCTTACATTAACTGATTTGCTAGTTCAACAGCACATGACAGGTCAGACTCCAAGTATTTTAGAGATGCCAAGGAGAACAAAAGACATAAGTAGGATGAGACTGGAGTTTTTCCCCTCCAAAAAAAATTTAAAAATGCAGCAAATCAAATACATATAAGTGGCAAATAAGAAAAGTAGAACAATGATTCTAAAAAATTATTGGAACAGCTTGTGCTACAAAACATCCTAAAATGATGCAGCCGCTTTTCTTAATGCCTACCCAACTCAGATGTCCAATGCTAGAGACAGAACATAGAAACTTTCTGTTAAATAGCAGTGGCTAACAAGTATGTGATTTACCTATTTACCTGTGCATTTTTTAAATGGAGAGTAATATATCAGAGAGAGAAGGTCCTCTCAGGCTTTTAGCTTTCTTTTCCATGGTGCAGTGGTAGGCATAATATTTTATGAAACAGGAACATTCAGTAATCTGACTTGAGCGACAGTAAATCTTGCTGTATTAAGCTGTGTTGTTGCTGGGGAGCTAGAAAGAATAGCAGATGAAATGCAACATGAGATCTCTAGCAAATGAAATGCACATTTTAAAAACTTTACAATTGAATCCATATTTGTAACAGTGTTTAGGAAATAACAAGACTTGCTTTCATCTAGCTGAAGGAATATGCATTTGCACTCTCACATATGACAGATTCAATAGCATTCTCATTCACAGTTTAGTGAGTACTAGAGGTAAACAAGCTGAGTTTCCCATGGATTTGTGTGGCACAGCTGATACCCTCTCCCCCTACAGATGCTACATTTCCAGTGAACATTTCCTGCTCAGAGAAAGCACATCTGCTTTGTGCGGATTCTCTGATGTCTAACAATGGTTGAACAGTGGTTGTAATATTTTCTTCAGCTAGGTCACTAATGGGGTCCCTGTTTCTAACTTTGCAATCTACATCACATATTTCTTCTGATCTGTGATCCATGAAACCTATAGTCTACTGTGAAATTTGGTCAAAACTAACTAAAGGGTATTGAGAGGAGGGGTTGAGGCAAATAACTGAACGGACCTAGGCTAGATTAGTATAAATGCAGACCTTTTTCCTTTTTAATCAAAATTAAAAAGAAGAAGAAAACCCACAAAACTGGGTTAGCAGCTTCACAAAGGCTGCATTTTGCTTAAATTAGATGGAATATTTTAATTTACTTTTGACATTATCTCAAAACTTTTTAAGATTGTTAACATGATGTATGAACTCACCACACTCAGAGCATTCAAATGAAATGACCTGCAATTTTTCTATAAAATCCATGTAGCAAAACCACAGGAAGCCTTTGGAATGTCAAAGGTATGCTTTCATTTATAGTATGAGACAGTAGTATAGTATTTCTCAAAGAGAAAAAACCACGATTTAGAGACAAAGCAAACTATGAGGGTTGGCAAAAGCACCTCAACATTCACCTCTGCCTAACACACTGCACATATGAGCTGCTTGTGCTGGTTTCCTAAGGAAAAAAAAGGTGTTTGTGAATGAATAAAGGATTACTCATCCATCTGACCTGATCAGCTCCTGGCCATTGACAAAACTCTCAGCAATTTTACCCAAGCTTGATAAAGTAATAGAAGAACCAAAGGTGTTTAGTTGGTGCAAGTCTTTTGAGAATTAGCAGATGGGCTACGAATGGGTAGCCATGACCCTGCTGCCCTAACTCACTTGTGCTGATGGCCTGCTGGCACCTGTGCAGCCTGGAATCAGCGAGCCCTCATGGTCACTTGCCCAGCCAGGAGTTCAAGTGTATGGGAGGTGGCTGTGGGCACTACAGGAAGAGAAAAGGAACTAGAAGGAGGCATGAAAGAGAATTGACGGGAGTGCAGTAACAAATTAAATTGTTATTAATTTAGAAGATGGAAGATTTTCATCCACGGGTGACAAAAAATCTCCACAATTCAATGAAAAGCCATTTCCTCTTTTTCTGATGTCTTACCAAACTTTTCATAGTTAGAAAATAAGTTATAGTGTACCCATTGGAAAAGAGGAGTTAATGATAGCAGCAGCACCAGTTATTTTATTGTGACATTCTCAGGTGATTCCGACTACCCAAGGCATCTGGACCACAAAGTCTGACCAAAGCAAGCAGTATTGAAAAAAACACCTTGGGCCATTCCTCAGCAAATGTTAACTAACTGACAAATTAGTGCAACAGATTTTTGTTGGTTTCCTATCTACACAGAGAACATAGTTCATCCAACACAGAGATTGGACATCTAAACACATGCCAAATAAAACTTCAAGGCAGAAGACAGAAAAAAATATTAAATTATTTTTGTAGCATTGGTTTATGACAAGGTAATGGTGTTTAGGAAAAAAAACCTTACTACTATTGTCAAAGAAGATTTGTAATTCTGGCCAACAGCCCAAAACATCTCCAAGGTTAATGTATATTTCAAAATATATCATGTAAAACAGAAATTTTAAAGGTAATTTGAATTATCCATCTCATAAATCACAATTTTTTAAAATGTTGGCTGGAATCCTCATATGAAGTATAGATCAGTCATACATAGTCTTTATTTTAAGGGCAAAATGAACATAAGTTTCAAAAATACAGTTTCTAAATGTGAAAACATAATTTTGTGGCTGTTTTTTGCAAAAAAAGCACCAAAGCTAACCCCGTAAAAAGAAAAAAAAAAAAAGATAAGACACTCTTCCCTATACACACACGCACACATACACACAAACCAAGGTTTGTTACAGAGGATCTGAGGAAATAATGCATTTGAATACTTGAAAATCTGTGTATCCATTCAGATAGTTTTGTTTTGCCAACAGAATTTTCAAGCATTCAGGAAAAAACCAAACATATACAATTAACTTGTTTTTGGCATTGTACCCACAATATTACTACATAAACTTGTATTTTTCTAAGTTTTTATTCAGTCATTTGTTGTAATATCAAGTAATTCTTCTGCTTAAAATTTAAGTTATATGCTGCTGGATTTTAAAACGCTGTATAATGTTTTGCAGCATAGTTATCTGGGATTATCTGTATATCAGGGCAGCCAACATCAGTATTTTATTCTAGATCATAATATGCTTGGCAAGATATGGTTTATTTATTTATTTTTAATTGGGCATTTAATTCCTGTGTAATAAAAAATCTGTATCATAAAACCAAAGAAAACTTTCCCATGGGAAGAATTTCCATCTTTTTGATCACTTCTATTTTTTCTGCATGTTTCTCTTTTCCACACTTAGCAGCACCAACCCCCTTATATACAGTGCTGCCCTATTAAAACACAATCTTAATTTTATGTTTTGGTAGCAACTAATCATATAAAAACAAATAACAAGAAAAAATTTGTTTGACAACAGCATGACTAATATAGCAAGAAAGCCCATATGACAATGACAATGAAATGCAAGATCCTGCTAAAGGATATCACCATCAGCCTAGCAATCCATGGAGGTGTTTAGCTGTAAAGCAAGATATTTAAAGGTCTTATTAACGTGGACTGCAAAAGACATATTAACCATATTCATTCTTCGGCACTAAATGAAGTTCCTGTACTTAAAGGCCTCATATTTTTCCATTTACAGATATTTGGTTTTTACAATGCTTTTAGTTAAGATATTTCTGCTCTCTTCTTCCTCTGTGCAACCCTCCCTGACATTAATGAAAAGTAGCAATATAGTCATATATGGTGTGGTTTTGGCACACATGTACACATGATTGCATTTAGTCTATCATATTTAAATGGTAATGGTGAAAAACTTTTGGAGATAGTCCAGTTTTTATGAAAATCTCATGGAGCCTTAACCTAATGGACAAGATAATATAGTTAAAGATACTGATTTTTATTTTTTGCTAGTTATTTACTTTGATACTGAATTCCAAAAAATTCTTTTAACATTAAGAAACCGTATATACAAGATCATTTATTAAAAAACTCTGAAGTTTATTGGTAGCCCTTTATTGGTACCCCATTCAGATTTTAAAATATCTGATCAGGGATTTTTTTTCTGCTCCAACGGTTTCAATTTTGCAAGCCACTGGACCTTAATGTGAGCTAATCTCTTCACCTATTTTGGAGGGGGAGTGGGAAATCTAACTAGGCTTTTTTGTTTAAAATAGTGACTTTATGTGCATGCACAGCAATTACTGACATTTCATAAAGTCCATATGGCTGATCTGTACATCTCAAATGTCTGTATCAGGGCTGTATCAAGGAAAGGAAACACTTTGAAAACACAGCCTGAAATGAGATGCTGAAGTAATACAGGAGTGAGTCCATTTTAATACCACAGTTTCTGCTTTATTGCATTGTGTTTTGAACATAATTGTTTTTCATTTCCCTCCTCTTTTACACTAATAGTCTGTATCACATTTTAACCACAGACAGCAACCCAGCCCCACACATCCATTCACTCCCCCATCAGTGGGATAAGGGAGAGGCTCAGAAGGGAAAAAAGTGAGAAAACTCATGGGTTGAGATAAAGACAGTTTATTAGGGAAAGAAAAAGTCATGCAAGCAGAACAAAACAAGGAATTAATTTACCGCTTCCCATGGGCAGGCAGGGGTTCAGCCATTTCCAGGAGATCAGGGCCCCATCACACCTAACGGTGACTTGGGAAGGCAAATACCAGTAGTCTGAACATCCCCCCCTTTCCCTCTTCTTTCCCTCCCCTTTATATGCTGAGCATGATGCCATGTGGTCTGGAATATCCCTCTGGCCTGTTGGGGTCACCTATCCTGGCTGTGTCCCCTCCCAACCTCCTGTGCACCCCCAACTTCCTCTCCAGTGTGTCAGTATGAAAAACAGAACAGGCTTTGGCTCTGTTCAAGCCCTGCTCAGCAATAAAAAAACAGATCTATATTATTAACCCTGTGTTCTGCACAAATCTTAAACAGAGCCACTGTGAAGAAAATTAACTCCACCCTTGCTGAAACCAGCACACTGTGCTAAGGATATTCTGCCTTGGAAAGTAAACATCCTTTCTTGTACGATGTGCAGAAATTATAGGAAGAGTTGTAACAGCAGAGAAGAGTATCTAAAAAATTCTTAAAATAACAGGAAGATAAATGGACTTATGCCTAAAAAGCTGTTATAAAACAGAAAAGTGAAAGTAGCAAGTGTAGAAATATTACAGAAAACAGTGATGGTCTTAATGTGCAAGATGATTTTTATGTATATATGGTATCAGACTGTATCTTGAGTTTCTATTGATCTCTGACTTCTACACAGTTCAATATATTTTTGAGAGTTTCAGTTGAATCTTGTGCACTGTTAGCACCTTATCATAGTTATCACTGTTATCACCTTACCAAAAAGAGCTGCACTGGTTTCCATGTTAGCTCAGTTAGAGCTAAATGAGGAACCAAAATCTAGTGGACATAAAGTGAGAATTTTGATACTACAAAATAAGCGTAAATTTTTAAAATATTAAAAAGTGCTGCAAAATAATAATAATAATAGCAACTGTAATCATGGCAAACTCAACCCTGGGCTCTAAACTGCTTTTCTCTTTCATGGGATCTGCAAAGCTTGAGATCACAATTTGAAATATAATCTTAAAATTCTTCTGATATATTCTAATTTTGTATAAGAAACAGGAATGTTCAACTATTTATAAATGTATTTAACGTACTTGCACTTTATCCGCCTTCATGATTTTGTGAATTTCAGCTGTATCACCTTTAACCTTCTGCTTTAAAAACTCTATGTCTCCTCACAAATCTGCTACTCTGCCTCCTAATTCCCTATACTCCTAAAATTCTTTATGTCCATCCATGGAGGGGCCCAAACTACCCACATTACTCAAGATGTTGAGCTAACGAAGTTTAAAACTTTAAGAAAATGAGAGCGTCTGTTTTTCTCTTCCTTCTTTGGGATGACCAGCATTTTGAAGGCTTCTTTGGACTTCCCTGGCAACCAAACTGATGATTTAAGAACTGGCCCTTTCCACAGTTGTGACTTCCAAGTCTGTATTCAAGCTTCCCTTTTTTTAGAGGCTTTAAACTTACCCACATTAAACTTCATTTGCCATGTTTTAGACTGCTGACTCAGATTTTTAAGGTCATTCTGGACTTCCTTGTTATTGGTGTAACATTTTACTGAAATCATCTACTAAGAGATTTCTTGGTCTAGTCCCTTCTCTAGGTTGTTAATGAAGATTTCAATAAAACTGATCCAACCAACTCTCTGTGTAGTACTTCAGCATGGATTTATCTCTGTTCCAAAAAGGGGCTAGTAAACTCTGTTCTTTCTTTAATATCCTTTAATCAGTTTTTATAAAGGAACCTTTCTTCCTATCCTGTGTCAACTCAGTTTCTTTAAATGGTAAAAAGATGAATCAGAAATGGTTGAATATAGAAAACTTTAAAGACTTCTGTAACAAAGCTGATGAATATTGAATATATATGGCTATTGCAGATTCCAGGGGTCTGAGGGTGCTTTTTAAATAATTTTTGTCAAAAACTATAATCTTGGAAATTTTCCCAGAAGACCAAAAGACAGACCAAAGAAACTATTGCCACAAATAAAAGAATTGAGTGGAATGTCATTCTTTTATTTTAAATGCACCACATGTCGTCTAATACCTATGCACAATAGGGTGCAAGTTTAATGACTTGCTTATTGTGCCCCTGTTGTAATTAGATATTAGAGGACATATGGCATGGTGAAGACTTAGCAGTGAATTTTCTTGTTTTGATTGTTTTCTGCTACAGGCATAACATTACTTCAATGATGATACTGTTGAACAAATTAATTCACATGTTGACTTCCAGGTTTATAAACTGAAATTCCTTCCAGATGATACAAAACCCAAATATGTAACTAGTGTCAACAAGTGAATGATCAATAAAAAAGGTTATAATCGCTTCAAAGGGTATAATTTTAGACAGCATTGTGAATGCTGCATTTATGCTTCAAATTATGTTCAGAGTTCATTGATGAAGGAGTGGTTCCCCTTTCTCTTTCAGTATCTTTTCCTTTTACATATATACATGCTACCCAAATAAGCATCCAACTTCACATCTTTGTTCCTCAGTTCTCCCTCTCTTACTCAAGTCCCTGAGTTCTGTCAGCTTTGGTATCTCTTATCTTTATTCAGTGAATCTGACTGGGCATGGGCATTTTTCATTTTTAGTACAGAAATTTGTGGTTAACCATTTTCTGGTACAGGAATGATGCAGTCCTTTAAAAGAAAGCATTATTTTTGTAGATATAAGCACAGTATATATGGATAAGATATTAAGAATATGGAAAAAGGAATTTCAACATTATACAAATACACAAAAAATATTGGAATAAATTAAGTCAAACTGTTCTATACATTATTGTTGTAAGGTAATTCTTAACTGATTCTATAAAATTTATTACTAAAGATGGCACGTAAGCATTGTGTGGGGATTGCTTGGGTTTTTTTAATATGCCTAGTATCAGACCACATAATCAAGAGCTTTTTAGTTGCAGTTCTTCTGGCAAGATAAATTTGCCATGTGTTTTAGAGGACATATGGTATCTCAGTAATTCATACTGCACTAACCTCCTAAACACATTAAAACATTTCTTCTTGCATGACAAAAGCTGACATTCTGTTTCCTCAGCTGGGAATCTGGGGGACATTACCAACACACAACAGTAGGAAACTATCAGCAGCACATGATATTTCAGCAATACACACAACAGGCACCAGTTTTGCCAAGAGTCATGTTTTTATCATGAATCTTGCAATAGTTAGTTTTTTACTCATTCTTGAACAGTGTAAATAAATTAGAATCTTAGCTTGTGTGTATTTTATGAATATGTCACTATCTTTTCCAGGGGCACTGAAAACATGTTCTTAATGCCTCTGAAGAGCCCGACATGGAGAGAGGAATGGAGAAACATTTTTTTAAAAGTATTATTTTGTGTTATTTACTGCAGCTTAATGTCTGTGGCAGGAATTATACAAAATCTTTTCATATGGGGTTTGGCATCATTGTAAAGAATCACAGTGCTGCAAATCAGTATGATCTTAAAATTTTTAAAAAGCGTTAAATTACTTCAAAAGTACCACAATCTACCAAAAATATCATGAGAAAAGTCAAGGAAGAGAGAGCAAACACTGAAAACGGTAAAGTATTGTCATTGTTTCTTTTGATTGATGACAGTTTCAAGAGTGGCACTAATGTTTTTACCCGTCTTTTCAATTTTCCTTTTAGAGAGAATTCTGCAAATAACTATCCTAAGGGGTACAGAAATGTTAGGAAATTTACATTAAAAACTCTATACAAGTGTCCTACATTTGATATTGATTTGTCAGGTAGACGTTGCAGAATTGTTGGGTCAGCACTACATTTCTTCACTAAGAGATTATCTCATCACTGAGAACTTCTGCCAGTCCCCATCCTT
This sequence comes from Aegithalos caudatus, assembly GCA_013389925.1. Lineage (NCBI taxonomy): Eukaryota > Metazoa > Chordata > Aves > Passeriformes > Aegithalidae > Aegithalos > Aegithalos caudatus. The sequence continues at coordinate 35,808 of WEIU01018342.1, forward strand.
AGTAGCACTAGCAGTTGCTTGCCCCTATCCCAGCGAGCACTGGGAGCAGATCACAGTGTAGTGAACCTCCCAAATGAGCCATGAAGATTGATAAAATACAATCTCTAGTAGCTGCTGGCACCTCCCTGTCAAGCTTACTAATGAGTGCTGTGTTACTGCTTGAGTCAACTGTCACATTATCTCCAGGCTAATAAACGGATCCGGTGACAAACAATACACAAACAAAAAGGAGCTGATAGAGGATCTTTCCTTTTAATTCCTTCTCTGCATGTCCCTAGGACACAATCAAATTGTTGGCAGAGGTGATTTTCACATTGCAGAAAGAAGTCTTTCATTGTTCACTGCTTTATGCATTTATTTATTTTTAGTTATGAGCAGCAGAAGCCAGATAAGTAAAAATATTGTGGGTTTTCATTTAAAAGTTAAATCCAGTGAATATGCAATATTTTAGAAAGTCAGCTATTTCACAAACCAATTTTCATGGTTCCCACTGTTTCCTGTTTGTAGTGAGGGCTGGAAAGAGATATACCAAATCTCAGGATGAAAATCTTAGCTGAGGTATTCCCTGCACTAGAGAAAACAACAGAAATGATAATTACCTGCAAAAATTGGGTCACAGAAAAAAATCAGTTTCTGAAGACTCATATCAGATTTAAGGAATGGCAAACCACCTACATAACCTTAATTCAGCACCTTAGCGAGGGCCATTAAAATAGTTTGAACATTAGCAATTCCCGATGTTCTCCTCCTGATGCTACCCATCAATCAATGGACTTTTGTAACATCAAATATTAGAGGAAAGCAAATTTCTAAGCAGCTGTTGATGTCACTTGAAAATCTCTGGAACTTAGCAGTATTAATTTTGGAAATTACTATATCTGAGAAAACTCCATTATGTTGTTTTTTTTTTGCATAGATTTTACACTAAAAAAAATTATCAGAAATTTATTGCTGCCTAAGTATGCAATTTCCCAATGAACCAAAAAATGAAACAAGAAAAATAAAGGAAGAAAAAGAAGAAGGAATAACTAATGAGCAATGTCAGAAAACACACTATAAAAGCCATGAAAGTGAAAACAAATTCTACTTCCCTGTGACTTAGTCTCCAGAGGGAGTAAGATGCTTGTTTTCCAGTTGTGCAGGCATGTCCCATACAATTGAGGGGTGTTGCAATGCAGCCACTCTTTTCAAGGCTTTGGAGAGAAGTGGCTGTTCATGCTTGCAAGCTTTCCTTCCCCATCCTCTGTAATGTCCAGCACAGCTCGTGACCTACTTTACCCATGCCCATCCTTTCTCTCTTTATTGCTATCAATCTCTTCTTCCTTTGTCCATCTCTTAATGGGTTCCCTCCAGCCTACTCTTCTATAGTTCTCATTCTCTCTCTTCTGCAGTGATTCAGACCACTTCCAAAATTTGAAAATGTCAGTGCATTTGACAAAGAACTTATGTGACCTTCCAGAAGGTTAACTTTGGGTGTTAAACACAAGTTAAAAAGAGTGGCACTTTTTGTTACACGTACCAGAAGTGGACCCACATTCACTCAAGCACAAAAAGTAATGATGCTTATTTTAATCCAAGAAACACCAGTTTCTTTCCTGCATATATATTTAGAAGTACTACTTTTGGGTACACATCACATGGAATACTGAATTGTCTGAAGATGTTTTAAAATTTACACCAAGCAAGAAATAGAGGAATATTGGTTTCTTTAGTTATCCATTATCATGTGACACCTACTGGAGTGATTATTTTAAGAAATTAAGTTCTGTCATTTTATTGCAGTTATCATGCATGATTTTTTGGTAGAGTTTTACTCTTCTTCAAATCTCTTGGACATCTCATACAGCACAAAAGAAAAATTTGAACAATAAGGGAGTTCAACAAGGTACCAAAGATATAAAAGAATTTTTGGTACTGGCATCCCTTTATATTTATTGCAGGCAGAAAAGGTTAATATAGAAGAATAAATCAAATTCCCTTGCCCTTGAATTCATATCTTACCAATCTGGACAGAAACTCAAGCTACAATTTAAACTTACAAAACTGTATGTTGTGTAAGTGACACTTCATAAGCAATATTATTACCAGATAATAATAATTTTTGTTATGCATATCAGTAATGTATGCATATCAGTTCATGAACACTTGTGTACCTAGAAGTGGCTGCCTTCCNACTTCTCCTATTTGTGCTGTAATCACAAATATCAGAGATAAAATACCAAAAGAAAATAGTGCTGTTTATGCTGTCATATAATTCTTCACATTGATTACAGCAGATACAAAATTCTTACAGTACAGATAAAGGAAAGTTATTCTACATAGTAATCAATACAATTTTGTGTTTCTTCAGCCTTAAATGCTGCTAGTTCAGGCTATTTGTATAGATTACTTATAGATTTATGGACTTAAATAAATTTGTCTAAGCATACTTGCATTTTGCCAGGGGTATAAGTCAGTGGGTGACTGTTACAAACATCCATCTCCAATTTACCACTACACATCTGTTTCCAAGCTGTAATTCCTGAAAGTAAGTTTTTCTCCAACAACTTGCAGCTATCCGTGTTAGCTGCTCAATTCAGTTCAATACTTGTTAGATCTCAATTCAGTTCCTATCAGCTATGTGAGGAAAGAGGTTGTCAGCATGGTTCATTTTTAAATATTTGCTGGAAGTTTCAGCATGATAAAACTTGGAAAAGAGAAAGTCACAGATTTAGTCCCTTGAAAAACATTGTCCAAAATTGCAGTCAGACACATTTTGCAACACAGTGGGAAACAGTAACATTGTTCTAGAAATGATTCCAACGCTTCAATTTTCAATAATTTCAGGTTTCTCAAAAAGAAGACATGCA
>WEIU01018344.1:0-27070 GCA_013389925.1 Aegithalos caudatus
TATAAATTAATTGGTATACCAAACTAATTACTCTTGCTTCCCCTTCTAAACAGCCATAAACTTATTCCATAACAGCCCAGCCACAGGTGTCAGCTTTTGGCATTCCAATTGCTTTGAAATCAATTGCTTTAACTCCTTTAGTACTGGTCTGTTTGCTTTTTAAAGGTAAGCTTTCCTCAAAGTGTTTTTATTTTTAAAGTAAATTAAACTAGTAAGCAGTACTACTTCTAGTAAGTAGTAGTAATTAGTTAGTAAGTTTTGCTAAAAAAATTGTAATTTTTGCTAAAAAATTAATACAAGGGAAGGTGTTGGCTTTTTCTGGACTCTCAGTGCACACTTGATATGGAGCACAGAGGTAGCCTGATACAAAGGGATGTGAGAAGCCTCTGAGTGTGGCAGTACAGAGCTGCTGTATCAGGCAGGGCAAGAGAACAGTTTAGGAAAGTAGGGACAGAGCACCCTCCCTGAATAGCCCTAACCTCTGCTCATATTTAACAAAAGAAGTCCAAACCCAAAAACAAACTAGCCAACAAAAACAGCCCACACCATGAGCTTTGACTTGGCTCGTTCATGCAGGAATTTGAAGGAGCACACAGTAAATGGCCTGATATGCCCTGCTCTCCACCTGAGCCTCCCAGCTGTCCTGAGCCCTAACGCTGCTCCAGTTTTAACTCAGTGCAGACTCCTCTGCAGGCTCCCTTGCTCCTCAGACCACATCTGCTGCTGCTTCCTGAGGATAGAGGAGCAAGCCCAGCAGTGACTGATGCAAGCACTGGCAATGCAGCTGGCAGAGAACCTGAGGGAGCCTGAGTGTCTGGTCTGGATCATACCACAGCATTCAACCTGTAGCTGCTCCTGTTCTGGAGGCTACACATCAGAGCTGAGAAGCAAAGCAAGTGGTTCAGTAATTTTGTTATTTAACCTCCTGTTTAGCAGCAGCTAAGCATAAAATCCCAAAAGGTTTCAGAAGAAGGTTATTGTGAAATAATGAGGCTGTTTTCTTTTGCTTTGCAGCCCACAGCATTGATTAGCTCAAGTAAAATATGTCATAGTGACATTTTATCCTCTTCCTTGAAAATGGATCAAGGCAATTAGGAGGCTAGAGAAGCAGGTTACCTCAGCTGCATCCTGCCTCACCAGGGGCTCCTACGAAATCTCTTGGCACTTTAGGGCTGCTTGGATTTTATATGTGGTTTCTAGTTGAGCGGTTTTTGCACATCAGTTTACAGCTCGTAATGAATCCAAGAACAATACAGAAGGATTTCTGTAGTCACCATGCCTCACTTTCAAGGGAGTAATGTGGTAATGCATGCAGTGATTGTTTAATGCCCCAATACATCTTTTCCCTGAACTGGTCATGAAGCCATGAGGTGAACATCAGCTCTGTGCACTAAAACCCACTTGCTGTCCAATCCACCTGCCCTGTCTGCCATCGATCCCTGATGGATAGAACAGGAAGACTACTTTGCTTGCTGTTCTCAGTGCAAGGTGGTATTCTGAAAGCTGCCCCAAATGATTTCCATCGACATTTCTGTTGGATAAATTGGGCTTTCACAGTTATTGTAGAAAGTGCTAGCTATTCACAGGAGTAAAGAACTTCTCACCATGAGAAAGACTTCCAATAAAAATAATGATTTTTCGTCAATCCAGATATCATAAGGCTTCCTGAATTATATTTTAGCTTTTACCGGGCAGGCTCTCTTTCCTGACATGGCTCCATGGGGAGCAGCAGTCTTCCTCCTACCTTTTACCCAATGAGGAATGCTTTATGTGAGCCTGAGTGGGAGCCCTAGTGTGCAAAAGAGACTAGTCTAAAAAATGACAAGGTACAGCTCTTATCAGGCCCTCAGTGGCACTTACAGCAAAAACCACTCCAGTATTATTTTTTTCCAACCCCACTTTCATCTCATTTTCCATGAAAACTATTAACAATGTGACTTTTTTCATCAAGCATTTTCCCTCAGGCTAGAAATTCATTTGCTGCCCTCTTGAAATTCTTGTTTGCTAGACCTCACGGGAGGAATGCAATATCTGAGCCTGGGATACTGCAGTAGCACATGTACAATATTCTGACAAGCAATTGGAATCTATTGTATTTGCATCTCACAGCAGCTGACATTAATGTGTAAAGTTAAAATGAATCCAAGCGATATCATAGATTTATGATCAATACTAAAGCAGCTTGTTTACTTAGTAATCAGAAAGGCTAACGATGATTAGTTCTGTCTGGAAATACGCTGGCCTGCAAAAAGTAACATTTTTATCTCCTTGCATAAATGAATTATGTCTTAAAGCAGTGAAGGGCTTAAAAAGTAAACAAAATCTTTCCTTCTAGCTGTGTGTATGCTTCTGGAAGTCTTTAGAGACAGTGTGTTTTTTTGTTTTTTAAACAGCAATAAGTGCTTTGTAAGCTAAGCCTGTTGGAACACTTGTGCAAGCAGCCATTGGAAAGAGAAATGCTGTGAATAGAGCTGATCCAGAGCAGCAGTTTCAGCCTGGCATGGCCATTACCTGAATTGACTGCTGAGCAGTGAAGGCCCTTGTCCCTGCATTTATACAAGTGCTGAGTTGTTCCCTAGAGCCTGTGAGTGGGAATGGAGGGCCTCTGTGTTCCCTCTCCTTCCCTCTTTCCCTGATTTCTGGATATACGCAGTGCCTTGAGACAGCAGAGGTGCATGTGGATCCTGAGGCAGCAGATGGGGGGGTTCACAAAATCCCTTGGAGCTACCTATTTTCCAGTCTCTGTGCACTTTGTGCCTGACAGAAGAATAGCACTGAAGGAAACATCTGCAACATCAGAGCAGGGAGATGAGCTGCTCCCACAGCTGTGTGGCACCCATAAAATGCATGCTCAGGCTGCCCAGGTTACAGTATGTCCTTAGGTGGCCATTTTCCCATCCAGTGGAGAGGGATGACATTTTCCCAGATACAGCTGGTGCCCAGGTTGATTCAGCAGCTCTTACAAAGGGAGTTGCCAGGATTTAATACAGCCAACCCTGTGGTTAGAGAGGAACAAAGAGAGGAGAAGCAAGACACTGGGCCAGTGCACCAGGCAGTTCTGCAGCAAGGCCAGGCTCATCCCCTCTGTGAAGGGCAGAAGTGGCTCTAAGAGGGTGTCTGTGAAATGCTGCCAGCAGGTAAAGCCAGCTGTACTTTCAGCCTGGTGTGTGCAGTGTTCTACTCCTGGGAAGCTCCTCAGCAGCACTCAGTGGTGGGATTGGCAGGAGAGGGCAGGGCATGAGCAGGGCCACTGGCACCTGGTGAATATTAGAACCCTGCTGGGAAATGGTCACAGACTTAAAAGCCTCTAAGTGTGGAGAACACAGGTTTGCTGCTCACGAGGATCAATTCCTAGAGCGGAGGCTGCTTGAAAGGAGGGAAGAGCTGGCACTGCAGGCAATGTTGGGGATGTTGCTATGGCCACCAGTAAAGTGGAGAGGGGGGGCATGCAGGAGTGCAGAGTGGTGGTGATATGGCAGCTGCAAAGCAGAAATCTGTTTATCATCTTGGGGATAGGTCCTGCTGATCAGCAGCAAGGAGCAGCCCAGCCTCCAGCTGAAACCTCTGATGAAGTTCTACTGTTCTGCTGCATGTGAGCACAGCACCCATGCTGCTGGAGCAGAAGTGTAAGGAATGGGTGTCGTTGTGAGTGTATGCATGGCCTGTGCCTGTGTCTGCTGCTGCATTGTTGAAGAAGTTAGTTAATAACAGAAGCTGTGCAACATTTTTTTTTGCCTCCTTTGGTCCTCTGTAAGGTTCTGCTAGCCAAGTTGGCACTGTCTATGCTACAATGCACTCGGCTTGCACGTAGCTAGAAAAATGTTTTCCATTCCTGTATATTTTTCACTGTAAGATGTGAATATTTTATCTAAGGCAGGTTCTTGATATTCACTTGCATTCACTTTCTCTTTCTTTCCCTTTCCTCCCCCACAGCCCAGAGAACAGCTAAGGTGAAAACATAAAGTCAGTATCTAACTTGTCTCCTGCAAGCAAGGAGAGAGAGATATATGCTGATGGAAGCTGGCTATGATTGAAAAAAACAGTTGCATGGAGAAGTCAAGGCTGGGAGAGATGTAAAAAGCCCCTGTTGCTTGCCTCGGTGCTTAGAAATATGTGGATAATTTATTCTTGGGATGAGAGGTGCCACTGTTGAAGAAAGGGATGCAGGCAGCAGAATCTTCTTCTCTGGGAGATTTTCCTGCATTAAGCATCCTTTAATTTCTTTTTCTGCTTCATGTAACATTTTGGCACATAACAGGGGACACATGTTCAAGTCTAAGAACAGTGGCTTCAAGGTGACACGTCTCTAGAGCTTATGGCTATAAGCCTGCTGGCTTCTGTAGTGCTTGAGAGAGAGCTCTGTCACCACCCCATGTGCGGCTGTGTGTGGCTGGACACACCACTTAGTCCCGTGTAATCATTTCTAAGTGGGAAATGCCTCTTATTGTGCCAAATTGCCTTGCCATTTCTATATTGCAAAACCTTCCTTGCAACAATGGGCAAGCAAAGGGGATTCTCAGACAGCTCAGACAGGAAGTTTTACAGATGTTATGTGGTCTCTGCCACTTAATGTGATGGTTTAGTTTATTCAAGTGCAAGGCTAGAACAAGCAAATAACCCCTGGAAAGCCCTGCAAATCGCCAGCTCTAATCAGCAAGGTGGTCATGGGCTCATCTTAAAGTTCTTCTTGGATGGAAAATGCATCCTTAGGATAGAAAGGGATCCCAGAGGCTGCCTAATCTTACATGTGGCATGAGTCTTCCTAACACATCTCAGGAAATACCCAGAAAAATCCCAGCACTGTGGAAGTCAAATGGCTTCAAAAAAAAGGAGAGGGCTTTTTGAGTCCTAAGCCAGACCTTTCATGTTTTTGTTAGTCAGGATGTTCAGAACAGAAATCTGCTGCTTTGAGAACCTGAGCTTGGTTCCCTTACTGGTGCTGATGCTGTTTCTGTATATAAAGAGTAATCACCATCATTTCTGCAGTATCCAGGACAGATTTCCCTCCATTGACATTGACAGGTGTCACTGGTGGGTTTGCTGGCTTGATGCTAGTGGAGAAAGCCCACCCCTTGCTTTTTTGTCCTGTGTAAAGACAGTGAGCATTTTAAAATGCACAGTCTTTCTGGCTATAATATGCCAGCTGGACAAATAGGCTGTTCCCTCCCCTCTCCACTGACACCTTGCTGAGGATGAAGATTTGCTCTGTTCAGTCTGGTGAATAAATTGAAGAGGTGTGGGCTTCTTTGCTCATTGTTTCTTTCATCCCCATGACTTTTGTTGTCAGCTGGTCTTTTGGAGCATGCACAATCTTGAATTACAGCATTTATCAAGTGTTCCGACTGCGAGGTCAGCTCACTGCTGAAGAGCCAAACTGGTCTTTGGGTTTTCCTTAACTGGTGGAGCACCAACCACTCTTTGATAGCAGAGGTGGCTGCTTGCAGGAAATAACTCATCAATAACTCAAAAACCACTTTTGAGCTTGCATCACTCTTTTCCATGAAGCATGTCCTCTGCTCCCATTATTTCTCTCAGACACTAATAATTTCTTATTTTTTACCTTGTATGTCTCCCTTCTCCCAGTAGACCCAAAAGAAGTTCAAAACAATGTGCTGATACTCTGTGCTCTCCTTAAAATTCTCAATGCTGAGTAGCCAAGCAGCTGTACAAGAATGAAACACAGCCTTGGTCCAGATCCTTAGTGCTTTAATGTGATTGTGGGATTTTTGTTGTTATAAACTCTTTCACTCCCAACATGCCTTCATGCTGCAGCTGTAAGAGTGGTTACAAACTTCACTGTATAAACACTCTTGGTTTTTCTAATTGGAAAGGATTGCAATGAAAAGCTGAGTGTTGCAATGGTCTTTCACAGAAGCACAAATAACCTTCTGGAGGACAAGTAGCATGTGACAGGATTGAAAATCTGATACCTTCTTGTGTAGTCCCAGGTAAATGTAAGGGGTCCTTACAAAATGTGTCAGCCTTTCCACTTGAAAAAAACAAAACACTTGTCCTTTTCTTCCTGACACTGAGCCAAACTGTAGCCAATCTCTGGTTTACCTTTATACTGAAACTGACCAGATTATCGGCTGCTCAAAGCCCATCTTCTTTTACTTATATGTATTTACTAACTTTGGAGCAAAGGTCATTTCAAAACGTGTACAAAGAAACCTCTTCTAAAAGAATGTTCATTCTTTTGAGCCCAGAGTTGAGGCTTTGAAGGGTTTCTGTCAAAATAAAGGAAATAAGCCTCCCAGCAAGCTCTGACAAACATGTAATGACTTATTTCAAAATAAGAATCCTTTATTTAACAGAAAGAAAGAAAGAAAAACTATTAAAAAGCTCCAGTCCCTAACAGTACAATATTGTTTTGAAGATTAAAAACTTGCTCATTAGAAATAGACAATCTAACAGGGCCACCTAGTGATACCCCCAGTGACAAGGCACAGCAAGGACCATGGCAGATCCCAGCCTAATCACAACCTGGCCTCTGCAGATGAGGAGGAGCCAAGGAAGACAAGCTGGTGCCTGTGTTCCCAGGCACTCTGGGGTCCCCATCAGAAACTGGCCTCAGAGGTCTCTTTGCAATGTCTTGGCTCAAATAGAGCACATGGTCTGGATGGACTAATGCTGTTTCTAGGGAGAAGAAACCAAGAATGGGTGTTGTGAAAGATCCTTCACTAGAACCCACCTCTCAAAGCTCAAGATGATATCTTCTCTGGAAAGGAAGGCCACCACACTGTTCTAAGGAAAAATTGTGACTAAACCCCAGTGTTTTTATACTTTCTTCCCTTTTTTTTAAAAGCTATCTAGCAAACCATATAACTACTTTATTGCTTTTTGCTACCCAGTTTCTCTGTGCCTATGCCTGTAAGGTCAGTATGGTTAGCATACTGCAGGCTGCAACTTTGCATGAAACCCTGGCACTTAGCTATGCATCAAGGAAAGCCCTTTATTTCTCCTATCAAACCCCCAGCAGCCAGGTGCCCTATACCTCCTTACTCATGAAACTGTAAGTGATAGGATTCACACCCGAGGAAGCAAGAAAAAGCCTTGAGACAACAGAGTTAAAATACTGAGCAGATTCACTGCTTTCTTGTGGAACTCCCACACAGGCTGTTTAGCTGGACACTGCGCTCACCTTTTGCGGGAATACAGATGGGTAAAATCATCTTGGCTGTTCACCCTCAGCATTTGTGGCAGGGAAGTTATGAGCCCTTTCAATAACTTAGATGGGAACAGGCCATGAGGTCTTCTTCACCTTTGCAGAAGTTGGCAAATTGGCCTAAGAGATCTTCAATGAGTATTTTCTGCTAGAAAAAAAGCTGGGCCAGGTCAGCCGAGGCAAACTGTTTTGGCAGCCCACTGTTTCCTGGGACTGTGGGAATGTGTGCATGTTTTTCATGGAGCAAATTTGGTTTCAGTGATCATCTGATGAAGCCCACGCTTCATGTGCAAGCTGCCTTCATTAAGCATGACCAAGGACTTGCAGTGCCTATACTGAGACCTGGCAGGGGCCCTGCCAGGGGTTTCTACTGCTCTGACAGGTCATGGGGCTTTCTTTGGCAAGAGGAGGAAGCCCTTGATGACAAGTTATCACATTATTATCAAGGAGATTGATGAAAATTCATTCAGCTGTCCTTGTGCTGGCTGTCACATTCCTTTTATCTATGATTCACAGCTCAAATAATAGCATAGGTCTGTGTGTGTCACATTTGCACTTAACTTGTACAGATTTGTAAGTGCATAGATATATGTGCCCTGGGCTTTATTTGAACTTGCTTTTAATTATGGGAAAATTGAAACTAAACAGTCTTTAGAGTTTCTTGCTCCACAGGAAGCAGAATCTCAAAAAATGAGCAGTTTCACCCTGTGCTTTCTTTGTCTTTTTACACTAATATTTGCAGAGGAGTATTATGTTTGATCAGACACTTTTCATTATTTAGAACAAAATCTCTACTAGTAAATCTTTAAAGAGAATTTTAAAATTATTATTGTTATTTTTAATCTGAGTTTTGGTCCTAGGAAGACATGATCACATCCCTTCTGTTTCCCAATGCCGTGGAAAATGCAGTCACCATCTGTTTTGTAGGACAGTGGAGAAGCAGAGATGGAGCTGACTGGTTCACCCAGGACTGGTGCAACAGCAGTATCAGGCAAATGACCAGGACCCTGACTCTGTAGCCTGCTCTAGGAGCTGGAGCAACACTTTGGGTTGTGAAAGATATGAGTCCCATCAAGACTTCCTAAAGAATAACATTTTCCATGATTTGGAGAAAATTATTCCTCTGGCCAGCTGTTGTCCAGCATGCTTCGCTTTTCTCTCTCTTGCATGTAGGAGCTGCTTCCACTGGACTCTGGGATTTCAGAGTTACCTGAGTGTGTCCAGGGTGTGCTGCAAACATCAGATGCCACACAGCTCAAAACAAGCAGCAGTCACAACTTCTCCTATTAAGGGTTTTACTGGGGCCCCCAATACTCAACATTCACAATATTCTAAATACCAGTGTAGTAACCCAGATACATGATCCCAGATCAGCTTCAAATACTTTGTATCAGAACAATCAGTGTAAGCTGATTACTTTTTTCTCAATTCATTCAGCTTTATTTCTTCTAGGTAAGCAGAATTGCAAGAGCTGGATTTAATATTTAGCTGACTAAGTTCTATACAGCCTGATGGGACTAATGCAAATGAGGTGCATGGATTGTGATCATCCCTGTGGAAAGAAAGATGGAAATGCGGCAGGTCACAACCATGAGAGTTAGGGAATCTCCCATGTCCATACAGAGTTCTAACAGTATTAAGACCTATAAACTCCAAAGCAGACCAGGACTTTGACTGCGCTACAAATTAGCCATGAAATGCTTCTCTTCCAGTGGTTTTATTCACAAACACCACTGCTGTTTTTTCAGTGGTCATAGGAGATGTCACCCCTGGACAGCCATTGTTTATGTGGCAAGACAAAACCAAACCATTTGTGCTCAGGGATGTTCTGCAATGCTGCAGCTGCCACAGTGAAACACTGGCTGCATCAGGAGAGACTGCACTGGATCATGGGCTGGTGCAGAGGAGAGTGAAGAATGAATTCCTGTGAGACATTTTGTCATCGTAACATAAGTGAGCTACTGGACTTGGGTTTAAATCTATTCACTCAAATACAACTTCCTTTCTCTTGGAGCAGGCAGCTGTTCAGTGTCTGCCACAGCAGCACACCAGCCTTGCAGTAAGATTCCATGCTGTGTTTGCTGGTGGAAGGGCTGAGGGACATTACCTGCTCTTCTGCAGGTGTACTCAATAATAAGGTCAGCAGCCAGCAATGTCTGGAACCTGGACTGAGAGGTCCTTGGGCAGGGCACCTGGCTGGGTGTGAGGGGAAGGTGGGCAGGAATGGAGAGCTGTGCCTCCTCTTGGATGAGGTGGAGTTTCCCCAAAGCTCCTGCCCATTCATTCACCTTGTGTCTGTTCTTTCACCAGCAGCCAGAAAGGTCAAACCTTGAATATGGATACACACAAAGGCTTTCCTGCACTTACCCCTATTGTCAGAGCAAAGATTGGGGATTTTGCCTGCCACAGTCTGAAACTCTTTGAGAGATTAGATAGATAGATAGATAGATAGATAGATAGATAGATAGATAGATATCAAAGCTCTCATTGCTAATGGAGGGTGGTTTTTGTTTTATGTTGCCTTCTGAAAAAAAAAATCATTTGACACCCAAAGAGTTACAACAGTGTCATGCTGATGTCTTTCTGTTGCTGTAACACCTTGAAAATAGGCTAACAAAGTCACACTAATTCTGCTTCTCATAGTCAAATTGTCAGGCTTTCTTGTACATGCTATTTTATAAAATTTCATGTACATGCCATTTTCTGAATGATTCATTAGGCAAAAAGATTTTTCTGTGGCAATTATGCCAGGGAAATTGCAGGCTCTTCTTTGAATTTATAGCACAATAGAGTTGTGGTGTAGGAAAGGATGTGCTGCTATAGGCCACCCAGTATGCTAAGTGACTCCGGGCAGGCCACACCAGCAAACCCAGTGTCATTTTATTCACAGGCCATCTGACTGCTGCCCTGGATACATCATCAGCTGGCTTTATCACCTGGCTATTGCAGAGTTGCATCTTCTTTTCCTGCTTTTCCTGTGACACACCAGAGTTGTATTGCACAGAGGTCACTTGGGGGAGCAGCCACAGATAAGGGACAGGAGAGAAGCAGGCAGTCAGCAACACTTGCTGCTGCAGGAGCTTCTGCCCCAGCCCTAGCAGGACTGTGTGATTAGTTTGCCCCAAGTAAACTGGGATATGACTTCTCACAGGGCAGCTCTAACCTAGAATACATGGCAGGGTTTGTAAGTGGAGAAATTCAAAGAAAACAAACCCCTTTGAAGCAACTTGTCCAACCCATTCTGAATGTATGTGTGTATGTAAGGGTTGTTGGCTTTTCCTGAAGAGCCTCTTCTCTTCAGATTGGTGTATATGAAAATGGAAAAAAAAATCTCCAACCCTAAATACAGTTAGCTTTAATATTCAAGAACTAAAAAGCTGCCCCCACTCAAACCTGTAAGATGTTTTCAGCTTACTGAGGCCTCCCTGGCCCAGTGTATCAGGGTGTAAAATGTGTTGCCAGTGAGAGTGCACAGCACAGATCAATGTTCCTGATACTTCTCCCTGCTGCTTGCAAGGAGGCAACCCTATTGCCTCACATCTTCATCCTTGTGCCTGTGCAGATGTACTTGGCAGTGGTAATCAAATCTGGGATTTTCAAGCAGTTTGTGAAAAGGGACAGAGCTGTTTTTCCAGAGGAAGAAAACAATGGAAAATGAACAATAATTCAGTGGTTTGACCTTGCACTGACTGCAAGAGGCCCTGACTCCCAGTGTCTAGAAGTGAAAAATGAAAACCTTTTCTTTCACAGGTCACAGAATAATTGCAAAGAAAAAAAACATCCTGCCAGCCTTAAGCAGGTGAGATGTTTAAGCTTTGGCTGCTAATCCCCTGCTATCACATCCAGCAGGCAGGCCCATCTGGAATTCAGTCAGAGGGAAAGGGCTTGAAAGCACTGGGTGTGTTTTTCTGGGCAAGAGACCCAGCTCCAACAGCCACTGCAAGTACTGTTCACCTGCAGGAATCACACCCCTTCTGCTTCCTCCTCTCACTACAAGGTCATGTCCAGGACGTATCTCAGCCAAAGTTTTGATTTCTCAGGTAAAAATTAACAGATTTTAGTTTGTACTTTTACCTTTTCATTTTGGACTTAACCTGAAATGCTTTCACCTGCTGCTTTTACAGCACAGCTATACAAAAGATAAGGCAGAAAATAGGAAGAAAAATATTACTGGGAATCTGGTCAAAATCTCCTGTGTGGAAGCAAAGAGCTAGATAAGCAGTATTGCTCACAGCAGCTAAAGATATTAGGTGGATGCATTTGGTGGAAAAGTATTTTCATTCAGCCATTCAACAGAGTGAGTCCAATGTCAATAAAAACAGTAATTCAGAAAATAATTTCCCTCACTATGTTTGGAAGCTGATGTGCACATTCATGTAAATGTGTGTGTATTGACTCTGTCTATGCCTCACGCACCAGAACTTAATTTTCTTACTACCTTTCAGCTACATATTAGAAAATTAAACTCTTTGAATAATTTTGTAATTATTCAGCATCTATAAATGTCATGAACATGTTACTTATCTTTTCCAGTAACTGATGCAGATGTTGAATGGAATCCATCCTGAAGAGGGTTCCTCCCTGAAAGTCTTTGTCATATCCCTGATGACCTAAGGACTTGGGCTTTACCAGGCACATGGCTGGACCTTCCCTGTGGCCATTACCTTTGTGGGTGACAGATCACAAAGTAAATTTCTCTCTAAAAGCACCTTTCCCACATCTCTTCCTTCAGCATCCTGGAACCTTCTTGAGTCTGACAGAGCTTAGCATTAGAGATTCTTGAGGAAGCATTGGTGTTTTACATTTCTCAGAAGACAGAACTGCATTTAGGTGCTTTGCTGTAAAGGGTGTAAACTTTGGTGCAGCTATTCGCATAATTCGATTTCTTTAAAAATCTTACGTTGCGTGCTGACAACTACAACACCCAAGCAAGGCTATTCTTTTATATGGTCAGCACTTAAAGCCACATGTCCTGGAGTAACCTATTTAAAAAGATTTATATCAGCCCAACTTCTTGTGGAACTCCTACACTTATCCTGTGATACTTTCAAATTCTGCCTGAGCTTTATTGCTCAAAAGAAGATAAACAGAATTTGAATGATTAGCTAGATACTAGCTCACTTGTCTGATGAGCTAGTTGAAAGCCTTTCTATCTTCTGTAACATTTTGTTTCCTTTTAGATTTTGTGTTTGTTTGCTTGGTTTTTGTTTTTGTTTTTTTGTTGGTTTTTTTTTTTTTTTTGGGGGGGGTGGGGTTTTGGGGGGGGGTTTTTTTTTTTTTTTTTTTTTTTGTTTTTTTTTTTTTGTTTGTTTTGTTTTGTTTTGTTTTATTGGCAGATTGTCCAGAGCTTGGCACTAAATTTTTTACTAAAATACAGTGGTGTCTCTTCTGAATTGATGTACTCAATTCTGTACCTAGTATGATTGGAAAACAGTTCAAATTGCATGCCTTTAATGTGACAACATTTTGTCTGGTTTCCACCTTTCTCCAGTATCCTCTGGAATGCACCCAAAATAGCTCAGTGTCATCAGCAAATCTTGGAAATGGAACTCAATTTCCAACAGTGGAGAAGTCTTTATGGAGCTTGGTGTGTTCCTGTCTGCTTTTATTTTAAGCACTCATGAAATGTTTAATTAAGACCAATATGGCTTCATTTTAAAGCCAATATTTAGCTATTGATGCCAAACTGTGAAGGCCTCACACTGCTCAGTTATCTTCTGTATCCAATGAACCCTGGTCCCACCCAAAAAAATCAAATATTTCTTGAGTGGACACCATCTCCCGTGCTGCTGAACAGGCTGCTGGCACTGCCTTGTTCCTGGAGCCCGGTATTCCTGTTACATAAAATATTTGCAGATTTCAAACCAGTGTAAGAAATATTTCTGTTATTTTTTACTAATCCTTAAACCAGTGGCCTGGGACTTTGCCTAGATTGCAAATATCAAAGAGCTGATTGAAATGCTCTGGACTCTCCTGACCTCATAAGGAACGCTCTATAATCCTTTTGTTATGCAGGCATTAGTTTCTCCTGAGCTATGATGATTCATGGATAGGAGAGGACAGTGTTCTGTGTGCGAACCAAAAGCTGTGTGATTTCTTTCAGGAGGCAGAAGTGTCTTTGGGCATTATGATGGTGATGACTGGGTTTTCATTTCAGCTTCACAACAGTGCTACTCCTCATGGGCTGCAGTGGGTCTCACTGCTGTGCATGTACCCAGCCTCCTGCTGTGATTGCAAGGTTCATGACTGCCTCCTGAGGAGGCTGGATTTCCAAAAGATACACACACTAGGTGTGGGTGGTGCAGCCAGAAAAGCTGGTGTTCAGGCACAGGTAAGTCCCTGTTTGTTCCCAACCAGGTGCAAGACTGTAGGAAGTAACAAGGGTGATAGCCTCCTTTCACACTCCCTTGTCAGAAATAGGCTAGAGCACAGCTGCTTTTGCCACCTGTCCCCAGGTCAGTCTGCACTGTGGCAGGGAAAGAGCAGTGTGGCCTCAGAAATTATAGCCAGGAAGTGCCAACATTTTCACTGCCCTGCAGGCCCCTTCCTTAGGCATCACGTGCTGCACGTTGAGCATTCCTATCCTATAGAAGAAATATCAGCACATTGTGGTGATTGAGGGAAAAAAAAAAAAAAAAAAAAAAAAAAAAAAAAAAAAAAAAAAAAAAAAAAAGCAGTCCAGGCCTGTGTGAAAATGCCAAGTAAATTAAGACCTCTCATCACAAGCAAAGCAGTCTTGACTCATGAATTTTAATTCAATTCAATTCATTTCTTATTAACAAAAACTTTTAATAACTACTTTAGCTATTAAGGGGAAAAAGAAGGGGCTGAACAATAAAACAAAGTCTGAGGGAAATGTCTTTCTTCCCCCTTCCCCAAACTGATCTTCAGTCCAACAGCCCTCCTCCACATTTCATGGTCCTCACTTCCCTGCATGTTTCACTCAATCCCTCCCTGTCCCATTGAGTGAGGTGACAGGTGACCCATGAGGTTGGGCTGGTGCATAGCAGGTTTTCTTCTTTTTCATGTATCCATGCCACCTACTGCTCCTCATCCCACTGAGGGTCCTTCATGGGCTGCAGTCCCTCCAGGGTCCTCCTCAGCAAAGAGATCCAACACACAGGTGTGTGTCTCCAGCCCTGGCTCCTGCTGCTTGTCTCCCCTGTGTAATTTCCCCAAATTCTGGAAGTCACAGCAGTAAAGTGTTGCTGTCCCTCTACTTTTTATACTCTTCCTGACACATGAAGCCTTTTCTTCAAATGAGGTTTTATCTCTTTTCCTTGACCCACTACAGTTTGTCCACACTGGCTCGGAGGGGTTTTTCCCACATTAGTGGTGGTCTTCATGTTTCTTTTAGTGTTTCTTTTTCCAGGTGGAAGTGCTAAACTTGTAAGATTTAAGCTCTCACTTTGACAATTCCTGGCTGAATAGTTCGTATTTTGACACACATCAAAACCTCTCCTTTTCAAGTATTCCAGGCACATTTTAAGTCTATGACTCTTAAATATCCTCTCTTAGGTTTATGTGAGAAATTTGTGGAGTGTGTGCTCAACTGAAGGAGCACTTCTCTGGAGTTTACTGTTGAAATGAAAAGATGTGGATGTTCTCTGGAAAATACAAACTGCTCAGCACGTAGAGCAGTACCCCTGAGTCACTGTGATGCAAAAATAGCTGCTATCTCTTTTCCTCTGCTCCTCTTAAGGGACTCAAGACACAGCAGTTTGTTTATATTGATTAATTAGTAACTGTGCAGCTCACTACAGTTTTCCAAATAGCTATGAGTGTTTGATCAAACATGGCAAAGGATTGTAGCAGAGATATCTGCAAGGTAGTCATGTAATACAAGGAATGATTTTTTGGTAATGAGTTCACTGACAGAACTATGCTTCCTATCTACATCAAGAAATGGATAAGAAGCAATTTTCTTGGCCATTTAATAATGGAGGCAAGATACCTGCAACATTCAGGTCAAAATTCCCCAATTCTGTTGTTTGTGTTTGGATATAGGTCTGAAAAGATTCCTCTTTGGTGGGCTAAGAAGTTTTTGCAGAAAACACTCCAGTCTATGACCTCCACTCCACTGATCCAGAAATATACTTTTGTCATTCTTCAGATATTGTGTCTTTGAGAAGAGACTTCTCAGCTTTATCTCCACAGTCTTAGATCCCTTTCAGGGTTGGTCTTGTACAAATTATTGTTACAAGGCCATTTGGTATAAAACAAATACCATTCCTGACTGAAGCAAAATGTATGTGCTTGCTCAATGAATGCATGTTGTCCTGAACTAATGGCCATCCTCACAAAGGTTTTGCTCTGGCATGGAGGAGTGAGGAGGTTGAAACAGGCTGCCACTTTTGCAGATGGGCTCTTCAGAGATTACTCCCACATGTTGGACAGTACAGCAGGCAAGGTCATCCTTGTTGTAGCATTGTATCTGAAATTCCTTTCCAAACACACATAGCTGCTCACAGTTGGCCTAGTGGAAATGATTTGTGTCCCCTTCTCATGCGGTTAGCCATCCTCAGAGGGCTCGAAATAGGCAGAAACAGTGGGCAGTTTTTCCATGCTATGTCTTGATCATGAGGTCCTGGGCACAGGGCACTTATGCTGCAGATACCCTGAAAAAAAACCCCAACAGCTGCCCTCTTAATGTTGCCCTGTGTCTCAGAGAATCACTGTGAGCTGCCTGCCAGAGTCTGGCAGGAGGTAGTCATTGCTCACCCCTCTGCACCACCCTTATTCCACCCATAAAAATCCCCTCTGTCCTCAGGCTGTTCAACAGGGCTGCTCACAGGCAGCTTACCCACCAGTGCCCCTGTGTCCTCTGCTGGTTCCCATTACAATGTGGGCACAGCTGCACCACGGTTTCAGAAAGTGCTCAGCCCTTGAGCCTCTGATTTTTTTCACCTTTAGCTATCAAGAGCTGGGCATTTGCTTATCTAATCTGAAACTTGTTTTTTGAAACTTACCTCTGTTGAAAAGTGGTTTTTCTGTTAAGTTCTTTGATCTACATTGTGCTGCTTTGGGAAAGGCTGGGCCAGTCCAGTGTTGCTCTGTGTTACTTCAGTGCAGTGCTCATTGCTGTACCTTGATTTTTCTGGATGGGTCAGGAATAGGTGGTGGCAGGTCTTATAAACTCTAAATATTAAATCTTATTGTGCTGTCCCTCATGAGGATTAAATCATAGGAAAAATGTACTGTACTTAGAGCAGGAGCCCGACCAGTGTAATATGTCTGCAAAGACACATTTGCAAATCCTTTTTCATCTAAATCCCAAGGATAAAGTAAGCACAAGAAAAAAACACCAAACAACAACAAAACCCCCAAAACAGAAAAAATCACCCACAATAAAAACACACACAGACAAAAAGGAAAACCCAAACAAACAAAAAAACCCACAAAAGGAAAAAAACTCAGATTATCTCTGCTGTATATAATATCTGTGCTGTTTACTTACTCATGTAATAGCTTGGGACCTGTGTTGCAGTCATTGAACTTCATCTTATGGATGAAATGAAAGTTGTTTTCGTGAAAATTTTCTCTGACCCATCTGCAGGCAAAGTCACTGCTGGCTTTTTTATCTTGTCTCCACATCCTGCTGAGATAGCAGTGCTGAAGCCAGAAGCTGCTGCAATGAAAGGTTTTGCTGTCTGTTCTGTCACAGTAAAGGGCTGTGGAAAGGAAACATTTGAGGATGGTGACTCCAAGAAGTCACCCCAGCATTAGTTTCTGTTGCAGGAGTGCCAGACATCTCTTAATTCAGCTCTCACAGCCCTTGGAGATAATATTCATGGCAGACAGATCCAACTCCAACTTCTATGTGCTTTACTAGCAGTAAATAGACTTATTTCCCCACAACTTTCAGCTTATTGTTTTGAATATGTTTGCGGGGAGAAAACAACTAGCAAACTTTTAATGTATAAAAAATGGAGCTGGATGTAGCTGTTTGCTGCTGGTTCTGTTCTTGCAGCTGCACCAGCCATGGGAATAAATCAAACCTGTTTCAAAGAGGAACACACTCCTAGTCCTTAGATGTAGAAAAGCTTTATAAATTCAAAGTACCTTGAGAATTACTGGAGAGCTTGTAGCAAAAAAATATGCACATACCTGTGCAAAACATCCCATTCCTTATACCTCAGGCAAGCAAAAGATGCAACCTTACTTAACATTACAATTGACTAACACTGACAGCTGAAGATAAAATAAAATTATCATCTACCAGTGGACTATCTGAGATCTTTGAACATGATGCATGTTGGCTTCTTAGGAGTCACCTCTGTCTATTAAGTATTTTAAAGAATGGAAGTTCCTCATAAAGAAGTGGGAAGACATATCTATTCTTCCTCCCCAGTAGCTGAGAGGCCACTTTTGCAACTAGTGCAAATGATTGTTAACTCTATATTGATGATAATAATAAGATCATTCTGATTTACTCCATCAGGCTTTTATTTAGTCCATTCCTGTAATGAGTCCATTAATAGATGAGTGTAGGGACCTTTAACTTTTAGGGATTTTCATGACATAAGCATGGCAGTGAGCTGTACACTCATAAGTACTCCACTGCTGTATTCCAGCCCTTGCCACACAAACTGCTTTGGGCCATGGAAATAGCATGGCAGAAACAGCAGGCACCAGTGATTTACCAGGTTATTATGCCAAGAACAGCAGCCAGCTGAAGTGCTCTCTGCTGTGGGAGGAGATTGAGCCAAACCAGCTGAGCAGTCAAGGATATGAAACTGGGGAGAAATTGGTACAGATTAGTCAAATTTTCCCCCTAAACCTGACTCCGTTGAGGATGCAAAAAGTGGATTTCATAAAATATGAAAGGAACAACTCATTCTGCCATCATTAGTGGCTGAAGGCAAACACTCATGTGATTGAATTAACAAAACTACTACCTTTATAATGCTGTGGTTGAAGGCTCTCCAGGGAAGACAGTGACTCATAGGACTACTCTTGCTCATCCTTTTCAGCCCGAGCAGCAGAAGGATGTGTGCAGAGGCATGACACACTTGAATCTCAAGCAAGTGGGAGAGGTACCCTTCTTTCACATTCCAACTTCAATGTCAGGAAAAAATTGATATGCTGGTCAATTGCAGGATTCTAAATATGACTGTTTGCACTAGTAAATTACGTAGCCTTGCTTTGCATGAATTTTCAATTTCTCTTCTTACTGCCCCCTTTGTTTTAAAAATAAAAGGTCAGATGTAGAGCTGAGCAAGGAACTTGAGTGGGAAGGGGGATGAAATTGATATCCAAACTAAAAATTTGGATGGAAAAATAATTTTCTTGCATTGTCTTTTTGTTTGGTTGGGGTTTTTTTACATTTAAATGAAGTGGGGAAAAAAGCTTACCAGTTTGACTCCTGAGAAGGCCTTTTGCATGAAACCTGATCTGTGAAGTTTGGGGATTATTTCATTACTTTTTGGATGCATTTTCACAATTTATATTTAAGGATTTTATGCTCAGGTGATAATATGAAAGGACTATTATATTTTTATTGAGAAAACCAAAGCAAACTGACCCCCTAATGTCTTTGTTTTTGGCAAAAGGTGTTAATTTGATTTGCTGTCTATTTCTGGTTTCTTTTAGTAGAGATTTGTGTTTCTGCTCAAATTTTTATGTCTACATCAATGCAGTCATTCTGTAGTAATAAAGAGGAGAAAAATAAGGATCTATTTTCATAACTCTCAGAAGAATTTTCTAAAAACTTGTCTTTCTGCTTTCTAGTTAATTGAAATTTTCTTCCCTTGATGCACTACTTTCAAGGGCAAAACCAAAGGGCATCTTCTGGGCTCAGTTCCCATGAAGAAATGTGCATGGGAGTCACTGCCCACTGCCTGTAAATGTATTTTCTGAAGGTCTCTCCTGGCTTTTTTCAAATATGTTTGTTATTTTTGTTTTGTTTAATCAACTGTTTTCTCATCAGTTTTATTTATGCAGTATCAGTTTTATTTATGCAATTTAACATGCACACAAATAGCTGTATGTAAACTATAACATGAAATTACCACAAAGCCAAATTTCTGTTAACATGCCAAAGCAAGTGTATCCTTTCTTCTTCTGGTAAACACCCCCAAAAATCCCAACACCAAGGGAAAATAAAACAAAAATCCAAACCAAATCCCACCAAAAGGAAAAACAAAACAAACAAAACAAAACAAAACAAAACAAAACAAAACAAAACCAAAAAAAAACCAAAAAAAACCAAAAACAACAACAACAAAAAAAAAAACCAAAAAACCCACAACAAAAACAGAAGAATGAAACCCCAACAAAGTCTTATCAATATTTAGAAAAATAAAAGTTAGCCTCATAATGTGCATTAGAAAATTGAAGTTTTTCTTGTTCTCTTCCACTTGAGGAACCAGACCTTGTCTTTTTCATGGTGATATCTTACAGAAAAAAAAGGTAATTCCTCAGGCACCCAGATCAAATAAAGGACCTTTGTTAAAAACCTATTTATCTTTATTGCCTGGAAATGTGCTGAATTGCAGTAACACAACCCATGATAAATTTACAAGCAGTTGTGCCATTGCTTCTCACTGTATATCTACCCAGATTCTTGAGGTGTGAAAATAAATAAATCCCGGGTAAAGAAATCAAAGATTTTTCTGTCTTGTAATAAATGGCTTAGAGAAAGATGAGGCATGCAGTAAAGTCTCTGTGTAGGGGAAATAGTTATCGGCAGTTATATTTTAATTACTGACACACATTGATTTGTTAGAAGAACTTTATGCCTTGGGGTGTGGGTGGAAAGCCCAATGACAGGAGTACTTGAATACTTTCCCAACTAATATTCCATGTGATGGAATAAAGACAAAATCTAGGTACATACACTCTGGAAACATACAAACGTCACAGAATTTGAGGGATTATAAGGACAAGGGAAAGATCAAAACAAGACAAGAGTGTTGTGCCAGAATCCCATGTAGAACCCTTACAAACGTACCAAGTTTCACCTGCTTTGAAACAAGGGTTTCAGTCAAGGACTCTGCTGTACCATGCCAGTCTTAGTTATTTGCTGGCATTTGGTTGCTGAAAACGAAATGTATATCTTTTTATCACATTCACATTCTCTGAACTAAAACATATTTACTTAAAAATTCTGGAGTTCAATTTTTATCTCGCCTTTGTGCTTGATTCTGGAAAATGGTTCAGTCTACTATAGGTCTACTATAAATCAGATGTCATTTTTAAACTAACATAAAATGTTCTTATTAAAAGGAAAAGTACTTAGGTGAAAATACAATGGGTATAACATCCCCCTCTATTCCCGTCACATTTTCCATTGATGCCTCCAGTGATGAGAAATGCACTCTTATATATGTTTCTTGCTGAGATTCTGTTTCTGGAAGACATTTATTGGTTTAAGTTCACCTTTGGTAATCCACATTTACCTGTATTTTTACCATGAACCTGATATCAAGAAAATGCAAGTCCTCAGCTAATGAAAATTTCCTTTGAGAGTATCCTGCTTTCAAGAGAAACTGAAGGAAGCACCAAGCAACAATGCACTTACTTTACTGTTTAACATAGAAAATGTGCCATAGTCCACAAGGTTTTTCTTTGAACATCCCCCTAAAACTAAAAATAACTTCATAACCAGAGAGGACATTGCGATTTTTACTTCCATTTTCATCTCTCCACAGCATAATGAGATGCTGTCTATTTCCATAAGAAAACCCAGGACATCCCTTGCCCAGATTGCTGTACTCACTTGACCTGGGGCTATGTGAGTGTGGAAACCTGCAATGGAAATGTCTACAGTGCCTGTGCTGCTGCACAAGGAACGTCCCTGCAGAGAGCTGAGAGGCAGTGCTGGCACTGAGCTGATCTCACACCCTCTGCTTGGTGAGGGGCTCTGCTCTGGTTAACAGTAGTAGAAAAAATACCAGGAAATATATTTTCTTGGTGTTTCACTTTTTATGACAGCCATTACAATACTTTATGTTATACATAAAGTATTATATCTTAACACAAATTTGTGTTAAGAAGGTTCTGCAAATGAATATTGCCTTAATGTGAACTCCTAAATTTTTCTCCAGGGGGCTGTAATCTGTTTTTCAAGATATGTTGTAGTCCTCCATGTTTTTCTCTCATGGAATCCAATATAACCATTCTTTATTTTCTGGATTGTCACTTCTCTTTGCTACTGTCCTCTTTGGAGAGAAAAAAATCCAGGAAATAGCCTGAGACTTGGCTGAGGAGAAATAAAACAGAAAGTCTCTCCCAGGCATAAGTTGCACTTTTTGAAATTGATACATCTGGGAACATCCAAAAGAGAAATATTACAGTATGTGATTTCCCACATCCCTGCTTCTGATAGTCTCTAATGATGAGTACTCAAAAGCATTTTATATTCAACCTATAGAGTATCAGAAAAAGATAATTATAATTCTGAGGTTTTAAATTGCTTCCCAGTAAGATCCAGGGGGGATTTCCAGGTGGATCATGCTTATATTTTCAGGGGTGAGTGAAGGACAACAACTGGATCTTAAATCTTGCTGTTTTCAGCTGTTTTTGAATTAGGATGTATTTAAAAACACCTGAACTACAGCAGGGGTGGTGGGAAGATGTTTCTCTTCAGTGTGGTATGGGTCAAATGCAGACTTTGACCCTGGATTGCTGCCACTTAGGAAGTTAAAAGCCTTGAGCTCAGGTGTCTCCTCTGGGCTTTCCTTTAAGAACTTGGCATCGTGATGACAGATTGAATGTCAGCTGGTTTGGATGGTGCCTTAGACTATGGGGATGAGTTTTGAAGTTTTGCTAACTCCAACTGGATTTATTCAAGTGTGTGTATTAAATAGCTGCAAAAGGATTTTATTCACAAAGATCTTGTGTGGACTTAGAGAAGGCAAGATGGGCAATGTGAATTTCTGTATTTTATGTATCTGTGTCTGTCTGCATCTGTGTGTGTGTAAAATAAGGCATAGGAATACTGGCAATTCTCCGTGTTCACTCATAGATGGCACTAGAAATTCTTGTAATTCCTGTTTTTGGAAAGTAGGTAAAATAATTTTTACTTTTCTACCAATAGATGGAAGTAGTAGTGTCTTTGCTACTTATGGACTGACTCAAGGAACAATGCTTTCCTCTTCCTACCTCCATTGAGTTAAAAAAGTAAAATGCAAGCAAACAATCCTCCACATTCCAATTTTCCCACCAACACCTCTCAAAGAGCAAACCTCTCCCCTAAAACAATCAGCAATGTTGAATTTATTTCAATACACAGGCAGAGCAGGCTAGCAGAAGCAGAAGAAGAAACCAGTGTGAGTTTGAAGGGACGATGCTGGCATTGTCCTGTTCCCAAACAAATTGGAGAGCCAGATAGCCTACCTCTATCCCTCATTTCTATAACTCTTTCCATCTGAAATCAAACCTTAAGTGTGATGCAGCACAGTGACCATGCTGCCTGCCAGCTGCTCTCAGGTGTTCATTCTATCCTCATCAGTATTCTTGAGATAATGCCAAATGCATTAAAATTAGGGCAAATGGTCTAATTTCATCACATTTAAATTAGGTTACATTCACCTCTGATAGCTAAACTTAGAAATTGGCCTCCTTAGTCTTCCAGCATTTTTTCCTCCTATACAATGCAGATGTTACTGCTTTAATTGGAAATTATCAAGTATGCAGGGCTCATGGCCTCCTAGATTGCTGTTACTGGAAAGAAGCACTTCAGGAGAAGGTGAATGAGGCACTGTCCAAAATGAAAGGACAGTGAGAGTACTGAGAGACCCTGAAAGGGTGAATACATTTCTTACTAATGTACAGCAAGGGCACCAGGATGAATGGGGCTGTGTGTGTATCTCTTCGGTTTTTGATGGGCTGAATGAATTAGGCTGTCTCAAAGGTTTATCAGTTCCCTTTCTTGGCTGAGTGACTTTTTCCTTTGACAGAATAAGGGAAGAGACCCAAAAGTTATCAGCTGTATTTTTCTCACTTCATGTTCCTTGGTTGCCTTTCAATGATATGTACATCTGTGGCTCATGAGGAAAGAAAAGACGAGCCCGAAATCTGCACACATGGGAAAATAATTCCTGTTTGCAAGAACTAGATGAGCAACTCAGCAAGCCAGCATTCTCTCAGATATTCTGCAGCACTGAAAACAACCTCTTCTGCAGCTCTGTTCCCACCATCCAGCTTAGTGCTGCTTAAACACTGAACACAGGAACCCTTTACACAAGAAAATTTATGGATTCCTTGCTACATAATAATTTCATTCTCCCAAGGGTCATGAAAGGTACTAATGGCAAAGCTTCTTTTGTACCTGCCTGCCTTGCTGTGTAGGTATTCCTCACATGACCCTCTGATTAGAAAAACACTGTGACCCCTAAATTGCATCAAGGGCACTTGCATCTGCCTTGGCAAGGTCTCCTGCATGGCCATTCCTTGGGGAAGTGCCTTCCTGCACTGGGAACATTTCATTCCATATCAAAACAACCTAGATGAGTCTTCTCCAGTAGTTAATTTTCAGAAGGGCCCCCAACATACAGATCTTCGAGGAGAAGAAAGTAAGAAAAAAAATAGCATTTTTCAATATACCCTTGTCAAAAAGAAAAGTTTTAGTTTTATTTTTGAATAATCATCCTCCCTTTCCTAAGAATGATTTTTCTTGACAGCTTTTTTTAATTGTTCATTCTCTGTACTACCTTGACTTTTAACACCATCCCTGTACCTGATGCCAGTAATACTCATTTATCCATTTTTATTGCCTAAAGTAAAAAGAAGAAAATGAGTGAAAAGCAAAAATACTGAGAAAGATCTAGGATTTTGCTTGTTTCCAAGGACAGTAAAGCAGGTTGGTCAAAACAGGTTAGCATACCCAACAAAAGGATGAGTTCTGTGGTATTAAGGGCTATGGTTTTTTAACTTTATGAAGTTTGGTCACATAACATTAGTTTGTTTTTTGTTGTTCATTTACTTAATTTTTCTCCAGTCTGAGTATCTCTGGAGAGCTGCTCCAATATTTTGACATTTTAATAGTTGGAAACCTTTAGTTTCCATAGCATTCATTTATGGCTACTTTTACTGTTATTATAACTACTTTTAACTGGCTCTCTCCTCTTGGAGTCTGTTTACTTTTTGGTGTGAGCACAGAGCTGTTGATGTCTATTTGCACTCTGAAGGTGCCTATGATTATAAAGTGCCATATTGTCTACCATATTACCTAAAAAAATTCTACTATTTTCACACAGAGAGGAAAAAGAAGCAGTTTGTTCAGAGACTGGTGAGGAGTTACATGGTGAGAAGACATATCCTCAGGCAGCACATCTGTGCATCCCAGCATGAGTTTGTTTGGTCTACTGGACACTCTAATATTTGTGCTCCTAGGCCAGTATATCAGTCTTGGGCTGTGTTTGTCACAGTCATATTAGCAATGCAGTATGTTTCCCTATCACCTGATAAGCAGTTTTCTGATGTAGAGACTGGACAAAAAAAGGCTACCTCATCCCATGACAAAAAGTTATTGGTTTCGAGATATTTCCTGTTCTATCTGGCTAGGAACCTGCAAATTTAGCTCCAAAAAGTGAAAATATTTCTTTGCCAGCTTCCCAATGGTTAGAAAACTCATCTAAGAGGAAAAAGCCCAGCTTCAGTTCTCTACTCCATCCTGCTGCAGTGCCACACTTAGACCCAAGTTATTCATTTCTTATCAGTCAGTGAAAAGCTTCTCAGCGGTTCAAGTAGCAGCCACTGGGTGCACTGGTTGTTCTCAGAAATCTCACCCAGAGCGTGAATAACTTTGCTGTGAAATGTTTCCATTTGGGGGAATCATCATGAATAGCTGTGTTGTCAAAACAATCTCTGCTGGCGCCTGACGAGCGACCAAGGAGCTCTTACACAAATGCTTGCAGGAGTGTGCGCAGTAGGGACGGTGTCTAGTGCTGATAAACATATTCTCTTGTAAATCATGCAGAAAGCTGATTAACTCTCTGAACCTACAGTGCATGGAGTGCCCCGAAATCAAGGATAAATGGGAGCTGCCTCTGCTGGGGGGACAGCAGTCTGTGACTACTTACTTATCTGTCCTTGTAAATGCAAAAATAACTGCAGGACAGAAGCTGTGGGAAAGCCACCTGAAGGTCAAGGAGTGCCTGTGGCCACACAGACCTTCAGCCAGATCCACATTCAGCCAGGAGCTGAATCCACCTGAAACTATAAGAGCCCTTCTTAAGCAACATTCAAGAGCAAGGTCCTGTCCCAGCTACTCAGTATTATTGTCTCCACACTGACAATTATTTTTTCCCCATTGGAACAACACAGTCAATTGTAATGCCAAGGAGAAAAAGCACTTCTGAATGAAGCAAGAGGAAAATTACCGGACTTTAAAATTTTATTTCTTGTTCATTGAACTGGAATTCAAAAGCAAAATCAGTCTGGGGTGGGAAGGATTTGTATTGTTAGCTGTTGTGCCAAATGAATTTTGACACCTCTCCATTAGTACTCACATGAAAATATAAGTTTCTCCTTGGAATGTTTTAGAGACACACAGGTAAAATCACAGGTGTACTAGGAACTTTTTATTAAAAAAATTATTACTGCAAATATTACATATCTGAAATACATTAAAGGGAAAATCCCACACATTCACTTTCCCAGACTGAGTATTTAATTCTATTTTGCACAAAGTTTTGAATTTGCATCTCTTGTCAATAGAGGAGAAAATGGTATTTTAGGAATGGCAAAGCCCAGCTGGCAGTGTGATGGACAAACATGAGACAGACGCTTCCCAAATTTGTTCCTCAGCTTTCAATTTTAAGTTGCTGTACCCTTAAGAGAAATTCACTGGTTCCTGCACTAAAGCTGCTCAATAGCTACAAAGCAGGTAGAAAAGGTATGTAACCCCCTTGCTGTCTTGTACACTGAATAGAAACCCTGAACTTGGACAGTCCAAAGTCAAGCCAAGGCATTGTCCTGAGTGTGGGTATTGCTGCCTTGGGAAACAGAAACTGAGACTTTTGATAACCAGGAATATTGCTAAAGTAATAAAACTTCACAAAAGCTGCAACCAGAGAGAATTTAGATACAGAATAATTAACCATGAAATTATGATCTCAGCCAAGAAAGAAGTGCCAAGATTCATTCAACTAATTTCAGAGGCTTTTTTTCATGGTCATTATAAAGACAGATAGGAGAAAAAGGATCTTATCTTTCATTTCTCCTCCTACTGTGCATGAGGGTGACTACCATTACTTTTTAAACTGATTTGTCTGAAAATACATTCATTGGTAAAAAGATAAGACAGTTTAGGGTATAAAAGAGAAATAACAAGCCTAATTTGTGGATGTCAGCTGTTCACAGCAATATCACAGGGATTTGTGCACAAGGATCAAAGACTGGAAAGTGCCATCAGCTGTTGGCAGGGAGGCAGGTACAGCACAACATCCCTGTGACAGTGCTTATCTCATGGTCGAGCCTGACTCAACTTCTGCAGAACCACCTGGAAATTTTCAGGACTTTGAATTGACCTTGATTTTTAAATTTTTCAGGTTTTTTTTCCATCTATGTTGATCTGAAAATCACTGTGAAAAGGACTCTGTGATTAGACCTGTGGAAGTTGAACATATGTGTGGGTGCTCCAAACTATTCACAGTGGCTGTGGGCTGGAATACAAGAGTGGGTGAAGTTTTTGCAGCAGAGGAAAAAGCATTTTAAAAATGGCAAATAACTTAAATAGACACCATACCATCTTTGAACATTTTTTTGTTTCCTGAGAAATGCATTTCAGCTTTTTATTTTGTGAAATATCTGTTTTATAGATTATACTGTAAAATTCTTTTTCATGGCTGAATCATATAAAGTTAAAATTAAATATGATAACACAGAAATTAAAAATGGGGGCCAGATGGAAGATGTGGGGAGGCAAAAACCACTGTGCAATTGGCAAAAGTTAACAAA
>WEIU01018344.1:27085-123286 GCA_013389925.1 Aegithalos caudatus
AAAAAAAACCCCACTGTTGACCCAGAATTGACATGTCCAAGTGCAAGATCAGAGGCAAGACCTGCTCTGGAGGAAAAAAAATTAAAAGGATACAAAGTCAGAGACTGATCTATAGCTACTCTTTAAGAGGCTGTGGATAGCCTTAGGATAGGAATCCTAAAATAAGGGTAGGAGCATTTAAGACTGAAAGCAACATGTAGATGCATCTTGTTGAGGGCAGAAGCTACAAGTATGGATAGACTTTAAATTTTTGCTGATATAGAACTTGGGATTTTTTACAAGAACATGACAAATTGTGCTTAATAAACTCTGTCCCATTTGCTAAATTTGTTTAATTCTGTCTCCAGCTTGAAAGAAAAGAGTGTATCTTTCACAGAATCATCAAGGTTGGAAGAAACCTTCAAGATCATCTTGTCCAACTGTCAACCCAACTCCACCACAATCACCTCTAAACCATATCTCCAAGTGCCACATCCAGATGCCTCTTCTGTTCCAGACAGTGACTCCACCATCTCCTCAGGCAAGTTATTGCAATGCCTGACTGCTCTTCCAGTGAATATTTTTTATTAATACCTAATCTGAACCTTCCCTGACACAACTGAAGGCCACTTACCCTCATCCTTCCACTTGAGACATGACAGAAGAGCCTGAACCCCACCTCACTTACAGCCTCCTTTCAGGTAGTCATAGAGGGCAATGCAGTTTCCACTGAGCTTCCTTTTCTCCAGGATAAGCAACCCCAGCTCCCTCAGCCACTCCTCATAGGACTTGTGCTCCAGACCCTTCACCAGCTTCCTTGCCCTCCTCTGGACACAGATCAATACATCAATGTCCTTTTTGCAGTGAGAGGCCCTAAAAAGCAGTACTCAAGGTGGGATTTCACCAGCTGTTAGGGAATTTCTAAACAGAAGAGGGAAGAAAACTTCCTGCACCGAGTGCTGTATACATTCATGAGGCTCCGAGACATTTCAATTTTAATAAGTGACAATGGAACATGAATAACAGAACATTTGAAGAGCATAACTTTACTGTGACCAGAGCATTTTCCCACTGTTCATAATTCAAGGAAAAAGACAAAATTAATCTGGTGGGGGGAAAAAAAAATGTACCATGTGGAATTAGTATAGGGTTAGACACAAGAGGCCTTGATTCGTGTAGCTCCCTGGATGACACACCTGACTGTCTGGAGGCCTGGTGCAGGGAAGCACTTTTCCAACATGCAGCTTGTGTTGAACCAACTTAGAGCTTGCTTCTCTGTGGACAAAGTCCTGTGCCATGCTGGGAAGCTCCAGGCTGAGCTCATCTGGATACTCATTTTGTCACGCAATGGGGTGAAGGAGGCCAACCCAAAAACCCGTAAGATGTCTCGTGGGCTGGGAACGGTGCATTCCTCAGGGCAGAGAGCCCGTAGCAAACTGTACCCGCCAGGCAAGATGACATCAGGACAAACCCACACATGTTCTGCCACAGAATTACAAAATGGGTGTGGGGCCCTTCCCACAGCCCTCACAGCCAGCAGGAGTTCTGCCATCACATCTCGGTGCTCCTGCAGCCTGGATGGGTCAGTGCCTGCAGGACACTGCTGTTGCAAGCAACACCCAAGTGCAGATACCTTCAGAATGGAAAGGCCATGGGGGAAAAAAAAGGAATAAAATATTAATTTAAATTGTATTTGATCAATTTTTAATATGGTGAGGCCAATGAATTGAAGGCCAAATCTACTTTCATTAGAAAATGGAATTACAGTATTTTGTAAAATGAAACCAAAGCTGGGATTTTGAAGAGTAGGGATTTTTTCTGAGCTCTACTCCAGCAGCAATACTGTGAGTCACTCATTTCAGCGAATAATAGCCCTGTGTTCCACTCCTTGGTGCTTTCACATAATTTACATTAATTTGTGAATGCAGGTCTCTTGTACTGGATAAGCTGCTTTTCAAGGTGACATACAGCCATTGTGGCTTTGCACAGAATCTGTGACAATTAGGAGATTTTCTATTTTGCCCACTTTCATTCTGGGAACACTAAATATGGCAAATCAAGATAAAATATTGACCTGTCTTTGAAAATAAATGTGATTCAGTTTGAAGAATAGGGTGTTTTTCACACATGAAGAACATTACATCCCCTTTTTTAAACAGTGTTTTGCAGGCCTAGGGTTAACGTGCAGTCTGAATTTGTCCCTGATGGCAAAGGGTTTCTCAACGTACAATATATTTTCCTTCAGATCCAGGAGAAATTAATATCTTTTCCTTCAAACTGTAAGGTATATGTTAGTATAAATAAGTGACTGTTTTAGGAAGAGAAAAGATAGTAGGTTGGAAAGGCTGATACTCTAGCTGCACCTTTTTATTATTATTGGGTTTTTTCTACTTGATTAGCTAGAATCAGGCAAGTTGGACAAACAGATAAAATCAGAATCTGTAATTTCTATTGCATGCCACCTGCAAGAGAGAGGTCTTACTTATCTCGGTCTTACAGGTAATATTGTTTAAAACATCTATGTTAAAAAAGAAAAGGAAAAAACCCATCAAAAAAGCACCGTGAAGATTTTTTGTTTGGCTTAGACATCTGTATTCTAAAACTAGGCAAAAAGCTTTGATTATGCAGCTCTTATAGAAAGCACCAAGGCACATATACTAACTTTCATAATGAGAGGAAAGAACAGAGAACAGTCTGAATTTTCCAACATACAGTGTTGCTCTTTCAAAACCCCAAAAGATAGTGTTTATTTAGCCTTTTAACAAAATCAGTAGGAACCCCATCCTCTAAATTTGCTTCAGTTTTCTTTAAAACTACAGAATATAAATGGGGCCTCCAGAAATTATCAGATGAGAGCTGCATGGTAGGGATGAAGGGACGTGGGTGCAAACCTCTGCAAGTTACTCAGAGCAAGTTCCATGAAGTTTCCACAAACCTGTGGCTGTCAGGCATGATTGCTCACTCTTTGTCTTATTCTGCACTGATGAACTTCCTACTTTATTTCATCTTTTAATTTGAACAAGAAATAATCATATGCAGAATTGTGTATGCATATGCCTGGTGTCTTAGAGTCTGCCAAGAAAGCTGCTGCTGATATATTCCCTGAAAATGGCAGGGCCCCTCCAGCTGCCTCCTCCAGGGCCCCTCCAGCTGCCTCCTCCATCCCCCTGTCCTCCCCTCCCTGCCCCTAAGGGTGTATGCCCTTGGTCAGTAGCTGCTGCTGAGGCTGGGGCAGTGGCTGGAAAAGCTGGGCTACAGGTTTGGAACGTGTTTTTATAGCTTTTAAATCTTGTGTCATTTTTTGATGTCAGTGTGAGTAGAGAGAGGGACATTCAAGACTAGCACCAGAATACACTCAGGATTATCTGTGGTTTGTTATTTTATGTTTTGTGCTTTTTGTGCCTTCTCAAGCTGTTCATTTGTATTTCCATTTGAGTACTGCCTTTTGATGGGCTTCACTCAGGGTCTTGTGCTGGCTGGCTTGTTAATTCTTTTATCACTAAAATGTTTGCTGCAGTGGAGACTTCTGACTGCTGAGACTCCACCAACCTGCTGCAGCTCTGATCAGCACTACCTGTGGCACTTGGCATTTTTCTAAAGGTAATCTTTGGTTCTACAGTTTTTCCAGCTAACTAGTGTACCTGGTAGTTTAAATGTACTGCTCTTCCAAAAGGCATAGAGATCTTTGAAAATGGAGAATACCCAGACTTCTTCTTAGACTACTGATTTATTTTGAGTTCAATTGGAACTTTGGCTCTGAAGTACTGCTAACATTGAATTGGTAACTTCTTGCTAGCTTCAAACTTCCCTTCCCTATTGTTTTAAAGCTCTGTTGCAGCCAGCAGCAGGGTCAGACCTACAATATGGAGGAGCTGCTGAGTGCATTTACAGACCCTCAGAGCTCTTGTCTGCCTAAGCCTCTGGGGCACCAATACCAAGCTGAGCACCACCCAGTCACTTTTCGGCAGGAGTTGAAAATCTTGACAGTCCACTCTTGTGGTCCTGAGCAGTCTCAGTGACTGGCTCCTTATGCACCTGTTCTGGGCATTGTCCCTGCTCCTTTCCTTTCCCTGCCCTCTAGGTGGGGATTAAAAGCTGTATGAGAGCAAGACTTAATATTTCAGGGCAGTATCTGTGCTTCCCTGACTACCCAGAGGATGAAATGACCTCTGTTCCCTCAGGGAACCTCCCTGCCATCAACAAATCTGCATGTGTTGCCCTGTGCCTATGTGGGTGGGGGCACTGACCCAGGGAACCCCAAAAGAGATTGTATTCCAGCATGGCCCCCCTGCAATTTGCTACCAGGCTACAAAAAAAACCACAAAACAAAAACTCCACTTTTTTTTTTTTCTTTAGAAATGTATGAATAAATTTTTCACATTTATTCATTACCTTGATTTCTTTTCTTACTCAGGCAGTCAGTGTGTGGTTAGCTTTTATATCCCAGTTGGCAAGGGTTTTGTTTGATGTTGTTGTTAATTTTGCTGGATTGGAAGGTGCTCCTGTGAAGGACGCCATCTCAATGAGCAGTGCTGTTATTTATTAGTGCTCACACATTTGCACACAGATCATGAAGGACAAGATGATTTCTGTCGAAGTCAGGAAAAGACAGCATGGGTATCATTTGTTCAGGCAGAAAGTAACCTTGAAAGTGCCAGCACAGAGTGAAGTTGCCTCACTAGATGGGGAACAGTAGGGAAATTTGCTGTATTGAGCAGGAGTAAGCAGGATTTTATGAATTAATAAAGAGGGGAATAAATTTCTATCTTAAGGCCATGTTGTGGTTGTATATCTGCTTTCAAGGCTTTATCCTCTCCTAGAGTCAGCATATATATTCTGCTTTTATATAAACATAGTCAGTATAACTTATGTAAGAATTTTGGTCTAGGATTTGTACAACTGTTATAAATATATGTGTTCAGGATTTGTAATAGTCTATATTTGTTCATACATATTATTGTAACTATTTATAGAATACATTATCACAATTTAACAAATTATTTGTGTTATAAATTCATAATAGAACCAGTTTATAGTAGTTTATATTTTATTAGGAGTAGAATAAATCTCCTGCCCATCAACAGTAAGGCAGTAGTTAGAGCATGGCTGCAGATGCAAAAACATTTTGTTATTTTGCATCTCTTTGTAGCATCAAAACTTTTATAAAAGCACTTCTTCTTCAATTTCAAGTGATTCAGCCAAGTTAAAAACTCTTGGTCAAATTGAAACATGTTTTCATGCATTTGATGTGTGTTTTGTTTTGACATCATAGAAATACAGAGCGTTTGATTAAATTGGAATGGATTATGTCAACTTTATATTTCCTGTATAATGACAGTATTATGTCAGTGTTAGGTTCCAGTCTATTCATTTAATCAGATTTAAATGTGATTTTATTCTGTCATGTGGGAATACCAGTGTGTCTGTTCTTCTGTCCTGGTTCTAGTCAAGCAAACAGAACCCAGAGAAATCAAAATTTCCTAATGGTGCCAGAATTGATTTTCACTGACCTAAATTCTCTTATACTGAGGTTCGATTTTATGAAAAACTGATTAATAATTCTCTTAATTTCTGTGGGGTTTGCATTCAGTGTAGCAAGTGTAATATCCCCATCAATGTCCTTTGACAGAAAATGAGTGCAGAATGAGACTGACTCCACAGGGGAGTAGGGGGGTGTGAGCAACCCTTCAGGGTACCAAAGAAACAGGCCTGAGTAGATACTCTCAGAATCACAAATTAGTTTTTCTGGACTGGATCAAAATGCCACAGTTCAGGAGTTTCTGCTCCTTCCTCTTTTCTCAGGTCTCAAGGCTTGAGAGAAGTATTTTGGCAGCCATCTGTAAAGGTAGTGGAAAGAGAAGCAACAGCTAGCAGCTGGCTACAGCGAGTCACTTGTAAAACAGAAATATAAAAGAGCTTGCCTGGATGTTTCCCCCTCCTAATTAGGTGATTTGTGACTATGTTCTTATCAGTGACCTTGTTAATGCATCTGTAACCATTCTCATTAGCTTCTGAGTTATCCTTGGGATTTGTCTAATGAGAGTATGCACTATCAGGACGTCAGATTCATTGCATAGTCTCCCTTACCGGCATTATAATTTCCAGAGAGAACAGTCTGTGTGGGACTGGTTAGGAGAGAAGAAATGGGCTATGTGAAATAGATGCATTCATTGATCCCCATAACATATTTTGCAATTTCCTAATTCATCAATAAACCTAAACTGCTGACTCACATTCAACCTGCCATCAACACATGGTATAGAGGGACCTGTGGAGAATCTCTCTGCATTACCCATTTGCAGTTATTTACATGTTTGCAGCCCCAGCTGGAATTGAAATTCGCAATGAACTGATCTAAAGTAGGTCTAAATAGTATCTTGTGGGCATAAGGGCCTATTTCCACATACAGAGGCACAGCACTGAGGTGAGCTATTGCTGATGCCCTTACCAAGTACCACAGAAACACACCCTTAGCTGTGAAATGTGCTGTGCTTGGCTGCTAAGTTCATCTTGGAGGTGTCTCACCAAGGTGTGTTATCCTGGTCACCAACCATCTTCTCCAAGCCACTTTTGTGGTGTCATCTTGGGAAAATGGAGAGCAGCGATGCCAGCACCACAGTGGGAAGCCCACAGGCAGCAGCATCGACACTGTTGGATGCCAGACACATCGTCTTCTCCTGGGCACCATTCTCAAAATGTTAAATTTATCACATTGCTCACTCTGCAGACAGCATGATGACCTTTCCACTAATGACAGCTTTTGCTGTTTGCTTCAAAGTTGATAAAGCTGTTGTTCTCCATGAGTTCTATATTGGCAGTCCTACTAATATACCTAGGCCATTTCCACTCCATTGAGCTTATTGAACATGGACTCTAATTTTATGAATCTCTGGTGCCAAGCAGCAGGTCTTTGTGCTACCCAGGCCATGTGGGGAGGGGGAAATATTTCTGTGTCAGAGGACAAGGTTACAAGAGATGGCAAGGCAGCTCAGCCCTGAATTAATGAAAGTGCACTTGATTGCTTGATCTGCAGCCAAGTTACTCCCAGCCTGGAGCAAAAGTGAGGCCTGGAATGGGCACATGTCACTGAAAAAAGTTCATCTGCAAACTGAGGATTGTAGATGGGAAAATAAAAAAAAATATTGTCCCTGGATATATCTCTCCTTTTTGCCACCTCTTTTTCTCTTTCCTTCTATAAAGGACTTGAAATTGGCAACTTCCAATGGAAACAGCACATCATACTTCAACCAGAGCCCTGAAAGTTATGACACACTACTGTACACTTAGCTCTTCCCATTCTTACTATGCAAATTGGCTTCTTTCTTTTGCTTTGGGTAGTTTCATGTTCATTTTGTCCCAGGAGAGATAGCTAAGTCTTGCATTATGAATACATTAGCTGTATCCTTCTCCCTCTTTGTGTCAGTTTTGTCTCTTCGTCATCAGATTCCCCAACTCCATTCCAGAATTTAACATACTCTCGCTTATTATTAAAAAAAAAATTCTAATTCTAATTTCTAAGTGCTGAGGCTATTCTCCCTTCATCTGTAGTTCCAGAAAAGATGTGCTGCAAGGGCTGGACTATTTTCAAAGTGATACACACACTCTGGGACAGACGGTTGCAAAAAGCAGCACTCCAACCTGCCTTGTGGGAATGGCTTGCCTTTAGACCTTGCATTCAGACATTGGAAGGCAAGAAGAAAAACACTTCTAGTTGCTTTCCCCCCAGGCTGGAGCACAGGGAGCAGGGCCAAAAAACAGATTACATTGTATATGAACCAACAAGGACCAGGACCACATCATGCATCCCAGCGGTACAGTCAGTTCCTTAGACACAGTCTTCTTGCTCAGGGGTTGTGGCCAAGCCAAGGTGCAGCCAGCAAATTTGGTGTTGGCAGCCTTGTATGGTACCTCCAGAGGGTAATCTGGGGCCCTAAATGCACTGTCAGGCTATTACAAATGCTGGTTATTAGAGTGTTAGCTATGTGACCACAATGCGTTCAGCTTCTCCTTTGTCTTGAGCAGGCAGTTTACCAACTAAGCTTCCCCTGATGCCTCTGTGAATTGGTTGCCTGTTGAGATTTCATATGCAGAGAAGTAAACAGACTCCAAAATGCTCCAGGACCTGTATTCTGTGTCGTGCTTAAATTGGATTTTGGTTGCTCTGTGCCTTTTACAACCTGGATTAGAGGCATTTGCAGTTGAACATTTCCTCTGTTACAGTCTCTATGTTCCTGCCTTCTATGTGCTGTAGGGAGAGGAGGAGGAGGGGAAGGATGCTCAAAACTGCAGCAGCACTAAAGGAGCACAGCAATGTCAGTGCCAGCAGGCAGAGAGGGGCCGACATGCAGAGAGACCAATTTAGCCATGCTGAGCCAAGGGCTCACTTCAGCTGAACAGAGCCAGATACAAACTTTGCTTCTCAATAAGTGCCTTTGCCTTATGCTTTCATAGCGGCTAAGTAAGGGTACTCTGGCGGAACCACTAAAGCCAGGGAGGTTTATTACTTTCAGCAGGATCACACACAGCTTTCACTCAAAATATATCCTTTGGCTGTGATCTTAAAACCAGTTGTATTCCTGAGAAGAGATACACTACATTTTCTTTGTCTTTTTTTTTTTTTTTTTTTTCTAAAATATTGAAATTGATAAACAGAGGCACTCAGGCAGCTTTGGGGCTAAACCCCCTCATAAGAAGTGGAACGTGGTTCTCAGACAAATGGCTTAAATAAAGAACTGCCATTATCTTGCCCCTAAGGTGTTAATAAGGATTCACTACATCCTTTCAAACTATAAGTTATGTAGGAAAGGTATATCTCTATAGTGCCAGTAAAATACTGACTGCAGCTTAAACAAGACATGAGTATGGACACTAATTTAAAGAGAGACAGTGTTTTAATAGACATGCTTTTTAAAGTTGGACTGCATTTGCTTTAGCAGGTGCAGCAGTAATGGAGCCCTGAGGGTTCTGCTTGCTTTATTTGTTCTACATGTTTTTTTCTGCTGGTAAGGTACATAGAAAGGAGTTGGGACCTAGAGTATTGTTGTGGTGACTTATAAAAATTATTGTTATTTGACAGATTAGCTCAGATATCATTCTGCTGTGTCCTCTATTCTTTTGGTAGAGTTGTGTATGCCAATCACTGAAATTTTATGTGAGCTGTGTGTGCAAGTCTTGATTTTTACATTGCTCTCTTCAAACCATCTGTGTTTCACCAATGGAAGTGATATTCCTTGTGCAAAGCAAAGCTATATGCCAAAGCAATATGCTCATGATATTAAGTCTGGAGATCCTTCCATCAAATATGTAACATTGTCATGAATTTGTAAAGATTATTGCATCTTTACCAAAAATACAGACTTTCAAACCATGCATTCAAGTCCTGTTAGGAATTATGAGAGAACAACATGCATATGGGACTTTTTTTTTCTGTAATTGTTGTAATTCTATGTCTAAGAAAAAGGGATTCTGTTTTTTTCTGGACAGACTATTTTTCTTATTTAAGGAACAAAAGACATATTATCAGTATTTCATTTCTTCACTCTTCTATCTTCTAAAAACCCCCATTAATACTTATCTCTCCGCATTTCCCCTGAAACAACTGGGTTATGGAATGTTTAATAGCTTTATCTTCTTTAGTTAATTCCCTGTGATTTAGATAATTCCCAGTTTGACAGTGCCTTGAACTTTTTACAACACTCCTCATTGGAGGATCCCAGAGTTATTTAGCAGCAAGTCTAAATACAACTTCACGTTACCTTGAGTAAGAGAAGGAAAACGAAGAAAAATTTGCATGTGGGGGGAAACAAGTGACAAAAGCTGAGGAAAAAGCTGAGGTACATTACGCCTTTTTTCCCTCCATCTTCAATAGTAAGGCCATTGTTCTCTGGATACGCACCCCCCTGAGCTGGGAGATGAAGGGAGAGCAGAATGAAGCATAATCCAAGGAGAAATGATCAGTTACCTGTCATGAGACTTAGGCACAGGTCTATGGGGTCAGATGGGATCCACATGATCATATGGAGGGAGCTGGAGGATGTGCTCAGTGAGCCACTTTCCATCATTTCCCAGCAGTCCTGGCTAACTGGTGAGATCCCAGCTTACAGGACTGAGAAAATGTGTCAGCCTTCCACAAGAAGGTTCAAAGCAGAATTCAGGGAACTCCAAGCCTATCATCTGGGGAAGGTCATGGAGCAGGTAAGACTGGGTGCCATCACATGACACATACAAGACAGCCAGGGGATGAAGTCCAGCCCACAAGGATTTATGAAAGGCAGGTCCTGCTTGACCAACCTGGTCTCCTTCTATGATAAGATGACCTACCTAGTGCATGAGGGAAAGGTTATGGATGTTTTTTACCTGGACTTTATTAAAGCCCTTGACACACTTTCCCACTGCATTGTCCTGGAGAGACCATCCATAGCTCGGACAGGGGCACTGTTCACTGGGTTAAAAACTGTCTGGTTTTAACTGGATGATGGGCCCCAGAGAGCGGTGGTGAATGGTGAGACATCAGTGGGTCACCAGTGCTGTTCCCTAGGACTCAGTATTTGGTCTCGTCCTGTTTAATACCTTTATCTATGATCTGGATGAGGGAATCAAGTGGACCCTCAGGCAGTTTGCAGACAACACCAAATTGGAGTGTTGATCTGCTGTCCAGGGAAGAGATTGAGTCAACATCCCTGGAGGTATGTAAAAGGCATGTAGATACAGCACTGAGAGACATGGTTTAGAGTCATGTGCTTGATTTGTGGTTGAACTTACTGACTTTAAACGTTGTTTCCAATCTAAGTGACCATATGATTATATGAAAAATTGTATCTGTCCAGGATGAGGAAGGCAAGGGGCTTGTTCAGTTCTGTTTTGAAGACTTAGCTGTTCAACTCTACAAAGGGACATTCTCTTCTTGTGAGTACATTATCTTCTTTCTTTGTTTCCATTAATGGTATTTTTCAGCCTAGTCAGTCAATCTTTTGAGATAAAGCAGGCTTTGGAGAACTTCTAATGTGCCCCTGCCTCTGCAGTCTGACGAATCAGGCTTTGAGATTTTGAGTGAGAAGTTATGCAGTGCAAGCTTCTGCAACATGGAGTTGGTAACCAAACTTTCCATCTCCTGCAATCTTTTCAGAAAAGATTCACAGCAGTTTGGGGTTCTCTTCACAAAATTTGCTAGTTTGGTAAATTAGCTAGCTACATATGGTGGTAAACCAGCAAATCTTAAGGAGATGTATTCACATGAATCATAATAATTAGCCAAAAAAGGGAATCAGATCTGAAGCAGGTGTGAATTTGCTGCACTTACTAGTTAAAATATTATGAACCAA
Organism: Aegithalos caudatus; assembly: GCA_013389925.1. Lineage (NCBI taxonomy): Eukaryota > Metazoa > Chordata > Aves > Passeriformes > Aegithalidae > Aegithalos > Aegithalos caudatus. Next base: position 38,386 of record WEIU01018344.1, read on the forward strand.
AAATCTCTTTGAACACTGTGCTATATGTGGCTCTTGAGCCTCAGACCTGAGCCTCAGCCTCTCCTCAGGTGTGATTTTTACCCTTCTGACCAGCACAAATCTTAAAACATTACTTAGGGACATGCAAGTTACAGGCTCTGGAAATTTCCCTTTTCTGAAGTATGAAGCTCTGTAGGCCACCAGAATTATGTTTGGTTCTGCTGGACATTGGGACATATCCTCAACAGGAAGGTAAAAGGGAGGTTTGCAGTGTGACAGTAGTGGTTCTTGTCCCAAGTTCACTGATAACAAGCATTTGTAAATGAAATTGGGCTCTCAAACACAAACATAACTTAAACTGAAATTAGCTTTTGAGTTGGAGACCAGTGCACTGGGATGCAACATGACACACAAGTTAAATCCAAGTCAAATTGCTTGTCCATGATTTCTAATGGTCCAATCCACAGTCCAAACAGTATAAATAGATAATAATCCCTGCTTCCCTGATTCCAAACCAAGTCAGTATTGGAAAGAGTGAAACAAGAGCATATAGTGATATCCAGGAGTCCACATTATTGGGCAAAACTAGGAACAAGCCTGAGGATGCCAAGCTATTTGTGGCAAGCCACTATGTGTTGGTGAGTCAAGGCAGGTAGTCCTTTCCATTCAGTATCAAAAAATAAGTGAAACCTGATTTATTTGTCAGGTAACAGAAAACCCTGTTGGATACTGGACTACAGTCTCTGCCTAGTTTCATAGCTGTGTCCTCTTTAATTAGCAGTATGTGTTGAATTAATATTTTAGGAATTCACAGAGGAATAATTAATATGCTAATGTTGTTGGTAAAAATCTACATAAAAGCTTTATAGCAAGTTTGGTGGTTTAGGCAGGCCAGAAAAATTAAAAATATTCAAATAAGCACTTCCCTCTCTTCAGGAAAAGATATCTCTAATAGCAGTGCTATGGCAAATGAGTCTTTATAACCACCAGCAAATACAGCAAGGAAGGACATCAAATTGGTAAACTTTCAGTGGAAGAACAGCTGTAGGTTTTTTTACAGCCATCTTCCTTGGAGAGAATTGCAAGAAGAGGAGAGGTGGCACAGTGTGGATGGTAGAAAGTGTACAAATCCATGTACACAGGAGATGGTCTTCTCCTTCTGCAAGGATCATTGCCTGAAAGCTGGAGGGTATCTGCAGTCAGGCCTGGAGGTGATGCTTTCTCTGCATTGCCTTCACAGGGTGGATTTATCCAGAATCAGGCATCATCTTCTCTGGAAGCGAGATCCTCTCTCCCATGTTACACTGTTTGACTACTCAGAGCCATAGCTCCAGAAGGACAGAAAAAATTCACAGTGCATAAGGTACACAGACTTCTAAAGTCTAAAAACCAGGAGTACGTGTGAACATGAGCTGTGGATAAGGATGTAGCGGGAAGGGGAAAATCCTGAAAACATATTTCACTAGAATTAAGTGACATTGTCCCAGGAGCTCACCCAAGAGTAAGGATATGTACATATTATAAAGAAACAAAATATATTTCCCCACTCTAAATGCTCACCTTGCTACATTCAATGTAATGTATTTACCCCCTACACAGAATGGGAGATGTTAAAAGCAGTGACAAATTGCTGTTCATTCCTCCAGAGACAGATGAATATTTCCAACCTATTTTTGTAAATCAAAATCATCCAGGCATAGTCCTAACTACATTTGCCCATGTGTCTCAATGGCAATCCAGTCAAGCCTCCAACCTCCTTCAGGTTTACATAGGGAGAAGGTCCCCAGGGATAAACTATAGGGATTGCAAATTAAACAGGCTTGAAATCCTTAGAGGGAAAGCTTTGCAGCAATGCAAACCTATTCATAATGATAGGTGTTGCTTTCCTACTCAATACGTGTTCATTAAAAAAAAAATTACATAGATGCTGTAAATATAAATCACTGTTTTAGTACTCATTTAATAAAAAATAAACCAGTGCAGATATTCTAATAGGAAAGCCAGGGTATGTTTTTCAAAATCCCTAAAGCCAAGAAATTCTCATCTGTTTCATTTAAGAAGTAATAGTTATTTGTATTTGCTCTTGGAGGCAAAGGCACCAAATCAGAAGGGATTTAGGAGGACTCCATCTTCCAGTACTCAGGGGGATTCTGCATATGTTGCACATAATAAACTCAAATTCAGCATTTTCTAAGTGTTGTTTTGTGTTGTTTTCTGGCTTCACCCTGCCTTGACTGAGACATAGCTATCTTTGCAAATGGCACTTTGGGTTCTGTGCCAGGGAACAGTAATGGTAATGACAGGTCTCATTGCAAAGGCATGGTAAGGTTAATCAAAAAGCAGATGACGAGTCCCTAAACTCTTTTTAAGCTGAGTTGTGTGTATGAGGCCACTGAGTGGCTGTTTTGCATTGTGGGTGTTAATAATAGTGAGGGTCAGCAAGGGAGAATAAGCTGATATTCTTCTCCATAAAGAGAGAATACCATGTTAAAGCCATGCAATAAAATGCCCTAACCTCTTTCCACCTACCACCCTATTCAGCTGGATTTCAGCTGTTGACAATATTAAGTAAAACCAATGGGAGTGTGTATTGGGTGTAGGTGGCAAGGTGTTACCAGCACAGATGGGCCTATCATCTGTTCAAAACCCCCTTAAAAGCAGCCAGTGACTGCCCTGTGCTGGACACAGCCATGTCTGCATTGGATCCACACACAGCTGAGCGCAGAGGCAGGGATGTACTGCTTGTCCTGGGATAATGAGGAATCAGGCATGAAGAAGGGAAGCTGAATTGAAGAAAAAATGCAGGGTGTGGATAGGGAGAAATGCTTGTTTTCATTTCTTTTCCCTTTGTTTCTCACTACCCAAATCTATTTTAATTGGCAATAAATTAGCTTAATTATCCCCAGGTTTCTTTGCCTGTGATGGCAGCTGGCAAGCAATCTCCTTGTCTTTACCTCAACCTCCCAGGAATTCCATCATTTTTTCTCCCCTCCCCCTGTTGAGAAGGCAGAAAGAGAGAGTTGCCAGCTGAATGCCTGGCTGCTGGCCAAGGTTAACATAAGTGAATATCCAAGTGGTTTATTTACTGGGTCCCTTCTCATTCCAGTCTTATACCTGACACTGTTTGCCTCCCTAGTCCACACTTCATGTTCTACCCTTGTCTCACTGCCAGTTTTTCAGCACCACTGCCACTCAGCTAGGAGGAATTGGATTTCTCAGAACTGTATGGAGAGGTGGAATAATCTGGTCTGCCTGTGGCAAGGGTGGGATTTAGGAAGGATCCGATGAAAGCTACACATGAAACATAATGGGGTGGAGAGAAAATGATACAGTATACAGTACACAGTGCACAGCTAGGGGAGATGTTTCCTATGTGTCTGGCACAAAGGTAAGTGACTGCTATCAGGTGGCTTCAGTTCCACATTCCTGCTTACTTTGTAGCATAGCTGATGTATGGTCAAGTCTTATTGGGACAGTGCCATATCTTATATGTAAATACTTATTATAGTAGGGAAGAATTTATGTGTTTAAAAAATACATGGGAAGGAGGATAATTTTGACACAGCTGCTTATCTGCTTGGTATTGCCATCAAATATAATTGGTATCGCCAAAAATTATTTTTAGAAATCACACAGAACACATTACTTTCATACGGACATATCTAGTTTTTATGTGTGGTATTCCTAGCTACATTTATTCCATTGATTACACATTGCAATGAATTTGCACATGGTATACCTTTTTTTCCCCTGAAAGATCTCCATTATTAGCAATAGCTTCCTGTAAGGTATCATGTTTCTGTGTTCTAGTTCTTCATGTGCCTTTGCCAATACAGTATTTATCAAGATTGCAAATCAAGACATACTCTGAGAAAATTATATTAAGTAAATGGCAGACCCATTTCCATGAAAGGACCTTTTTGGAAAGAGTTTATTGCTGGAAAATGTTTTAATGTATAAGATGTTAGCTGCTTTGCATCTCCTCCCATTTAGTTACTTTGATATACATCATAGAATTCCTGCTGCAGAGAAAAGTGAGAACCAGATTCTGTATCTATGGGCCTGATATTTCTGAGACTGAGAATTGCTAGCTCTTCCCAAAGGACACTTTTCAACAGTTTTCCTCTTCCCAAATAACTTTGTGTAAACAATATTCCTTTCCCATAACAACCTCTCTCCCAAGTGTTGTTTGCTATTTCTGTTACTTAACCAATGGAGAGAGGTGTCAATCCTATGGACCAATAATGTGCCTTTTTTAGTGCAACATGATATAAAAAAGCTGAATGAATTGTAAATAAAGCCTTCTGATTCTCTCCTGCCTGCTGACTAGAGTCAAGCATCGCTATTTTGTGTCCTACTGTGACATATGTCCAGGTAATTTGTTGTGAAAGTTTGTAGTTGTGTAGATAGTCACTCTTTGAGTGCAAATTGCTTGTCAGAAGCAGTTCCTGACCATAAGCATTTAAGTATAGTGTGTTTTTAAGAAGGTTTACCTCAGGAGTAAATGACTGTATCAAGTAAAACTATGACATGATAAGAGTAATATTATAATGTCCTCATCTAGGAAGTGAGAAGGAATAGGGCAAAGCTTATACTTAAGGTAAATATTTACCCCAAGGAACGATTAATTTTATTATTAGACAGAGGGGTTAGAGAAGGGTTAGCATATTGAGTTTCTATTTACAAAATCCAAAAATGTGTGAGGCACATCCATTATTACATGGGTACCAAGATATTTTCTTCTCTTCCTTTGCATCCTAGCATAGATGTTGTATGATTAAAAGTTAGTGATGTACAAATTACAAAGCTGACCAGATGGTTGTGCTAGGCAGGTAACTAAGTGGTTGAGCCATGTTCAGTGTTGTATCCTGCCAAATTCATTTGAGAGGTGCTATAAAAATATCCTCTTTTACAAATAATCTGGCATTTTGAAGTGCTTCCACCTCTGACTGAGTTGTGCAGATTTACTTCTCTACCTACATCTATGGAGCTAGTGAAGTGAATGATGTTTCATCCACCATGGAGTCTTTCCCACTCTTTTTGGGACTAATCTGTTTAACATTAGATCTCCTTGTCCATAGCCAAGTCTTTTTACTATGGAGCTGGAGTCCACAGAAGTGTAGCATAAGTTATGTGCTGGCTTTTTGTACAGGTGATTCTTCACAGACAAGTGAATGCCTATTTGTTACACATGCTGTCTTTCATACTACTACCTACTGCAAATGTAAGCATCTGGAACACTCAAATTGAAACTTTCAGCAGACTAACATGGGAAAAAAAAAAAAAAAAGAAGAGGGTTGGATAAAAATATAAATTACAGTATATTTGTTGGAGTGACTCAAAGACTTGATCACACTGATGGGCCAAAATCACTTCTGTGGGTAATTCTTATAATATGCCATATAGGGGTGAATTTTATCCATTACATCAAATGGGATGATTTTTACTCTTTTCTTTGTAAAATGGTGCATATGAATAATCATGCTATCTTATTTTACTTTAGCAATGATTATTTGGAATGTTTACTTGGGATATTTTTATTTACTGACTGTCTCTGAGAAATACCTAGCAGACTGACATATATCAGTAGTGCTTTATCATCTTTCCTCATAGCTTAAAGATGGGCTTAAAAGCATTCTGAGGCTCCTACAGGCATTGAAATTCTGTGTCTGGATCATAACCGAGTTCTTTGTAGGTCAGATCTACTCACAAGCATAAAATCCAAATTGTTTTCCAAGTAAAATGCCTAAACGATCAAGGGTAATGTAAGGCATCTCACCACACTGGAATGCCAGGCACCACTTTCAGAGCTGGTGAGGAATCTGGCTGATTCCCACACCTTCTAATAGTACAGGGAGGCTGAGACTTTAAATATGCATTCAGATGGCACCTGTATGTGAGCTGAGCCATTTTGCCCAGCTGGACGTGCCTCCCAGCCATGGAACAAGAGATGCAAAACTTATTAATTCAATAGAGTTTAATTGTGAACCTGAGCCCTGTGCCTCTTCTAAAAGTAATCCATATTGTTCAGAATCTTCTCACAATTCCACATTCTCTACTAGTAAATAAAGAAAAACACGAAAGCCTAAAAGTTGCCCAACCCTCTATATATCTTTGTCACCTTCTAATAGTCTGGAAAACCTTAAAATCATAAGAAGCTTGCTGGAATGATGGTTTTAAATAAACAGCCATCACTGTTTCTCACTAAAAGTGACCTGCATCTCAAGAAATAAAAAGTAAACTTTCAGTTTATGGATAAGTGTTTGTTGTTTGTTTTTGTGGTTTTTTTGGTTTTTGTTTTTTGTTTTTTGTTTGTTTTTTTTAATTAAGCACTTCATATCATTCCAGGAATCCAAGATCTATTTTCTTCTCCTCATTCAAGGTCTAATCAACACTTGCAGAGACAGCATTGTGTTATTTGTGTTTGTATAGATGTGAGTGCATCTTCCTTAACTAATGGGCTGGAAGGTTTTATATTGTTATATTTAAATCTGCTATTAATGGTTATAATGAAGTTAGCAAGGCAAAGAACTTTGGACTTTCCCAAAGTGTAAGGAGTGGGCTTGATTGTCTTTGAAGAGTGAGTTCTGTTGCAACTTGTGGAAACATCAGGATTCAGGACAAAAGTGCAGCACAGAACAGCTTATTTCTAATATTTGTCTCGCTCAAACTGGAAGATACCTCAAATTTAATTTTGAACTTCCTCAAGTGAGTGTCTAGTCTAACCAAATTCTCTCTCCTACAGTTGGTGGCAGTTTCAGTTAACAATTTTTCCTTCTGGTCTCAAGCAGCTGACAGTGACTGTGTTTGTGGAGCACAGATAGGATATTGAAACTAAAGGGATCAGGGGAAGTAACTTAGGGCTAGGTGCTGATATTTCAAATGTCTGTAAGTCCAAATGAGAGACAGGCTTCTGAAAGAAAATTACTGGAAACAAGCATACTTTGAGTAACACAGAAAGCATTGCCCTACTTCTTACATTGGAAGCAAGTTCGAGAAAGAAAGAAAGAAACAAGTAGCTGAGCATAATGCAGGCTACAAGGCTTGGCCCCATTCCCCAAAACCTGCACCATTTTAGGTATTACAGACTACCTGGTCCTCAGCTGTTTGTCCAGACTTGTGGGGGTCTCCTGTGAGGTTTGTGTCAGGTACTGCTATTCTTGATAGATGGACAGTCCCATCTCTATCCAACATACTCTGTACCATATAAAAAGGCAATAGGAGCCCATGTTTAAGTAATTGAAATGCTCCTGATGTATATTCTGTCAGCAAGCTACCTCTTTTCCAACAGCTGCAGTTCTGGGAGTCTGCAGTGTAGAACAGGAGATACACCAACTGTGTTTCAAACACAGACCCAGATGACGCTTACAAATGACAGGCCATGGAGTATTTTGAAAGCTTCTATTATTCCAGCTCTTCAAGGAAGATGCAAGCCTTTTTTGTTTTTTTAGACACAGGGAGCTTCTCTTTAGTTTCTGTGTCAACAGGAGATTTCTCCACAATAGTAATTGAAATCCCAGATATAGCTGCACTTTGTATTCATGTTTAGTAGGGAATTTAGGCTGAAAATGGAACTGTACTTAACCGTGTCTGTGCAGAAAAAGCCATATTGCAGCAGGATGCTCTAAACTGTGATACAGTGAACAAAAAATATGGGAAAACACATAACTCCACCACCCTTCTTAACACCCCATCCTTCTTCTTGATCAGTGATAGTCAATCTCCAGATATTCTGAAACCTGCAAAAGCATAAAAGAAGCAAAGAGTGGTATGATCCTTTGAAGAAATTCAAAATAGGATGTTTTCCCCTCTCAAATGCAAGAAAAAGAAGTGGTGGTTTCTTTTTCCAGGTTACGCCTTGTGTAGCTTGTATTTTCTGAGATCAAACTTGCTTAGATTATTTTATAGGCAAGCTCTGCCTGAATGCAGACCTCAGAGGGTCATGGTCAGCAAAGCAAAATCCAGCTGGAGGTACACAGTCAGTGATGTTTCCCCGGGATCAATACTGGCTCCAGTCTTACTCAAGATGTTTATCGATGACCTGGACAAAGGGATAGAATGCACCCTGAGTGTGTTTGCTGATGGCACAAAACTGGGGGGAGTGGCTGGTACACCTGACGGCTGTGCTGCCATTCAGGACCTTGAGAGGCTGGAGAGTTGGGCAGAGGGAAACCTGATGAGGTTCAACAAGGGGCAGCACAGGTTTCTGCACCTGGGGAGGAATAACCCCAAGTCCCAGCACAGGCTGGGGTCTGACTGACTGGAGAGCAGTTCTGCAGAGAAGGACCTGGGAGTCTTGCTGGATAACAAGATGTCAGTGAGCCAGCAGTGCCCTGGTGGCCAGGAGGGCCAGTGGGATGCTGGCTGCAGTGGGAAGAGTGTGGCCAGCAGGTCAAGAGAGGGGATCCTGCCCCTCTACTCATCTCTAGTGAGGCCACCTCTGGAGTGCTGTGTCCAGTTCTGGGCTCCTCAGCACAAGGAAGACAAGGAGCTAATGGAGAGGGTCCAGCAGAGGCCACAAAGATGATTTGGGGTCTGAAGCATCTCTTACAAGGAGAGACTGAGGGAGCTGGGGATGTTTAGTTTGGACAAAAGAAGACTGAGAAGGAATCTCATTAATATATATAAATATCTCAAAGGTGGTGTCAAGAGGATGGTACTAGATATTTTGGTGGTGTCCAGTGAGAGGATGAGGAGCAATGGCCATAAACTAAACCACAACCTCAACACGAGGAAAAACTGCTTTAAGTTGAGGGTGGCAGAGCACTGGAACAAGCTGCCCAGGGAGGTCATGTAGTCTCCCTCTTTGAAGACATCCGAAAGTCACCTGGACACATTCCTCTGTAACCTGCTCTAGGTGACTCTGCCTTAGCAAGGGGGTTGGACTGGATGATCTCCAGAGGTCCCTTCAAACCCTACCAGTTCTGTGACACTTTGATTTCAAAGGAGAAAAAAGTTCACATTAAGTGACATGAGGAATTGAGGGAAGGATAAAAAGAAAACAAAAATTATGAAACAGAAATTGGAGAAAGATACAGCTCTGGAAGTTCACACCTGAAACTTATATGTTCTTTGGTTATACCAGTATACAGACACAGACACAGGATCCTGATCTGATGAGATGAGATGAGATGTCAGCAAAGGAAGCAAACAGAAAACTTCAGAAACTAGTTAACAAAACCACAGGCATTGTTAAAAAAAAAAAAAAAAAAAAAAAAAAAAAAAAAAAAACCAAAAAAAACAAAACCAGATCTGCTATTAATAACATTTATCAAAAAGTGCAAGGCCATGCAGGTTATTCTTATTGCCCTAAAATTAAATTGCCCAATCTTTATTGACCTAAAATTAGAGAAGTTTCTGCAATAGGAAAGGCATACTAGGTGTCATGCACTGGTCCATTGTCTGTGCCAATAAGAACCACATGCCTTTCCCTTATCCATTGGCTTTGCAAAGGCTGCTTCTTCAGGGTCTCCATCTGCTTTCTTTCTGCATGTCATTTACAACCAACACCAGTGGAGACACAGAGATGACACTGCAGAGGTGTCTGTGGCCTCCTGATCATTTGCAGTAACTCATGTCACAGTACCAATGGTTGCCTGTGAGGAGCAAACCACAGTTCTCCTGCCCTGCAGTTGAGCTGTTCTTCAGGGCTAGGAAGCAAATTGCTGCAGTTCCTCATACCAGTCACTTGGGAGCATAAGCACACATAAACAGAGACGTGCTAAATCTGTTGGGTTGCAGGTGATTCCAGTGTGTATTAGCTGGATGCCTTCAGCATGGGAAGGAAGAAGAATTTTGCGTTTCTGAAAGGAACAAACCAAACCACAGATCCACTCGACCCAAAGCTATGAAGACTTTGGGGTCTAGACACAGATTAGTGCTTAACAACTTGCCAATTTCTAACCATTCTCCAATATCTTCTCACTGTTTGGTTTGTTTTTTTTTTTTTTCCCTTTTGTTTTCATTTAACCATGTGTCAAAGCACTGAAGCGGCTTGTTGCTCTGCTATGGTTGCCAGCTGCTCAAGCATATATGGGACAGAAGCAGTTTTGGTGCTTGGATAGGAAAATATTGTTGGCTGTATCAGATACCAGCAGATGGCAATTTCCCTCTTTCTGTCATCACATAACACATTTTCAGTGAGTTGTTTCAGCCAAAAAGTGAAAACCAATCATGTTCTTTAAGTAACCTGAGTTTGTTTTGACCAAACTTGACTCTCTTTTCATGTTCTCCTTAGCCATCCTTACATCATTTCAGTTCCCAAGGAACTGGACATGGCTTCAGCCCCCACTAAGCACAGGTCATCTGGGGACAATATTGACAGCCACCTGGCAAGACCATGGTCACATGTAGGCTCCCTGTGAATTTGCACTACTTCTCTGTGCTTGTTCCCGTTTCTCTTTCAGTTTGGTGAAAAAACCTCCTTACATTATTTATTCCTTTGGTGAGCTGCATTGTCTGCATGTCCTGTGCTGAGTCAGAAAATAGCAATATAAAAGGTGACTGTACACAGGAGGCAGTGCTAAAGGGCCATGATGCTTGCCAAGCAGACAACTACAATGGTAGAAAGAGAGGGGCTGTCATCCCCCCGTACACATAGCAAAACCTTTTGTTGCCGGACTACAGTTTTATTACCAGGAAACTGCAGCACACACAAAGCAGATAGTACCTAGTTTATGAGTAAACATAAATTTTTGTTGTTCTTTTATCATTTAATGGGCTATTTACCAAGTGCTGTACGTGAAATGAGTTATTCTTTGTTTCGTGGGCCTTTATGTGGCACTTGAGAAACACTTTTATTTTTCATGCTCCTTCGGTCAGAGAGGGACCATCCTGGGGGATTGACTTTGGCAGTAGTGACTCCACAGTTCATGGCCATTAAAAAAGAGCTTGGCTTGTCTTTTTCAGCAGAGATAGGGAGAGAAACAAGCCCTTGAGGATTTCATTCAGGAACTGTGACCTTGAGATGGACTGGGACAGAGGGGGCCATTCTCCCTGCTGCATGGCTTTCTTTGCAGGTTTCCCACAGACTTTTTTTTTTTAATCACAGATTAGAAGCTGTACTTTAAAAGCAGCAGCTCCACAGACTAGTCCATCCTGGAGCAGAGTTCTTTGAAAAACACATGAAACAATGATAGAGAGAATCAGCAATCTGGTACATAGTAGTGAGGTAGGGAAATGGAATACTTTAAATTTCTTTGGTGATTTCAGTATTAGCACAGATAAGCTTTGGCATTTCACTTTGAAAGCTTTTTATTTCATATATAGATTGGTTCTAGCCTTTTATTTATTACCTAATTCTAGGAGTCTATTATATTGTGTCTTAGGTTTTTAAAATATGAATGGGAAAATGCAAGGCTGTTTCTCTTCACCCTCACCACTGCCGAGGGATAAAACAAGGTCCTACTCATATATATGACCCATTCAAATCCATGTGCCACAGCACTGGGCCTTAAACACAATCACTTTGGTCTAGGTTAGTAACTGAAGCCAAGGAAATGCCTCTCTGAGTAGGTATAGGGCCATTACAGTTTTCAAGTGGGTCATCTTGCATTAGGTCAGCAATGGGGCAGGACACCCAGCAGTGAGGCAGCAGCACGGCAGCACCTGACTCGCAGATGGATACCTTTGAAACTTGCTGCCTGTGCTGGTCACTGAAGTGAGTGAAATCCTGCAGTCTAGGAGTTATGAGATCTGAGACTGGTCCAACTGATAAGTCACTCAAAAATTTCATTACATGTTATTTTCCCTCATTTCCTTCATTCAAATAATTTTCTTTTCTCTCTCATTTAATGTTGACTGGAATAAAGAAAATCTTTTTGTAAACATTTTGTCACGTCAGACTTCAGTTTTTTTCCTTAAATTTTAGTTCTAGTAATTTTTTTTTCATGATTGGTATGGTTTGAAACCAGTATTTTCTTTCTGTGAAACTGATTTTTTTTCTTCAAAAAAAGTTTCATCATTTTTCTTCTCTTTTATCCCTCTCTATGCACAGCTCTTTTCCAGTCACCCTGACAACGGCAAGGCTAAATACTGAGTATCAAAAGGCAGCATTTTTCATATTGCACTGTGAAAAGTCCTCTCATGTAGCCGGAATGATTACTGTCAGGCTGATTATTGCCTGATGACCGTATTGTTCTGTGTCTCAAAAAAAAAAAAAAAAATACAAGTATTCTTCTATGGGCTTTTTCCTTTATGACTCCACTCAGGACACAGTTGTCATTGATGATGTTGTGTTAGCATTGAAGGGGTCTGACTTGTCAAGATTTATACTTTGAAATGATTGGATTTTTCTGAGGTTTTAGCTAGATTAATATTTTTTCACTTCATGGCATGTGGTCCTTAATTACCCCTTTCTTTCCCTTTTTCCATATGCTATGGATACATGTGGCAACTTAAGGCCAGAAAACTTTTGTTGACAATCCATGCTGTTTTTTTCATAAGTAATAAATGTCAGTCCAGATCTAGAAGAGCTAAGCCCATCTGTTTGATGCATGATCAGGTCACTTTTTTTTTAATCTATGACACAACATCCACCCAAATATAAGTAAAATAGAAATTAGGCAGTTGGATTTCTATAAATAAAACAGTCTAAAGTAATGCTAAATATTCAATATCACTATATTGCTATTTTATGTATGTATATGCTTAAAATAGCAAGGCTCTCAAAACTAAACATTATACAACACCAGCAACATACACAGGATTTTGGGAAGTTTCCTTGCTGCATGTAAGGAGACAAGTAATACGAGAAAAAGTGAGAAATCATTTCCTATTTAATTTCATTTATTTCTCTAACTCAGTGGCTTATGTGATGAAAATTAGACGCTATCAATGTATAGGAATGAGGCTAAACATGCATTTAATTGCCAAAGAAGAGAAGGTTGCCTGTTTCTAGGGGAACATTATAAATGTTTGCATGAGATCAAATAATGGGTTTTGAACATCTGTTTTACATTATAAGTATATGTGTGCAAACACACACCCTCCTCAATTGCTCTTCACAGCCTTTCTAAAGGGTATCTGAATATTCACCAGTATAATAAGGGGGTTTCTAGAGAAAGGCCACTTCTTTAGTAAACTTAATCCCATTGGATTTCCACAGTTTTGGGTGGGCATCCCCCTAGTCTCTGAAGCATCATCCTGAATCTCCTGGGTAGCAGAGTTGCCAGCCTCTGAGTCATTTAAGGTGATGGGCACAATGTGCTCTGCCCTGCTGGAGTGCACCCTGTCATGCCAGACAGCACAACACAAAGGTTTCACAGGACCTCAGATCCTGGGACACCAGCCCATTTCTGGACAAAAAATGACACCTTCTTTTCCCCCGATGGCACACCCAAACCCCTGACCCTGTCCTGTCACCAGGACACCCTGTGACACAGGCAGGAGACAGGATGGTGGCAATTAAGAACAAGCAGACCATGTGAAGCTGGGGACCATCATCTCCTGGAGCCTCCTGAGGGCCTGGTCACCTCTCCACTGCAGCAGCACTCCGTATTCAGGGCCACAGCCTTTTTAATGACAGCTGTGTGGGGAGGGACAGACGTGTCCCCTGGTCCCTCTCTGACTAACCCCGGGCGGCTGACGTAGGTTTGGCAATTGAGAAGCGGCGGCTGACTCACCGTGGTGCCGGGAGCATTGGGGGAAACATGCCAGGGACAACTCAGGGTGATGGATTCCGGACCCAGCAGCTTCTCCCTGTACCTCCGACAGTAAAACTCAGCAGCACGTCCCAGCCAGCCAGAGTGGTTTTATTACTGGTACTTATATTTTTAGAGTTTGTTCCATGACAAAGCACCAAGTCCTAACCCCCACAAACAATGCATGATTAATATCCCAGGCAGGACAGGCTGCTATGAAATTACTGCATTTTCACTTTGAAGATCCCAATTTAGTGAGTGAAGTACCTGCCACAGAGATCCCTAGTATTCCCACCTGGACTGAGGCAGAGGATAACATAATTACAGAATATTTATTCTGAGTTGGAAGAGAACCACGAGGATCATCAAATCCAGTTCTGGAGTGAATAGCCCATATGGGGATCAAACCCACAACACCAGCACTATTAGCACCATGCTCTAACCAACTGAGCTAAGCAACAAACTCCTAAGAGAGAAAAGAGAAGTTGAGAAACTTTGATAAGAATTAATCAACTAAACAGAAAAACAACCGGAAAGGAGGTTTTTAAGGCGTAACACACTTGCAGACCAACTTTTTCCACTATTTTCTTACAGTCCCAATGGAACTGCTGATACAGCTACACACAAAATTAGGCAAGACCAGAATTTTGTACATGTGCTAGAACACAGATCTGATCAAGCACTAAGTTTCTTTTTTTATTTAAAATACAACCCATTTCTTTAGCCTTCCCCTTGGTGTTTCAGTCTCTTAAAACAGATTGCTGTTGTTTTCTTTGTAAACCCCGGGCAGTTTCCTCTGTGATTCTTGCTCACTTTGGCAGGAGTGTACATGCTACAGCACAATCTTAATACAGGCCTTTCCTACTGTGTTAGGGCAGGGGTTCTGTGTGTTTCCCTAGGGCTATGGAACACAAATGTCTTATAGGGGACCAATACAGACTTTTCAATATCGTTATAATATAAACACATTACACTGATTTTCATAGCTGAGCAAAAGAACAAGATGTGTGCCTTCTCAAGGACCTAGAGCTCTTCATGTTCAGTCAAAAAACTTAAGCTAACTTCACCTAGGAAAATGAGATTGAAGGTGAACAGAGTAAGATAACTTTCTGATTCCACAAAGAAATCTTATATGTATTATGCATTCCCCAAGCACCAAATGTGAAGCTTTGACAGTTTTCTGTTATAATTTTAGTTCAGTTCTTCTGCTTTATCTTGTAATGGTGAGGGTATCTTTCTGAGGGTTTGTTTATTTAAATAATCACTGAAACATGTACCAAACAAACAAATAAATGCCTAAATTCACATTCTGTTGTAGCAATTCTCTTTTTTTTCTATGAACTGTAAACAAAAGCTGACACAGCATTAATAAGCTACTGTCAGTGTAATTAATATGAAGAAGAGACATGTTTCCCAAAGGAATGCCCAATCCTTTTCATTTGTATTTGTCACAGCAGCTTACTAGTAAACAAATCTGTGTTTATTTTACTTCATGTAACCTATGCACTGTTATTTCCAAAACAGGGCTCACTCTAGCAAAGTCTTGCTACCATAGCTACCAGGCTACCTATACTTATAGCAAGAGCTGTGTCCTCTTCTTGTTTGCTTCTGCAGGGGGGAATTAATCTGTGTGAGCACAAAGGAGCAAAGCCCCTGTATCTTACATGACTGAAAGAATAAACATTTGTTTAATGTGGCAGATCACTCAAAGAAATGAGAATAATATCAAGATGCATTATGATATTATTAGTAATAGTATATAAGTTTGAAACATAGGAATGTTTAACCACAGTAATCAATCAGTGTGATTATACCTGGATGTTGCTGTCCTGGTGTATGCCATGGCTTTTTGTGCAGTTAAATAACAACTGTGTGGTTGGGAAAGGATTTTTTTTTTTTTTTTACAACCCGAGGACTTTTATGCTGTTGCAAGAATTCTGGAATCAGTTACAGATGTCAGTCAAATGCAGCTTTTGCCTCAGTAGAGATAAGGAAGCTTAAGCATCAAGGCTGGGAGGAGCCCATTAGGCACCCGTGGGTGCAAGGGTGGGTAATCAGTGCTCATGTGACTTGGTATTCAGCTGCACCCTCTGCTAGCAACCCCTGAATCAGATGTGCCTGCCATTTGCCTCAATTCAAGGGGCTAAGGATGAGAAAATTTAATAGAAAATGTAGGGTGCTTATCTGGTCATGGAATAATGGTGTTACTTATAAACACTGAAGCAGACACAGATAGTTTAACAGCAATATATTATAAAAAAAATTTAAATGCAGAGCTTTTAGACAGATTTTTTTAATATATAAAGTCACTTTTATTGAAAAAATTGATCTGTCTGCCAGTCATTCTAGATATATTCAAAATGCAGTTGTAAATATATTAGATTGAGATAGTGTCTGGTATTTCCAAAAAGCAATACAGGGCACAGAGCCAGTGAATTGCAGGGTTTTTATGAGGATGCAGTCCCTGTAACTAATGGATGGTCAAATCTTTTGAAGTGCTGTTCTAGCCAGAGGAGAATCACACTCCTCACTCAGCCTGACTGGGAGTCAACAGTTTCATCTCAAGTAATTTCATGCCACAAAATCATCATGGTTATCTGCTAAAACAGTGATGTTCTTCATTCAGGTCTTTCATTTAGACTCTGCTATGTTGACATTACTGATGTTTAAATTATACATATTAATTAGCAGTGCTCTATTATGTCCCATTCCGAAAGCTGGAAAGTAACAGTGATGTAATGGTTACTCATAGACTTGACTCTGCATCTGCTAAAACCTTCAGGAACCAGTAAGTGCCCTGGCAGTACTTGTAGTAGACAGAGGAAGCCAGTGCCTGTGGCACCATGAGCAAACACTGTGTATCTTCTTATCACTGCACAC
This sequence comes from Aegithalos caudatus, assembly GCA_013389925.1. Lineage (NCBI taxonomy): Eukaryota > Metazoa > Chordata > Aves > Passeriformes > Aegithalidae > Aegithalos > Aegithalos caudatus. The sequence continues at coordinate 54,885 of WEIU01018344.1, forward strand.
TGTAACCTCAACTCACCCCATGGCTATCCGTCTACGAGGAAAACAATCAGAAGCTGGAATACTACAAAGCAGCTTGTGTTAGGTGACTAATATTTCATCTTACCAACTTGTCACACACTGTCCATGTTTATTTCTTATTCCATCCACTGTCCCAAGCATGATTCATTAAGGTTAACGATCCTTCTGTCTTCATGCATCAGTCATTCTAAGCTGCATTAGTTCAACTCCAGTGTATTTAAGGACTTATCATTAATTAAATACAGCTTGCACTGAGATTTGTAAATGTAAAGTACTATCTAAAGACTATTAATAATTGTCAGATCCTTCTTTAAATTATACAAGTAGATTCATATTTTGCCCCATTTGCCATCCTCGGTGGGAATACAATTTCTTCAACAAATTTTATATGTACAGAGATGGATGTGGGTCCTCCAGAGCAATTTGTTTCAGACACCTGTGTTCAGTTCAAGCTCTGTGTTGCACCATGTAATCCCCTTCTCTGCCTGATGCCCCCTTTCTGTGTGTATGCTCAGCAATAGTGTGCATCATCTCAGGAGCTAAGGTTTTATCCTCAGCTTCATGGAAACACCAAGTACCCTTTATTAGGGAGTCAGTATTTTCCATGTTATAATTGTGGCTTCAGATGTGATTTTGCCACATCTTGCAGAGCAAAATCACAGCTGAAGGGGCAGTGTGGGGCAATACTTCTGCCTCTTCAGCAGTCCATTTGCAAATATTCAGTCAGTCCAAATGTCTCGTCTTTCTTGGACTGGACTTTGCATACACTTGCCTGGTAGCGAAAAAGAGCAAAGATAACTGGGGAACAGAGAACTCCCTCAGGGGAGAAGTAGTGGTGGAGAAGAGACCAAACCAAAAGCTTATTTCTCGATCATTTCCATACTTCAGCCACAAGGTCTGCTCTTGATTTACTGAGATGAGACACACACACCTTTGGCTTTAATGATATTTGTGGAGGAGCAGAGCACTGTGTTCCAAAGCCTTTACCACTTCTATGGAATTCTTGTTTCTGGCAATATTACTGCAAGTTTGAAGCAGGCAGTGTTGGGCGAGTCAGAGCTGAAGAATATCACAAGTGACTTTGACAGAAGCTACGATTTTATATTTTCTTGTAAAAAAATGCAACACTAAGAAAAAATTCAGGTCTTCAAGAAGAATGCTTCATTCAGGGAACACTTAACCTTGCTGTGGGCTGGCAGGATATGTCCCATTTCTACTCCTTTTTCCTGCTCATGTTGTCCACTGGAGTAGGGAGCACTTCCTTCAGAATTACTCCAGGGAAGACACTTCCACATACAAGGCCTTAATGGGAGATAAGTTTGCAAAGGATTAACTAGCACTAAAAACTAGGGGAAAAAAAGATGTTCTTGTATTTGGTTTTTCTGTTCCAAATCTTATTTCATCACATGCTGATGGGTTGTTTGACAGTTGATGACCACATAAAAGGTGGTAAAGTTTCCTCCTCGCTTGAGGAGAGTTTGGTGGAACTTTGTTTCTATGTTCAGATCAAAATCTCTCAAGTGCTGATCTCGGTCAGCTATTAAAGGCTGATCCAAATTTGGCTACCAATCTGCAGGAGAATGGTAGGCATCATCTCATCATCAATTACTGTTGAAATAAACCCCCAACACTGGATATCAGGTAAAAATGTAATGAATGATACATTGATTCAGTTTACAGGATGTATAAAACCAGTTTGATCATAGGATTATTAAATATTAACCTGTGGCATTTGACACTCTTGCACGTTCTAGGTATATGTGCCTGTTTCATTGAGGAATAGGTAGATTCACTTCTTAAGTAGGAAAAAATTCCATTCTTCTGCTGTGTATGACATAAAACATAAAATATATTTGCTTCTATTTCCCCCACTGCAGGAACCTGAACAAGAACTTTTGATTTGTTGTTCACCTCAAGAATAAGTATCTTATGTTTATAGACATCCTTATTTTTATTTAATTCAATAAAAAACATAGACATTGAAATTTAAGTATTCTGCTACTGTTAAAATGAAGGTAAATAGTCATTTTGAGTAGCTCATTTCAAATCCAATCTTTATGAGCCAAATACTGTTAACAGACCTTATACTGATTTTTGGTTATTCAGCTTTCTCACACTGCTGAAATAATTCTCACATTGCTGAAATAGTACATATAGTCAGTAGAATAAATAAACTTTTAATGAAATCTTAAGCCTCCATAGATCTTGTGAAACAATATTCAAGCACATTTAGCTTTATATTACCACAGGTAAAAGTTATATCTGAATGGAAGCAGGTGATGAGGCAACAGAGAAATACAATTTCTGCCACTGAAAAGGTGTTTAAGCTGCAAGTACTGTAAGTGAAATAGTTTTGACAGATAGGAAAAATGAAATGTGGATCTACCATCAGGAAAGCTGAAATATACAATAAACAACATTTTGAGAATACTAAAATGTAATAAGCAAGTTTTAATATGGTCTATTTGCACATATTTCATCCTTTCTTTTATTACAGACTTGGTTATGACTTTGCTTCCAGGCTATTCTTCTTCAAAATCCAGACTAACCACTTCATAGTACTTTATAATAAATATGTCTGGGAAAAGTCTTCAGTGAACAAGTCCGTTAAAAAATATTCTTCAGCGAATAAATTTGTTTTGGTGGTTGTTACTCATCACTTCTCAAAGCCCTGAGGAATTCATTAACACTTTTTTAGCTAGTACCTTTTCTCTTTCAGCAGTTAATTTCTTTGTGACATAGGTACATGTGTTTGTGGGAGAGCGCAGAGGATAAATTCTATGCACCAAAATATTTTAAAAAGAGGGAAAAAAAGCAAATCAATCCAAATGTTCAATAGAAATTAAAAATTAACCTCAACTTTCCTAAAAATGTGCAATGAAAACTCAATAAATTTGCATGAAGAGATATGTTTTCTCTCTTTTTTTGCTTTACCACCACCACTTTATAACACATCTTCTTCCTTCCGACCTATTCACAGAAATCTTTTTCAAGTCTTGTTATTTGCTTTTTATCCATATATTTGCTCAGTGAATCCCATCCAATCTTCATCTCATCTCCATGCTCTATGCCACTCTGGTCTTGGTTCAGGGACATGAGTCCTCATCTCCTGTCTACTTCCTATTGCTCCAGTTCAACAGTAAATATCTCTTTTGTATCTGTCATTGTTTCTGTCCTAGGATTTCATCCCTCCAGATTATTTCTCATTATATCCTTCCTGCTTGTCAAAAGATTGCACAGTGGCTCCTGATGCTCGTGCCCCAAGTGTTTCAGCTTCTCCTCCCACCTTTGTGACCAGGTACCCCTAGAGTTGTTGTGTCTTGACTTCTTCTGCAAGTCTATCACTTGTCCCATCTTCACCTAAATCACAATATTTTCCACCAGGATTGTCCAGGATGGATGGAGAGCTTGGAGCTTTCCTGGACATAATGGAAAGAAAGACTTTACAATTGGTTTGTGGAACAGCCTTTGTAACAGGAAATGGGGCAGAATTTGTATATTTATAAATTAATTTTTACAAATATTTTACCAAAATGTTTTGATTATCTCCATTTTCTTGCTGCTTGGAATAACATCACACTGTATGTGTGCTCACTGGTTAAAAAGGAGGAGGATGTTTTTGAAGGGATTTGACATGCAGGTTGAACACATAGGTATGTACACACAAATATGTGCATGTACTTAGGTTAATCCTAATTTATTATCTTAAAGAAGAATTCAGTGGTTGAGATATAAGTTTTATGATTCCTTCACAGGCTCTTTTATTTATCCATGTAGTTTTACTCTATGCCCTTAAGCTATCACAGATATTTTATATGACAGTACTTAATTGTGTTCATCCACCAGAGATGCTGATTGGAAATTAAAATGTTCCTGCTCATTTCTTTCTGGGGATATGCACATTGAAGATTAATAGATTCATTTTTATTGCGTACATGAAAGAAACATGACTTGGTTAAGATGGTGAAATCATTAAATCGATAGTTTCATAACTAGAAAGTCTACCTGAAGCAGTTAGTTTGAACTTTAATGGGTGTTCCACCTTAGCCATGATCAGCTCACTAGCAGTCCTAGTATTTGAGCTTTATCTTCATTATCAGTTTAATGAACTGAAAAAAGAAAAAAGAAAAAAAAAAAAAAAAAAAAAAAAAAAAAAAAAAAAAAAAAAAAAATAAAAAAAAAGCTAAGTGCATATAAACCTTCCATGAAAGTATGCTGAAACTCATTAAAAGTAAGGCAAATTCATTAAGCAGGGGGTAAACTGCCTTTCACGGCAGATGAGGTCCATTCCTGCATTTTCCTGGGAAAGGAGGAATGGAGGAGAAATGAGGGATCCCACAACACAGCTCATTGGAAGAGTAGATGAAGGGTGTTTTCATTTCAGCATGTCCCACTGCAATATGTTGGTACCTATTGAGTGAACTGAACAGATGGCCAGACTGTCCTTGGTCCTCTTTCTCCTGTCCTCAAGTCTGGCCTCAAGGAGTGTTGGGAGCAGTCTCTTTCTTATTGCCTATCCCCTCCACCTACTCTCTGGAGAGGTGATGTTTGCACTCCCTTTCCTTACAGAAGTGGACCAAGGGCTTTGAGGGGCAGAGCCAGTGCTGAAGCCTTTCAAGAAGAAAAGTCCCTTCAGGGTGTGAGTGCCTTACTCTTGCCCTGGGCAAGCAAACACTTCCCTACTGCTGTCATCCTCCCTGAGGTAAAGAAGGGAAGAGCAAAATTAGACTGGGCCTGAGGTCCATAGACCTCTGTTTTTTTCTTGGCTGAGGGAAATCATGTCCCATTTTCAGTTTCAAAGAGAAGTATTCATCTACTTTTCTTTCTCTGCCAAAAGGGGACAAGCTGTGACTGGGAGGATAGACTAGAGAGGAACTGCCTATAAGGCAAGTCAGAGAAATATGATCTAAATTCATGACTTACAGAATATCTAGGGTCCTCCTGAGCACCTGGATGTGACATTTCCACTTTGGTCTTTAACCCACCGTGTTCCTCGTAGTCTAATAACGTTGGGTTGGGGAAAAGAAGAGAAATGTTTGTTATGGTTACACATTTAACCCCTGGGACAGCATGCCTTTGACCTTGAAAGAAAACAGCAGATTTTTTGCTTTTGAATTAGGCCTCTCCTATTTGGGAAATGAATGTTGGGTACGTTCAGCTGCTAATGAATTCATTTGTGCCTGAAATAAAATGAAAAGGAGGTAAAGTTTTTCTGGGAAGATGCCAGACTAAAGGCTGGGTTCCGTATGTTGGGTATGCAATAAATGTCTGTGAAACATTTACCCTGGAAATAAATTTGCTCCCAGACATCATGTGTTTCCAGGTGTTTCAGTGTTTGAGTACCTCACATCCTGTCATACAGTCATGTACCATCTTTTTGTGCCAAATCAGAAATATTGGTAGATAAATAGAAAGGATCATGTTGTTTTTTTGGATTTCTTTAGCCCAGTTGCATAATATTAGTCATTACGGTCTTATATTAAGAGGTTTTTTTAGAAGAAATATACTCCTTGTGCATGAGGTTAGGTTAATATGTGTGAAGTGTCTTTTTTTCCTGCAATATGTTTTCCTGCTGGCTACAAGCAAAGAAAATTGGGAGGAGGAAACCCCCTTCTGACTTACAGGATCAAAATAGAGAACAATGTGGAAAACTGAATATGTTTCCAAATTTTATGGTTTTCCCTCAGCTCCAGCAGTGGCACTAGAAGAACTGCACCATGTAGAAGCAAAGACAGGTAAAATATTCCAAGTAGAAGATGGAAGTGGGTTTGATGGCTTCATTTGGAATTGCACCCAACTACACAGAGTGAGTATGACACCTATTTGCAAATGTTAGATGGTTTAGAATTCAGTGCATCGCTCTTCTCTCTAAACATGTACATCATAGCCCTGAAAAAGTGATGTTAGTCATAAGTTCAAGCCTCGTGCCCAACATTCCCCAACTGGCAAGTCTTTAATTACATTAACATTCACATTTGCTTGCTCCCATGTTCCTAAAATGAAGATTAATTTTCATCATGTCAAAGTTCTGAATGTCACAGGATTTCTGTAGTCATCATTCACAATACTTGCCAGGAAGTAATAGTGAAAGCAATTCCAGCTGTTGGTAAGGAAGGCTGGAGGTTGATGAGGACTAATTACACAACCATTTGAGAAGAAATATGTAGTGCTAACCCACTCCTTGATATGTATAACTTTGTTAATGCTTTGCTTAAATTTTGAAGTAGCAATGTGATTTCTACAAGTTGTAATGCATGCTTTGTTCCTAGTTAGTGTCTGTAGGCAGTAGAATTGTTGGGGACATAGGTAGTAGGTAGAGAAGGTAAGTTGCTATAAATTGAAAAAATAATTGAAAGTTCTGAGTTATGAGTAAGAATTGTACTCTGTGCTGTAATTTGGGTGGAGGGGCATTCATGATTTATGTTAGCAATAAAGAAAAGAAATTATAATAATGTAGCTGCTTTATTAATGTAGTTATTAATTTATTCTTTATTATGCATATGAAGAGAGACAAATTATCTCATAAACATCCTTTCCTAAAGACTATGCACTAAATGAATGGTAAGCAAGGCTGTGGTTTCAGCAGCAGGTAGGAATAGGAAAAATGTTGTTGTGCAGAGCAAGATAATGAATGCCTTGGATTGAGAACCAGCATCAGAGATTCTGCATTGCAGAATTCAACCTTTTTATTCAGCTGCAGCTGCTTTCCTGTTTCTCCTTGTGTCTGGTAGAAGATATATTACAGCAAAGCTTAGCAAGCTCCTGAAGCTGAAGTGACAGCAGAAAAGCAGGACAGGTAGCAGAAAGCTTAACAACTTCTACAACAGCTCCAGATGTTGATGCACAAAAAGCATGTGAGCTGCTGATTTCAGACTTCTCACCTGGTGAAATCCTTCTGGAATACGGGTAATTGGGGTTTGGAGGGGAGCGGGGGGGCAGGGGGGTTTGTTTGGTTTTTTGTTTTGTTTGTTTGTTTGTTTTTGTTTTTGTTTTTGAAGGCTGTTGTGATGTCTTAAACACACAATCTCTGCATGGGGAGAGGGCTAAAGAGGCCATGTTCTCCTAAGGCTTGGATGTGCTTTCAGTTGTCCCAAAGCAAATCTTAGGAAGATATGGACTGTCCCTGTGGTTGTATGAAAGCTCAGGTAGCCCAGGAAGCCTTCACCCCACTCCATCCCATGAAACTGCTCTGCACTGGCCTTTGTCCTGAGCTGACACAAAGGCAGTTCAGCTACTAAATTACCTTTTCTAGATGTGCTCCAGATGAAGAGAAAGGTGCTACAAGCCGTTCTCATGGGGCTGCTTGCACACATTAACTCTGTCCCTTGTGAGGGGTGGGTCATGATCTCTGTGCTTGTTCTGAATGACCCTTTGCCAAGACTAAACTCCCTCCCACAAGTCCTTCACCCTGGGGGGTGAATGCTGGGCAGAGATGCAACACAAGGAAGTCAAAAAGCAGCACACTGAGGAATTGGAAAGACATGGCTCTGGTCTGAAGTTGTGCAGTAGAAGGGCAGAAATTGAATGTGCTTGTGGATCTGCACTTGGGAAGGAGATAGTTTAATTTTCCTCAAATACAAAATTTAACATCACATTTCCTTAGTGTAGCTGGGACTTTATCTATTGTTCTTTCCCACACTGAAAATTTCAAAGGCAAAACCATAACAAGATAGCTGATTTTGAGTCATCAAGCTTAACCAACTCCTATTTATTGAAAGTTGAATTCAGTGCTAACGTGCTGCTGTTGCACTTCTGTTGCTCTGCCATGACATCTGCCTTTGCAGCAGGCTCTCTCTAGACAATGCAGGAGTGTTCACTGCAGAAAGGAGATTTGTGCTACTCCTGCAGTGATGCACTGCACCTACTTTGTGCTATTAGCAGTTTGAAAGCTTTCAGCATGATTCTTCTCCATGTATTTGACCAGACATCAGGGGCTGTCCTTTCAGCCTAGCACCCTGGATATTGCTCTGCACCAAGCAAGCCCAAGTCAGAAGGAATCCCCCCTGCCTCATGTTTTCCTGCCCTTTTACTTGCATTACTACAAGTCAGGCAGGAGGACCCAAAACCACAAGTGGGAAGAGGGAATAGGACGTCATTTTCAGCAGCAATGCAATCCTAGATCAGATTAAACTGACACAGAAACATCACTCTCCGGAGCTATACAAAGTTATTCCCAGACACTTAGCAGAAGTTGTTGAGGTCTGACTAGTTTTCCACGGGAGGTCACATCCTAACAACATGAAATTCAGTTGGTTTATGACTGGTTTAAAAGCTGCTTTATGACTGATTTACCAACTATCTTTTATCAAGTATGTTCTGCTCATGCCTAACCAAATACCCAGTATTTGATTGCCCCCACAGCACTGCAGACCCTGTTTCTCTCAGGTGCTGCTGAGCAGGTTGATATGAATAGAGTTCATCCCAGGCCCATCTGAAATTCAACAATTCCCATACTCAGAGGGATTGCTAGGCCTGCCCTGATCAGTGCTGGCTATCAAATGCCATTGTTGGACTAGATTATTCTGTGCTGGAAGCAATCTCAGCTGCTGGCTGAGGATCATTTGTGCTGCTTGCAAGAAGGAGGGTTTCTTTTAGGGCAGATATATATTTTGAGCACACGGACAAAACAGGGAGACAGTACAAGAAACATCATAAAATCATGTATTTGTTAGTCAATTAAGGAGTAATTGATTACTTGCAAGAAGAGCAATCAAACCATTTTAGGAACATTTGTTTTCAAATTGCTTGTATCTCACAATCAAATGGAATAATAGATCTGTGTGGGGGCATGACTGACAGACTAACTCGCATTACAACTTGCTGGAGTAGCATAAATGCTCGGTCTAGGCTTAGTTTACCTATGTTAAAACTGTGAAATAGGTGCTGACATTGTGGAATCAGTGGCAAGAACTACATACTGGTTGGACACAAACTCCTTCTACCTCAGGAAATGCACTGAGACTGAAACCAAAACAGGTTTTCATTTTCCCTCATAAAAAGGCAACTGTCTACTTGAGATAGATATGCCCAGCTCTCACAATTTCTCAGAAATGCACTTATCTCATCCCTGGAGAGTGTTTTACGGAAATATATTTACTTAAAATGTATGCAAAGGATTTCCAAAATGCAGATAAATTATGAAATGCTCAGTAACACAAACTGGGAGATGTGGTTACAGTATCTTTTTTTATATTTTCTAAGGCATTTGAGATTCAAATACATACCTGGTGAGGTCTGCAGAGTATCAGAGTGAGCTGAAAACTGCAGAAATAAATTACAAGCTATTTAGATATTTCAGAAAACCCTCCTAAATGCATAATCATTTTCTTTAGGAACACAGTGCTTCCAGAAATCTTTCCCACTTCTAATATCTGCAAATGCCTATACAATGCAGGACACAGCTCCAAGGGAAAGGAATTTACTGTAAACCAAGCCCTTCTCATAAGTGATTTGGATGAGCAGAATGAGATTTTGAATTTGAACCACTGCTGGTAAATAATTGAGCTCCAGACTTCAAGATAATGAAATGTTTTTGAAATCTTCCAGCCAATCCTTGTTTTGAAGAACATTTTTTAAAATTATTCTTGTATTAAAAAAAAACCCACTATATTTTGTCCTTTGCAAAAGGATCAATATTACAATAATTGCATAAATGAAACCCAGATGGTGAATGCAAATACAAAGCCATTTAAAGTGATTTTTCTCCACTTGATTGCATTGGTTTGTTAAATTCATTACTGGTTTGCAATATTTTGGCTTCATTTCTCTCTCTTCAGTTACTGTGGCATCAAGAAGGTTCCCCTCCCCTACCACTAAATCATTAGCATTCTCCTAAAAACTCCAATGTACAATCTCTACCCCAAAATTGATGTCTAGCAGAAAATGGCAAAGAGTAGTTCGTTAGCAATCCTTTTAAATGTAGCTTGGAACACTGACTGCTGAGCCAAGCCATGTGGCCTGAAGCTACAGAGATACAGATTTCTTTGCCTCTAACAGCTGGTGAGCACTGAGCAAGACAACTACTGAAGGGATCTTCTGAAAGATTTCTTGCTTGTTATGCTATGAAGTTGTGAAAAAGGTCTGCAGAATCATAGAATAGTTTGGGTTGAAGGACCTCAGAGTTTTTCTAGGTCCAACCCTCTGCTGATGCCTTGGGAACGCTGACCTGGAACAGAGACTAGACAGAGCTAAGTGAATAAAGTAGGTATTCATTAAAAGGATTTTAAGGATACACCATAGGCAGGATAAGAGCCTGGCCAGGACTACACCCAAGGTGGACCCAAAATGATAAAAAAATGGATGACAGGACACGAGGTCTCACTCTTTTATAACTTTTGGTCCATTTGCATATTGGGGTTAATTGTCCAATTACAACTTCAGGTTGTGAGGTCTCATCCTTCTTATTTCTCTCTTCAGTTCAGTTGTTTATGCTTTTGGACCTGAAACTTGTACTCGTTGTCCTTCATCTTCATCTGGAAAAGGATTTGTTTTATCTACCTGCTCTGTCAAGAGAGCTGACTAACACTTAATATGAGGCTCAAAACTACACCCCTAGGCAGCACAGAATCTGGAAAACACGAAAACCAAAACTTAAGGTGTCACTGCCATAAACATGTATGCCACCCACTAGAGCAGCGTGTTCAAAGCCCCATCCCACCTAGCCTTGAACGCTGGCAGGGATGGGACATCCACAACTTCTCTGGGCAAAAGTCAGTGCCAGTGTCCAGTGCCACCAGTGTCACCAGTGTCAAGGGTTTTGTACAATTCAAAGTACATGTCATTTGGTTTAGTAACTTAACTAATTGTAATAGGGAATAAAATCCTGGATTTCTTCCAAATTCTTCCTGGTTTTGATCTTTTGTGATGATCCAGGATGGCTCTGAAGTTGAAGGTGTCACTGGGCTTACTCTCTTAGTGAGTGTCCTAGGGTGACTTTAAGATGCTTGTATCCCCAATTGTCTGTTCTATTTGTGCTGTATATTGAGTTCTGTACCTTTATACCTGGTTCTGAGAGCAAAGGGGGAGAAAGAAGCAGCACAGTTTGTTTTGGGAAAACGGCCCTGACTCCTCCGCATTCCTGCTCCGGTGGTGTTCATCTGAGGCACGGACAGCGGTGGTGCAGACTTCTCCTGTGCTTTTAGTTAGTTAGTTTTAGCTAGCTGAGGCAGAAAAGTATCCTGGATCATTTTTTTTTCTTTTTTTCTTGGGACTGTTTAAATCTGTTCTGGACTGAAAACCCAGAGGAGCACCAAGGGCTCGCACCTGCGGCCCACTGGGGCCTGGACCCCCAGAGGGACTGGGAGTGAGAAAAGACTGAGAGAACTGAACTACACCCACAGCAAGGACTTCCTCAGCTCTGCCATCTCTCTTTGGATCATTGAGAGGTTTTATTGTTTCATATTATTAATTCTTTGTGCCTGTGGGTATTTTGTTTGTTAAATAAATAATTTTTTCCACTTTTTCCAAAGAAGTTTTCTCAAACCAACTGGAGGAGGGGCCATTTGAGTTTGTTTTCTGGATGAATCCCTAATTTGGAGTTTTCCTCCCAAATTTACCCTAAACTAGAACAGTGAGTATCAGATCTGCCTGGTGCTGCAGAGAGTATCAGAAGTGATGAGTTAATTTGGTGAGGCCCTTTCTGCTCATCCACCAGCCAAAGCGAAAAAATCATTAAGGGAGATGATCAGCAGAGGCTGATGGTACTGCCTGAGTTAAAATGACAGCTTTAGCTAGTATGGTTCTAACACTGGGGCTACAGCACTCCCAACCCAAACTACAAATTGGCCCAAGCACAGCAGAAACTGAGAAAAAATGGGGTACAAGACACTTCTACATTGCATGTTCACCCTAATTGCAGGGGAGACAAGTCCATAGGCCTTTCTTGCTTGTTAGACTTTTAATTTATCATCTGTCATCAAAGGCTCCTCCTACCAGTCAGGTGCTCACTAGTGTTCATACAAAGAATTATTTTAGCCTTGTCTGACAGTAAATATGAGGATGAGATGTTTTTCTGCAGCGGGGGTCCCTCAGACTAACGTGTTTGTATTTACTTGTTTGAAGAAAGGAGGGACCTGAACTTAACTGACACAAGTTGGTCATTTCCAAAAGCAAGACAGAAATTTTGGAAACTTCCTCTAAAAATCTGTCATGTTAGTGCTTGTGGACCAACTTAGTCCTGTTCACAGTGTGTGAGAGGCTTTTTAATGCCTAACCTGTGCAGGACTAGAGAAAAACCACTAGGTTTTTCCTAGGTGATAGGATGCTGACATGGAGAACTGCACCACCTGCATGGAACATACCAGCGATGGTGTCAGATAAGGCTTTCATGGAGAAGGTGACTTTGTGCTGTTCAGCATGACTTCACTTCTTGGCTAACTCTCCAGTTTTGCTTTGCTCTTTGATTAATGCTAAGCCATAATCACTGGTGTCTGGCTTTTTCCTCTTACAGTCTTGCTTTGCTGACTAAATGTCCAGAAGAAAAGTTTCCTTCTTATTTCACTTTACTGCATTATACTTAGCCAGGTGTCCTGGTTTCAGCTGGGATAGAGTTAACTTTTTTCCTAGTAGCTGCTTCAGAGCTGTGTTTTGGGTTTAGCATGAGAATAATGTTGGTAGCACACTAATGACTTGGTTGTTGCTTAGGAGTGCTTACCCCAAGTCAAGGACTTTTCACCATTCCATGGTCTGCCAGTGAGGGGGTGCACAAGATTTTGGGAGGGAGCATACCCTGGACAGCTGACCCAAATTTCCAAAGGGATATTCCATACCATAGGACATGATGCCCATAAACTGGGAGGGGGGGTTACTGGGAGGGGCTGATCATTGCTGGGGGACAGGGTCTGGCATCAGTCAGTGTGTGGTGAGCAACTATATCATGCATCAATTTTGTTTCTTAGGTTTTTTTCCTCTCTCTTTTTTTTACCTCTGTTTTCATGACATTATGATGATGAGGAGAAGGGGGATGATGGTTTATTTCATTTATTAAAATGGGTTCTTAGCTCACAGGTTTTATCCTTTATTTTTAAATTCTCTTCCCCATCCTACTGGGAGAAGGGCAGAGGAGTGAAAGAGCAGCTCCCTAGTTCTTAGTTGCCAGCCAGGCTTAAAACTATTTAAAGTCTTATGTCAGCTCTATACCTTTCTTAAAAGTCACAGAACTGCCACTCAAGAGGGAACTGGTGGAAAAAGGTCTACTGCTACCGCATTCAGACAGAGCATCTCACAGTGAGACGCCTTTGTAGTCTTTGTGCAATGTGGGTAAGTTACTCCTCTGCCTGCCTAGGTAATGGCAGCTTTTATATAATACAGCTGTCTTGAGGGAGGCAGAAGTTTGTTTGTCTTATTTGAGTACAAATTTCAAATGTAAGTATGTTTTGTTTAGTGTAAAGTTTAGCTTCTTTTTACAAAAAGAAATTGACACATCTTCACACCATCAAGACTGTATCTGAATTTTGTGGTGCTGAGACTCATGGCACTGAAGTGTGTTATCTGATTGTTGAAGATAAAAACCCAATGAAAATGTCAGCCTGTAGTGTAGGAAAGACATGGAAATGGAGAGTAAGATTTGGAAACCTATGTAACAAAGGACTTTAATTTCAAAATCTCAGCTGACCTCATAGAGTGATACCATACTGCACTGCTTAAAAATAGTCTGTGCAAAACAGGGGAAAAAAATTAATGCAAAATCCATTGTCAATAAAGGGTTACTCCTAAAACTGTATTTTAAACTTGATTTCTGAGATAATTGCAAAACTAAAAGTGTCTATTTTTAACATAATTCCTCCTACCAAAGAAATCCCTAAAGAATGGGAAGTAGTACCTGTTTATAGGCAAAATTGGTGCTTATTGCAGTTATGCTGCATGCAAAAACTGCTACATAAAGCTTGCTCAAGTCTCATGAATTGATATCTATTTGCAATGCAGTGGCCTCTGAAGGTCTTCAAAGAGACACACAGTATTATAGTAGAATTACCAAAGTGTCCTCAAATTTCTCGATATGAGAGAGAAAAAAAAAATTAGATTATTCTCCACTATGTCTGATTTATAACATACCAGACAATAGTACGTGATTTTTATTATGAAGTGTTGATTGTGAGCCAATCAAGCTGTATTATGCTGTACTGGGCACTGGCATGCATAAGAAACTGCAGAAAAGATTCAGGATAAAGGAATGCAAACAGACATGAAAAAGAGAAAGAACAATGGGGCACAGAGAAACAAAATATGTACAGCAGCAAATTCTAGAAATCTGCTGGTCTTACAGAGTTTATAAGAGAGAATATTGGGCCACCTGTGTGGCCTGAGCCAGTGAATGTCTCTGGGTCACCCTGAAAGCTGTGGGGTTAAAAATCAGGTACTAGATGATTCTGTTTTTTCTATTAAGATGTAATTTTGTCAGTTAAAAGAAAACAAATCTAACCTGATTTTAATGGGCACCTGCTGTTTTCACAGCCAGTGGCACCCTGATCTGTATCAGAAGCAGTGTGGCCAGCAGGACCAGGGAAGTGATTCTTCTCCTGTACTCAGCACTCAAATCCTGTGTTCAGATTTGGGTCCTTCCCTGCAAGAAAGACAGTGAGGTGCTGGAGTGTGTCCAGGGAAAGGCAACAAAGATGCTGAAGGGTCTGAAGCACATGTCTGATGAGAAGTGGCTGAGGGAGTTGGGCTTGTTCAGCCCACAGAAAAAGAAGATCAGGGGGACCTTATTGCTCTGTAACTACCTGAAAGAATGTTGTGGCCAGGTGGGGGTCAGTCTCTTCTCCCATATCTCAGGTGAAAGGATGAGAGGAAATGGCCTCAAGTTGTGGCAGAGCAGGTTTAGATTAAATATTAGGGGAAAAATTCTTCACAGAAGGGTTTGTCAAGTATTGGCACAGGCTGCCCAAGGAAGAGGTTGAGTCACCATCCCTGGAGGTGTTTAAAAGGCATGTAGATGTGGTGCTGAGGGACCTGGTACAGTGACATGGACTTGGCAGAACTGGGCTAATGGTTGGACTTGATGACCTTAGAGATCTCTTCCAAACTCAAAAATTCTATTATTCCACTGCACTAGGATTCAAGTTGGAGGCGAATGTAAGGTGGAATGATGCCCAGCCACCTCCCAGGAGCTACTGCATGCCAGCTAAGGCAGCAGAATAGTGAGCACCTCTGCTCCTCATCTGCTGCAGTTTGTTGCTAAAAATATGTGAATAAGCTGAAATCAGCAGTGATTTGGGGTTTTGAGCTGCTGGAGTTTGGGGAAAGTGATGCTGCCTCTGTCACTGGGACAGTAATGTCTAGTGGAGGTATGAATTCAGCATTAAATCAGAATGACCAGAGGGCAGAACTCTAATTTTCATGTGTTATACAACACAGGCACTGGCCTGAGATCCACAGAGATTATTAGGAGTGACCAAATTGGGGGTCAGGGTATGAAAAGAACATCCCAAGGTAAGTAACTAGGTTGGAACACTAAACCCCCCAGGATGGGAGCACATGGACATACACATATATTCTCCTTGCACGCTATGTGGATGTGATGACTTTGGCAATTAATTCTGGTCAGCAAGCCCATGCAAAGCAAAAGCAAGCAGACACAGCACAGGTTACCTTGCTGAGTGGCAAGTGCTGTGATGCTCCTGAAAGTGCCCTGCAGTCCTCCAGCAACTTATGTTCATTTTATTCATTTACTCTGTATTAGGCTATTAACGCAGTGCTGCTGCCTGTAAGCAGCTGTGTATTACCACACAGATAACCTCTGACTGCAGCTGGCATAGCAACAGAGCAGTCAGCAGGATGAAGCTACAGCTGCAACAGACTGGAGAGGCAGACAAGAGGGAACCGTGCTGAAGTCTTGGTTTCTTCTCCATTAGGTGCTCTAGGCAGCCACAACACTCACAGCAAACCTGGCTGTGCTACTTGCCATATATTTCTCCAAAACCACAAGCTGATTTTAAAGCCATCATTTGGGAAACAACTTGTGTTCATGTGAGATTAAAAGAAACAGTAGTTTGTGCATTAGTGAATACCAGTGGGAGAGAAAAGGGTACATGTATGCTCTGAACTGACTGTTCCTTTTTCTTACAGTAACACATATTAATAATTCCTTACTTGGTAAAGCAAAGGAGCAAACTCTCCCAAACTGCAAAGTACGGCAGTTCTAGAAGAATGCTGTCTTCATAGATGGTCCTTAAACAACCCCTGGAGATATGCCTGAGAGAGGGAGCTCTTGCTGTATCTGAGGACAGGGTGAGAAACCTCACAAAACATGCACTGTGCCCCCCGTGATGTGTAGAGTCTCGTGGGGCTTCAGACCTTATACCAGTGTGGGAGGTCACAAATATTCTCAGCATGAGGCTGCTTATCTGTGGAGCTCTTCTATCTCTTAGTCAGGAGCACTGAAATGCTGCTTTTGCATTCAGCTCCAAAGTGAGATTAGCAATCTGATATGTATTGTAGCAAGATGCTTTAGCACAAACTCCTCTTTTCTGTCTTCTGAAGAAAGGAGCTCAGTGGAGTTAGTTCATTGCACATTTTTCTGAGCCAAGGATTACCTTCAGCTTTGTTACTTTGACATTGAGTCTTTCTCTTGTGTGAGACATTTTCCAGCAACAAACAGCCAAGTGCTCCCTATGCATGAAAAGGTAGGACTGTGTTCCTTCCAGCTACAAGCCCAAATGATTTTCATTTAATAATTCTAGGAAGACCTTAAAACAAGGACAATTTCAGAGATAAAAATCAGCATACAATTGCTATTATGACAGGCAAATCTCTGGCTGAATTATTTTATCCTCCACAGAACATGTCCATTTCTTGCAGCGTGGTACCTCCATCAGGGAAGAGGACAGAGGGCAGCTCAGCTTAACCAGGCTGTCTTTGCCCTGGAAGCAATAGAATGGTGGTAGTTCATCTCCAGCTGCTGTAGGGGAAACAAAGAGTCCTTTCATAACCTGCAGACCTTTGCACATATATCTTCTACATATGCCTGACTCTCCTTTAGAGTCAGGTTTCTTTATATTGATGCAATTTGCTTGCAGAGAACTTAAATTTCACTTTTAAGGTAGTACTGAGCTGCCAGAGAGGCCCCAGAGATTGGTAGCAACACAACCAAAAGCTGAATGTGACCTTTGCAGAACCAAATTTATGAGAACATCTCTGCCTCTGAGGAGAGACTTGCATGCTTATTCTTCCTTTCCTGTTGAGTTACTAGCACTAGTTACTAGCCTGACTGGGGTGCTGGAAATCACCTGCAATCAGCCAAATTTGCATCCTGCTGCAGTAGTAGAGTCAGGCGATGCCTTAGGCACTTATGAAAGGCTACAGGGCAGAAGCTCCATCTGCCACCTAGAACATTATCAAGGGGGAAGATGGCACCTTATCTCCATGTCTTGTTAAAGAAAACACAGTCAGAGTAGGAGGTTCTCAATGGTAGGGTTTTGTTTTGTTTGGTATGTTTGTTTATTTTTGCAGCTTCTGCATAAAATCCAGTGGCAGCCTTGAGAGCCCTCATGAATCAAAGGCACCTCCTCAGCTGAATGCCCCATTGACACTACAGGTATTTGCATCCTCCCTGTTCTGATTAAACTCTTTTTCCAGCAAGGTGGCACAGCTGCCAGAGGGAGATGCAGCCTGCTGACTTCTTGTTGGAAGCTGAATCCCCAAGAGCAGTTGTCCCACTGCTAAGAAAACACTGCACCTTGGAAGGGTCTAAGAACATGGAAACTGAGAGTGCAGCAGCTGCCATCACTGTTCCAAATGTCAACAGCTGAGTGTTGTTCTGTGCCCTGTCCCATCACTCCAGCAGGCTCAGGCAATGATTACTGAAGGCAGCTCACTCCTTTCCATGGACAGAAGCATCCTCATATTCTGAATTGTACTAAGATTTAGCAGAAACTAAGTGCGCGATCACTTATCCCAGTTGGGAGATGAGCACCTTATTGCATGGGACAATGCCCAGTGCATGTATAGGTTTTCAGTCAGACACAGTGCCCTGGGCACCTTCAAGACAGTGACAGTCAAGCTGTGAGAGATATGCTTTTGGCTGTTGCTGGAATTTTGCTGAAGCCTAAATTCATTTTCAATTGTTGGATAAACTGTAAACCCAATGCCATTGAATGAACTAGAAACCCAGTCCCTGCTCCATTAAACATGTATCAAAGCACTGTCTTACAAGTAGTCAGAATTTTATTTGAAATGTCTTCACAAAATATGAGTGATTGGCAAACTGCATGCCTATGTACCAAAGTAGTGGAAGTGCCCTGTAGGCATAGCTTAAAAAGAGCTACACCACACCCCCCCACCAAGTAATTGTTGAATGCACATAATCAGGTATTCTTCATTTTCTGTAGGATTTCTGTTGCAAGATTTCCCTGGTTTAATTTTATCTTTGCTGTTGAAACCTATTAAAAGAAAATGATGGAGCAAGCAACTAGAACTTATAGGTGTAATGTTCAGTTGTTTCCATAATCACAAGAAAATAAAGTCAGATGGATCATGTAATTGAAAAATGAACTAAATCTGAGCACCATCTTAAGCAGTGTTTGCTTAATGAATATAAGACAGTGTTGCTAACAATATTTCTTGTTGGTGGTACTTTATCATGTGATGGGGACTGCATTATGCAGCTCTAATTATGGTTTTTAATATACTTTTTTAATATACTTTTAATGAAGAAAAGTAGCTCTCACGGCTCTTAATGAGTGTACTTTTCGCTCATAGGTAGAAGGAAGGGGAAGGAAATAGCTTTGGGAAAAAGAAAAAAATAAACATCCTTTATTAAAATAGAAAGAGAATATGGGGGTCTTTCATGGAATGATACATTTGGACCTTCCATGTCCTTTTCCACCAGCCACACAGACCTTTGTGTAACCAACTCTGCTTCACAAGAAAAGTGCTTCCAGTCTTGAAATCCGGTTTCAAATACTTATTAGTGAGAACACATTCAGGGACTATTGCTTTTCAAGAGGCACTCTTACAGATATTTCACAATTGTATTGTCTTTTTGGTAATATTCTTGCAGACCTAGAGTTCTCATGTGAATGTAGATGCCTGAGGACATTTACATGCATAAGGTATGCATGTAAGCATAAGCTTCTAATTTATGCCTTTGGACTGAGTGAGAAATTGAAGGAAAAAATCTTTGCTTGAATTTCTTAATAAGGTTCAGAGGGATTTTAGTTATAAATGGTATTGTGAATACAAAACAAAACAAAAAAAAACCCAAAAAACAACCAAGGTTGTTCTTTTTGAGGAGCTTCTTTGTCATTGGTATGAACTTTACCACGGGGGGTAGATACACAGAAGTGGAAAATTCATAGTACATTGCCCTCTCTGCTGGAACTATTGTTTTTCATTATATAAATAACTGAAATGAACAGTTGAAAGATTAGGTGAGTAGAGAAGGATATCTTTTAATGTAATCCTTTTCCTCTAGTGTCTGTTACACATCAAAACTATGTAGGTTAAAATCCTTTCTGAATCTTTTCCCAGAAACTTCAATGAGAATTTGCTTTTAAGTGCCTTGGCCACCCCAGCTGTGGAATAAAGCAGAAGTTTGCTGCAATTCATATGCTCTAACATCTTATGCTAATTAATCCCAACCCCAAACAAAGCTGAGGCGAGAGAGAGGGGGAGAAGCAGTGAGATAATAAAACTAATGCTTATGCAATTAGGAAGGAATATTCCTTGACGGTTTAGCAGGGTGAGCATACAGCTCATTTTTATCTCCTCTGCATGTCCCTTTTTGCTTCTCTGTTTTATCTATCTTCTCATTTCTTCCAGCAATCCCGGATGGAGGAGCAAAGCACAAGGTAAACCCTATGCTCCTAAACGAATACTTCATTATGTCATGGTATGGGTGGACACATGCCTATCTCAGTCAGGAAACTCCTAGCCAGAAAGTTGTTTTGATATTAACAAATTTGTGAATGCTCAAACCCAACAATATCTGTGGGTCTTCCCTGGGAAGGAAAAATGAAATGCCTGTGTTTACTGTTTCTTTTCACTTTTACAGACCCAAGTGACTCTGAAGGTGAAATCACAAAATTCATCCTGGAGTAGACAGCACAAGCCTAGGAGATCAAACTACTGTTCCCATAGCTCAGGGAGACTCCTCAACACCCTGTCTTCATGGTAATCCCATCCTGATCTCCTTCCTTCCTCCACCCTTTATGTAGGGATTTAAGGGTGTTTAGGTAGCTTATGAACACTCAGGCAATAAAATATAACTGTAAAAGCTTTCTACACTGAGATTGTTATAGTTCTTTCTTATTGCAAACCTATCCAAGGCACCATATCTTG
Source organism: Aegithalos caudatus (assembly GCA_013389925.1). Lineage (NCBI taxonomy): Eukaryota > Metazoa > Chordata > Aves > Passeriformes > Aegithalidae > Aegithalos > Aegithalos caudatus. The sequence continues at coordinate 75,180 of WEIU01018344.1, forward strand.
TGTAATATATCTCAACTGGTTAAAAAACATGTTGACACCCTGTGTGAATGAAGGGCCACTTGTCATAAGGGTGTAGGAAACGTGGATACCAGAATTTTAAATAAATCATAGTAGAAGTGTGTAGCAATTTGAATTCTCAGTACTTCCTTTTGAATCAGACAATCCAAGAAAGAAATCTAGTCAGGCTTCCTTGACACTGTGTAGCCAGGTTACACTCTAACTGGAAAGTCCTTGCCCTAAAATCCCCGATGCAGACCCAGCGTCCTTGGCCTGTGCGTGTGGTGCATGGAGCACAGGGTCCTGACCACAGCTACTGGCACTGCAGCATAGCACTTAAAAACCAGTTGGAGCAGGTCTCTTTTGCATAGCTTTGCTCAGTCCTGATGTGCCATCCCCGTCACAGCAGATGGAAACAAGAACTAATGCTGAATTGCAAGAACTAATGCTGAATTGAAGAAGCAAATGGACAGAAGACATTTTTGCCATGCAATTTTTGGGAACACAGCACACCTTGTTTCTCCTATCTTGCAAGCAACAGACATTTTCAAACATAATGGACTTCAAATGTCAGGTGTCATCAAGGGTGAGACTGTGAATGCAAATGAACTGTTTTGATAAGTGCAATCTAAATACCAAAACCAAATTACAGCTTCCCTGTCATGGCAGTTCTGCTATGTGAGATGAAAGCAGCACAAAATCCTGGTATGGGAACAGAGGATGTGCATTTTTTCACTGCGTTTGGGGCATAGGCACTCCTTGAGACCTGAGGTGGTTAACCAAGGAATGAGGGAAAGCTGTGATAGAAGTGAGGGGCAGTTGAACTGGAAACAAACAAAAAACAAAGCAACTTCCTGATATTTTCTTTAATTACTGCTTCTCTCTTCCATCTGGAAGACAAAAAGGTGGTCCCAAATCCTATAAGAGGAAGTCCACCAGAGAAACAAGCTATCTGGTCTTTCACATCTGTCCTGGTTTTAGGGCAAATTTGGGAGGAAACTTTCGAAGGGGTCTCCTTAGAAAGAAGATTCAAACAATCCTTGCCTCTACTTGTTCGGGAAAAGATTCCCTTGGAGAAAAGTGGAGAAAAACCTGTTTATTTAACAAGCAAAGTATTCACAAGCATAAGAAATGGATAGTATTAAACAATAAAATCTCTTGCTGTTCTGAAGAGAGATGGCAAATTGAGAAAGTCCTTGTTGTGGGCTGTAGCTTAGCTGGCCCTGTCTCTAATCAGTCCCTCCGGTGCTGGAAAATGCCAAAGCCCAGGCCCCGGTGGGACACAGGTGAGCTCCTGGGTTTTAGTCCAAAGCAGGGCCAATCAGTTCCAAGAAAAATAAAGAAGTCTGGGGAACTTCTCTGCCTCAGCTAGACAAAAACTAACTAAAAGCAAAGGACAGCTCTCTTCCTCTGTCTGTGCTGCAGAGAACATAGTCCATGAGAAGGAATGCAGGGGAGTCAGTGCAGTTTCTGCAAACAAACTGCGTATTTCTCCCTCTTTGGTCTCAGAACCAGTCTTAAAGAGGTAGAATTTAACATCCAGAATAAACAGAACAGACAGCTGGGGATACAAGCATCATAAAGTCACCCTAGAACAACATCCTGTCTATTCCCTGGTACCTTCCTGTTTCTTTTGGCCATCACTGAATTACTCAAGTTGTGATCTGGAGACCTGAATTCTCCTCTACTACCAATCTGAAATTACTGTACTTTATTTTACTTTAGAAAGACAATCTTGCACAAGAGCTGAGATGAACATTTTTAAATTATTCAACCACTCCATGCAAATAAGAACTAATCTTTTTGCAATGCCCTGGTGAGGTAGGTAATTATATGTTATCCTTTCTGACATGAAGTTTGAATTGGCCCTAGGGCCAGATGAGATTTTTGAACTCAGTTTTCCTGGGCTAAGGTGAAATTTTGAAAAAACCTCTAGTTTGATCAGATACAGGCTTTCGTTTTCCATTTTTCTCTGATCAAGAAATCAGGCTTGGAAGAATATCCCTTGGCTGAGTTGCCAGAATATGTTCATAAATGATTCACTTGAACCTTTTGCAGTCAAAAATGACTCTGAGAGTACCATAGAAATAAATTTTTGAGGGTAGATGAGTCACCTAGGTTTCATTGCAAGTAATGACAAAAGCTGATTCTGTTACTCACATGAGTTTTATCACCATTGCCTAAAATGCTTTTGTATTTAGTGATCTGGCTGGATTGCTCCAGCTACCTTTCCAGTTTAGGGTCTTGTCAGAGCTGAGGAAGTGTGGTTTGTTTGTGCTAAAACTGTCTAAACCTGAAGCAAACAGCACCCATGTTAAGTGTAGGCCCTCAGTAATCCAAAACTGGCTTGTGGTCTGAAACAGGTTTTGTATCTCTTCCAGAATCTGCCACCTACAACAGCTCAATTATCTTACGAATGACTCACTGAGTTCTTGTGGCAGTGAGCTCCTGTCCTAATTAAGGGAACAACCACCTGAGCTCTTTCCTTGCACAGCTTTCCTGCTCCCCTTTTATCTTCCCTCTGCCATTCTGTAACTTACTTCACTGTGACCTGTTTGTGCCCATGCTTACCTTCCCCAGTCACCACATTTACATGCTCAACATCACTCTGAACCCGCTTAGCATGATTTTAGGTGACCAGGAGGGTGCACAGAGCCTCAGGAGCAGCTACATGGGGGTCACAGGCCAGCAGCACTATGAAAAAGGCACCATTTCTTCTCCACAATGACAACTTGCTCAGCTGCTGATCTTTAGGCCACAGGTGGGCTCTCACTGGAGATGTCAGGTTGTATTTGCTGGTGAAGGCCATCAGCCATGCTGTTTGATCTCTGAGTACCCTGGGATAGCCAGTGTTCATCCCTGACATATCCTACTCTGACATTCAATTACCACCACCACTATCCTCTTTAGCTTTGAAACAAAGTCATGAGGAGATATGGAAACTTCTGTAACTCGTCCTGCACAGCACAATGTCTGGGTCCTGGTAAAGTACTCCTAGCCCTCTCCTCACAAGAACTTCAGCACTAGAGGAGTCTTGAATTTTTCTGAAAAAAACTATTTACATTTCTTGATGGAAATTACAGGTTTTACATGTTTTGAATGTGCATTTTTTAAAAAACCCAGTATTTTCTAATGAAGTGATGTACAGACTGACAGCAAATCTTTGCCTCAAATACTCTGTAAGAGATGTAGCTATCCTGATTTGTTTACAGAATAATATGAGGCACAGCAGGATGAAATTATTTGATTAAAATCACTCAAGACTGCTATGATAAATGAGAACTTAAACAAGAATTGTGACATCCTGATTTTCTGATATGCTGTTCATTACATCATTCAATAGTCATGCTGTAGTTTTGTTTGCTTATTTTAAATACAGTGTTTAGAAAGCAAAAATTAACTTCTCTATTTATGCATGTACAAGTAGGCATAACGTGTCTCCTTAGACTTTAGTTTCCATGTTAATACACGTAGAAAACTTCCACCACCTGGTATCTGGTCAGGCATGGAACTGTGATTTTTGCTACAATACAGGGTAGGATTTATGTTCACAGACGGTATACAGTTAGACATGCTCTTGCTTTACCATCTTTCATCCTAGATCTCTAAAATGGAGGATGGAGACTTCCACTCCAGTATAGCAAGGTTTTGTCCCCCTATTCTAAAAATTCAAACACAAATACTGTTTCAGATGGCAGTCTTATAAAACAGATCTTTTTTTGTTTTTTTCATTTCCCATTGTCAAAACGGGATCCAGGATCTGTCTGTGATGCAACTACCAACAAGCCAACGCAGTTAAATATTCATTTTCAAATTCAACAGATCACATACATCATTATAATAATTCAGGGCATTAGAGGCATAGTGAAGAAAGGATCTTGAGAGAGGTACCACATAGGACAACAGAACTCATTTATCTGGTTTTGCTGCATCCACCTGAACACAAATGCTGATTTAATAAACACTCTTTGCTCCTGCTGGCTGGATTCATTGCTCACCACAGGTGCTATTTACTTGTGCATGATGACTACCAATCAGGCTCAGGGAGAGGCACATTTTTCAATAATTGATCAGTGTCTGAACATGTCAGCAACTCATGCCATACCTAAGTCTGGTAATGCTAACAACTGGAAACAAAGGTTCAGTTCATAAGTTCAGAGGACTTTAGCTAAGACAAGCAAGAGCACATCAACTAAATGCATCACTGCCACATTAGACAAGGGATCATTAGCTCTTGGAAGGTGTTTGTCCCCAGTATTGCAAGTTCTTTCCATTAATATGTTTCCTCATTTTGTTTTCAAATGCACTCTCTCACATGTGCTGCCAACACCTGGGCATGCCTGTGAGTGCACTTTCTAGAAGAGCTCTCTCTGGACATATGTCCCAGGGCCACATTTGATACTGGGAGCATCAGATGTGGGAAAGGATTACAGAGCCCTCATTCTCATTGTCAGCAGCTTTCATCCTGGCCAGAGGATAAATGGAAAGCAGTACAAAAAATTACTGTGAGTAATGAGGAGCAGCAAAAAGTGAGATATCTGAAGTATTGTGGAAGAGACAGAAATCCCATTTCAAGCAGATTTGTAAGAGATAGTTATGCTATTCAGGTTTGACAGGTCTGGGCTTGTACAGGGGTACATCAGCAGAATGTGAAATTCTTGTGGCTTCATATATTCACAGAGATCTAACTTGGCTTGGGCCAGAAAGCTGGGGAGCTTTGATTTTTGTTTAAAATTTGGGGATCTGAAATCCATTCTGAGCAGAGTGAGAAGAAAATCACCTTGCTTAGAAAAGACAAGAGAGTCCAAACAGTAATCCAGAAATTACTCTGTGGACAGAAGTTGGCCGAATGTGATGGTCACAGGAGTAAGTCTGCCTGCTTTACCATGATTCAAGCAGCTTCTTGGACAAGCAGATTCATGAAGAAATAGCTTTATCTCCCAAATCAAACTACCATGTTTTATTTATTTAGCCAAATAATTACCAGCCTAAAAGGAGAGGTAAGAATTTCAGTTTGTGCCTCATGCATCTCAGGAGAATGCTTTAATCATTAAGTACTGGTTGGTGTGAATCTCAGTCACTTTCACCTCCTAGAATCAATCCTGGGCTTAGTAAGCCTTCTGGATCAATATACCAAGTTAATTGAACCTTTTCATAGAAAAGTTCTGTTTTACCTTACCAAGATTTTCTCTTGGGAAAGACAAAATAGCTCCATATCAGTATCACTTCATATATTGTGGCATGAAAATGCCATCTATTTTAGCAGCCTGTTTTAGTAGAGATATTTGGGTAGACCAAAGTACTTTTTTCCAATTGCTTTTTCTGATTTTGCTTAGATGCTATACACAAGGGGTGGCTAAGAAAATCTTTTTTCTATATTTCTCCTCTAGAGAGATTTGATTTTTCCAACTTTGAGCTGCCGCTGAATTCAGATGAGCATCAAAGCCTAGAAAACACTGAAATTTTGTCCCTACAAGAGAAAGAACCTCTACTAAACAAACCCAGCCTGAAAAATCAGAAAAGCTCTCAAAGTAACTATATAATGTTCTGATGAGTGCACCTGACTTAGCATGGAATAGGAAAATGACAAGCAGGAACAGACAGTGTCATCACTCTATCATAAGTGACCCTACTGTTTCAGAGTAGTTTTGTCACATCAACAAAACACCACACTGGATGTTTTCTATCACACAAGCAAAAGTAAGATCAACCTAAATGTGATGGTGGTCTTGAGGTGGCATTCATCAACAATATGTAGGATGCTCAAAAAATGGCTTCCACATACCACCACAAATACAAAGGTGTCCCTTCTATTTATGCTTTTAATTATGATGCCCAGAAGGCAACTCCATGACCTAAAAGAAGAGTCTTGGGGATAATGGGGATAATAGCTGGTGGGTGCAGGTTATAAGAAACATGAAAAAGAAGAGAGGAAAATAACTGAAAAATAGTAGAACTTTTTGAGCAGTCAAAGTGCAAGTATTCCTGGAAGAATAGTAAAAGTAATAAAGAAATTCTGCAGAAATACAGAGACATAGGCTTTGGAGTAAGCTCTAAAATCCTCTTTGTATAAAGCATATAAAGTGCTTGAAGATGGTATTCCACAATATCTTTGCAGCTCTTGGTCTCAAGTCTCAGGAGCAAAAGGAAGACAATTATTCACATATAAAATGGATGCAGCTGAAGGGAATGTAGTAAATAATTCAGCCATGTGGCGGGATTGCTGGTCAGGCACCAATATAATTTAAAATAGACTATTCACCACCTATGCAAGAACAGAAGTTAGGATTATTTCTTACATAGAAGTCAAGGCTCAGATATTTCAAATCTGCAGCTGTGGCAAATGATGCAGAATTAGAACATGCTTGTAGAAAAAATATTATCAACCATGTCAAAGTTTTCTCTCCCCCCTTCTCTTTCTTGAATTGTTCTTAATTAGACCACTTCAAATGTGGTTACTTATTTAATAAGAATCTTCAAAAGAAAACAGAGCTAAATTGACATAGATTGTAAAAAATGCCAAATTATTTGGGTTTAATCCTTTGTGCCAAAAAACCTGAGGTTTTCTCAAATTTCATCACTTATTTTAGAAAAGTTAATTGTCTGAGAATGAGTATCTGCAGACAAACAAGAAGACAAAGTTTGGTATAAAGGCATCCACGCCCAGTGAAGCTTTCATTCTCAGCTCCCCACATCAGTGCAGGAAAATAAGCAAATCTTATGGTGGTAGCCAGAGTCCATTACAGAGCTGTAAGTATTTATTACGTCTCCATTTAAGCACACTTTCCCAAAAATGCAAGTGCAGAGCTACCCTCTAACCTTGTATTCGCTATGCAAAAGATGATGTTTACAGTGCTCTTGCTGCCCATATACGAATTACTTGAATTTCTTCAAGCAGGTGTGGATTGGAGCTTTACTGACTAAAGTTCACAGAACATTGAAGAGAAGCCATTTCCCCTGGAGACACTTTGATCAAAGGAAGCCCATGAGATATAATGCTCAGGGTCACAGAAGAGGGACAGCTTCTGTCACATGAATACACCCTAAGGCAAGTGAATCACAAGAATCAGGAGAGGAGAAGGGAAAAAAGGTAAGGAACATGACAGGAGTTAATTTTAACTGCCAATGTAAGAAGTGGCAAGGAAGGGCAGGACATCCGTGAGAAGTCAGAAAAGCCTGGAACAAACATGGTTAAATGGCAAGATAGAGAAGAAGACAAGCACAGAAAGTTAATTGGATGCCTTGAAGTTATATTGAATACTAGACAGAGAAAGGGAAACTGGTTTGTGAGCCTAAAGGTGAAACAGAAAAATCAGTGATGGGAAAGGAAAGAAATCCTTGATGCAGCTCAAATATCTGAGAGATAAAGAAGGGAAGTCAGTAGAAAAGGCCGCAAGTTCCGAAAACGCATGTTCACATACATTTCTTTGGGTTTATGTTTTTTTTTTTTTTCTTCTTTCTAAAAAATCTAGATGGGGAGGGCTGTTACTACTTCACAGATCAATGTTTCTAGACCCCACCTGGCTTGGCAAAAGGTGCCAGGATCCTCCAGATTCCTGACACTGCTGAGAGCCCCATTGGTAGCACAAAGTGGGAAGTTGATGTTTGCACCCCTGCTACCTAAACCTTGTCACATAAACCCACCAGTGACTTGCATGGCTACTGTGCAGCTGATGTAACACTTCCAGAAAACCAGAACTGGAGCCCAGCAAGCAGCAGCTCCACAGCACATGTGCTGTATTAGATCCTAAGATTAGTCAAGGTACAAACTGGGACTGCTTTGATCACAAGTAAAGCAGAAGAAAAGGAGGAAGCAGGTATTGCCTTATCTGTATTTGCAGCACTCTGACATTACTGCTTATATAACAATTGGGGTAAAATCCAAAAGCATCACAGAGTGCATGTGTCTCACTGAGGAACTCAAGATTTTGACTTGTTAACTTGGCTTGCAGGGGCAGGCAGTTGAGTGTAAGAGAAATTATGATGGCAAAATACAGGAAGGGAAAAATACACATTAGTCATAAGGTAAGACAAATTATGTCTGTCAACTTGACGCTTTTCTTTGCTTTCTTACATATATATATGTATACATAGATATATAAGTAATCTCTGAAATGCTTAGTTATAATTCAACAATTTATAAGAAAGTTTCTTCCCTGGTACTTTGCATGTTTTATTCCCAAGACAAGAGAAAAGAGGTGGAAACAAAACTGTTCTCAATACAAATCTGTTCAGCCCCTTCAGTTTCTTTGTTATGATAATTGGTAATTACAGGGGGAAAAAAAAAAATCTTCATTTAACATGAAGATTGCTTCAAATGCCTTCCCTACACATGATCTATCACATCCCACCTATGGATGACATCTGTACTGAAGGTTAGACCAGGTCACATGAACTCTCTGAGCAGCTACCAGCCACTGCTCTCTGCTCCCCCATTCCCAGCACTCAGGGAAGCAACTAGGGCAGTACCAAGATCTGGATATTTGAAATGGGCTCCAACACAAGGCAGCTGTTTGAGATACTACATTTCCCTCACTGTTTCCCAGTGGATGGAAATTCACATGGTGTAAATTTTGCCTTTGGGCCAAATTCAGAAGATTAAAGAGGATTAACCCCATTCTGAGAAGAGTCACTGCCTAGTCATCCTCTGATTGGGCCAGACAGATCCTTGCTCTCTGAGGATGACTGTGGCTACAGGCATCTGGTGCTGGGTCACTGCACACCTACCCCCATGAACTGAACCTTTCCAGCAAGAACCTACCCAGCTTCATGCCCATCTGCTGCACTACACCGGGATGCATCCCAAGTGATGACAGGTGAATCCCTTGAAGTCAGCTTCTGTGCATGTCATCACAGAATCACAGACTCGCATAATCACAGAATCATCTGAGTTGGAAGGGACTCACAAGCATCATCCATTCCAATGCTTAAGTGAATGGCCAGTACAGGGATCAAACCCACAATCTTGATGTTATTAGCACCCCTAAAAGGCACTCAGTTTCCAAGGACATGTTTTTGACCAGACTTAGGTTATGGCACTCACACTAACCACCAAATTCAGACGTGGATTTCATAACCAGTTTCTGTTTACATCCTGGCTTGACCCTTTGGTCTGGGTTACCAGGTTCACTGTGGGCTTCCCATCGCGGTTCCTGACACTGCCCAGCCTGGAGGCGAGTTTTCCTGGCAGTCTGTGGTAGATAAGCTTTGCTCTGAGCAATGTGGGGGAACTGCTCTGACAAGTCCTCAGGGGCTCTGGTGGCAGTGGGGAGGGTGATGGCAAATGGCAAAGGTCTGACTAAGGACAGTTAGACCTATGTCCCCAGCTGCTTGATTATCCCATTGCCTTCCTGGCCTTGTCCCCTTGTGTACACTCAAGCACACCTGTGGGTCTGAACATACACACACCAGAGCAGCCTTTCCGAGTTCAGAGCTCTGCTGTGCACAACTCGCAGTTATTTATTTCATTCCTGAAGCAAACACGTGACATCTGTGATGGAGAGATTAGATCTGGATAAATTAGATGTAATATCAGGCAGTTTTCAGAGCAGAACTGAACATTTTTAACTGATCCTGGAAAAGAGGAAAATATTTGTATTTCAGAAAAGTATTTGGTAACACTGCTGTAAGGAGTTGCAATTTGATTCAAGAGTAGCCTTGTCTCTTTGTTTCCTTTTGAATGCTTTTGGGAGCTTGCTTTCTAGTCTTGACTAGATACATATGCTTATGTATACCCATTTTACACTGCTGTGCTCTTGTGGATTTTTCTGAAGTGTTATAAAAAAGGGAAACAAAGAAAAACCCATTGATGTGAACGAAATTTCCAGCTGAATCTGGCTGCTTGACAATGTGTACAGGTGTGCTAAAATAAATACACAGCCTCTCAGAAAATGTAAAACAGGCATTCAAACAGTCTATGGTACACTGCAAACAAATTTGCCAACAGGTAACGAATGACAAATGTTTGTGACTACTGAACCTCAGACAAATATATTCCACTGTTATCCAGGGAATGTGTGAACTCAAATGTAGTCACAAATTGTACAATACAATTTTATGGGACATTGTCTTTATGCATAACACCTTTAAATGTAAAGGTAGAAGGAACTGACTGTGTAGTCAGGAAAAAATGCCTAGCAATCATGCCACATCAATGGGAGATACTATTGTTTGGAACAAAGCAAAATCAGCTTCAAACCTTGTTTCCATTAAGAAGCTGAGCAGTATTGTATATAGATAATGTGAGAAAAGCTGACAAAATCTGTTGTTGTCTGGGTTTCTGGCTTGCAGCAAGCACTTCTTTGTCATTTATTGGTAATTCTCACCATAATGGAGTTAAACTGGAATTACATTGGTATTATCACTAACGATTTTCAATCTGGTTTGCTTTATGAGACTTTTAAAGAGTTGTTTTGGTGTTCCTATTACTTCTTTCTTTTATCGTACAGCCAGTTACAGGATTGCCCTCTCTCACTATAGATTTTGTATGTGCTGTGTTTGTGTATGTTTTCATCAGAACAAAGTAATGTCTTGTGGTAAAGGAACTCATGCAGGAACTTCTTTGAATGTGCACAGCCTATGAAAATAGACCCTGAACATTAAAAATAATGTTTATCCCACAGAACGAGAGCAGTTTTAAACTCTGAGTCACATGTTCCCCATTTTTTTAGCTTTTGGCCATTTGAGCCCCAGATCAGAGAAGCCACCAACTGTAAACCCAAGAGTTGACTCCCTTGGCACCGAACTGGCAAGGTTTTTGCAAGACAGCCACTGTGGATGAGGAGTTTCCAAGAAGGACATCAGTATTTTCCACAGAAATAAATCTTGGGTATTTCAGCTGCAATTAGGAAATTGGGAGGGGTGCACAAGTAACCTCCAACCAGGAGTTTTCCTTGGGAACCTGATTTCCATGTCTGTGTCTCCTTCCTCTGTCCAGGTCTGTACCTGATACCCTGTCATTCCTATATTTTTTTCAAAATACCAAGAGCTCAGCCTGCTCTGAAGGGGCAAGTAGTTGCTGCTGTCCCCTGTCTGCAGAAGTCCAGAGATGCTGGCTGGGCAGGCACCCTCTGCCTGTGCCCATCAGCTCACAGGAATGTTGGCAGCAGCTCTAGGGCATTTGGAATACAATGTGTGCCCTCATGCTTCTCTCTAAGAATTCCCTGCTGCCCTTACAGCAGCCCCATTTCTGTGCCTTTGCTCCCTAGATTTGCCTGTTGCAATACACAGGCCTCCATCCCTGTGGGCCTTGGCCGTGTTATCTGTGCAAAGGTTTATGATGTTTTTAAGGTATAAACAAATGTCATGAATTAAATTATTACTTTTATAGACTCACTTAGTGCAAAATCACATTCACACTTCATTTACCAGATCCCAAAGCTCCAGAGAAATCAGGAACATTTGTTCCTAACCAGGCGGATATAACTGAGAACAGCAAAGGAGGACAGCTGCCAGGGGTTATCCAGGTGGATCTTAAAGCCAGTTTACAGGTCAATAAATACAGGTATATTCATTATAGCTGCATCCAGAGGCTGCACAGAGATGATTTCATGATTGCAGACCATAAAGCTTTCTAATGTTATTCAAGAAGGGTAACACTGAAATCGATGTTTCTGCCCACCGTGAAGATGTGGTGTAATGAACGACAGAAGAAAGCCATTGCCTTTGCTCAGAGACAACTTGCACTTTCTAAGTGGTTTCTGAACAGGTGAAGTAAACTGTCTCATGCCTACCAAAGCAGAGTTAATACACACAACAATATTCATTTAGCTCGGGAGACTGGAACTGGAGATGAACAAAGCAACAGCAGAGTTTTCTGGGAGCCTGAATGTCTTTTATTAGGACAATCCTGCCATTTTATACAAGGAGAAAAAGTCCTTCTAAGGATATAAGAAAATTCAAATTTTGCATTACCCAGAATTTCTGGGAAATGTTGACTTGGTACTTAATTTTCTCATGTGTCGTGTGTGAGCAATTTATTTCAACATGATAAAGACCTTTCTTTCTCTTTCTTTACATTTGTGGTTAGTTTCATCTACAGCTATGCCATATGAAATGTAATGTAAATCCCCATAAACCATTCAGTGAGAATCTCTTCTGTCTTGACATTGTGACTTGTTGCAAACAGTATCTACTTAGGAAATCATCACATTCCCAAAGGCTGTATAGCAAGAGCTACACTTGGGGCTTTCTGTGTACTTTAAAACCAGAAAGGAATCATGCACTTGTTAGATTGTAGTTTGGAGGGTCAGATTACTTCTCTGTTGGAGCACATCTTGGGAGAGATAGGAAAGACTTATTGGAATGCCCTCTGTCCTCTTCATTTTCATCAGCATTAATTTGCAGCTTCCTTGGTCCCTTTTGCTTCCATATCTTCTCTTTAATGAGCACAGGGAGAACTGGTCTGTTATGAAATACCAGTAAGCTACAGATGAAAGTATATCAATATGAATAGGTTTAAGCAAGACAGCAAGAAAAGCTCAAGTTCTACTCCCACTCTTCCCATATCTTAAAATCATAAGAAATTTGACAGCACTGTCACTGGAATTAAAAAGTAACTTGGTTTCTGTGAGATGAATGAGGCCAAGTTGTACATAGGGCTGGCATATCCCAATACATTAAAAAATGGCCAAAAAAGACCAACAAAATCATTCCTGCCACACAGTTTACAAAATCTGGGTCTCTGTTGGAAGGGCAGCACTAGTGAGGTGCATCAGTAAACATCTCAGGAAATGGTTTTGCTATGCAGAATTCACTATATTTCCCATTCAATTGATTTAAAGTGTCTCACAATGAATAATAGTATGTTACAAAAATACATTTTATTTTTTTTTATTTCTCTATACAAACATATACAAATATATGCTTATGTCTGTGTTTATAGAAACTAAGTTTAGGGTTTTGACAATAATTCATTGCATTTTTGCCCTTCATCCCTCTAATTTTAGATCCATGTATCTGTTGGTATTTCTCTGAGTTGACCTTGAGTTACTTGCCTAACATGGGGCTGGCGTGCTGTTTGAGATGCTCTGTGCTCTCCCACCTGGCCTCCAGTGGCCGGCCCAGGGACCTGCCAGGGACCTGCAAACTCCTCTGCAACCTGAAGGTGCCAAAAATGGCACTGCACACCTAAAGAGCTGAATCCCGTTTTGCAACCCTTTCACTAAAGGAAGTAATGGAGGAAGAGAGAGGACTGAGATGCTGACATGGAAATTCATGTTTCTAACTGCTGCTGCCTACATTGCTGCTCTTGCAGCCTGGCAGCTTCTTTTTAAGAGCTGCTGCAGGATGGATTTGCTTTTTCTCTCTGATTACACTGCTGTTAGAGCTGCCTGGCAGGAGCTGCAGCCCTTCTGTTTCCTGACTGAGCGTGTTTGTGTGGGGTTGGATTAAGTGAGGCTCCCTGTGGGAACGGCTTCTATGTGTTCTTGGTTCCCTTCCCAGCCTGGTTTCTCTCCATACTGCAGACACTGAGATCCAGGTGCTGAGGGGTGGAATTATGTGCCCTGCAATCTATGTAGAGCTGGATTTAGGATGTTTAATGGGGGCAAAGAGCATCATCTCTCCAGCTCAGCAGCTGAGGTGTTGCCTGGGCAGAAAATGCTGTTCTGGTTGCCCAGAGCCCACCATTCAGGATGACTCCCCAGTTACCTTGCTTTTTTCACTTGTCTCCCTTCCCAATTGCTACTCAGGAGGACACTGCATTTTGTTCACCTAATTTGAGAAAACCTAATGCTTTGGAAACACTTGTGTGCCAGAACGACATGGCCTTTTTCATTTATTTATATGAGGTAATTAGCACTGGCTCAGGCAGAAAGGACCTCCCAAGTATTTTGGGGACAGAAATGGAAGTGTATGAACCATGGGATTTGTCAAGCTGGTTATAACCTCTGCTCCCACTCCTGCTATTTCCTGAGTCCAGTGATGAGGCATCCCAGTGATGCTGGTGCTCTTTTTCAAACAGGAAAATGCATCTTATCCTCCTCAGGAGGGGATTATTTTGTGCCCTGAAACGTGAAACCTTAATTCCTCCTACAACCACATTTCATTTCTGTGAACAGTTGAGCCTTCTTTGATATTTTTTGAACCTGGAAAAAAAGGAGAATTATTAGAAGTAAAATATGTTATTAAATGAGAGCTGACATGTGTCAGGCTTATTGATGGGAACTTGCATAAAATGTGATATTACTTCATTCCTACCTTAATTGAAGATATTTTCAGCCTAAGTGATGTGTAACTGCTCAGTGATTTAGCTCTCTTTTATGAATAATTATATTACATGTATTCTCTCTGGGTATTTCCATTGATACATAGGGTAAGTGTCTCAGAATAGCCTGTAAAGGGGTCAGGCAGATCTCACTTCATTGAATCCTTTTGAACATAGCATTTTTTGCCTTCTTAAAATCAACGGTTAAATTAATAAACTCGATGAGAAACCTTTCAAATGAGAGGAATATTCCCTCTGCTCATGATCTAATTCCCTGGACACCCACTTACTAAAGATTTGACAGGAGTAACATGAAGCTACAGCATTCACTATGTGGTTCATTTTTTATCAAACAAGACAGAAAGAATGAAGCCTTGTCTGTGTTTGAAAGCTGTATCATGTTTCTGCCATTTCTTTAGGCATTCTTACAGAAACCTTTCAGTTCTCCCTTTCTCATCTTCTGCAGGCTATTGTATTAGCAACATCTTTGCAGTGATTAACAAAGTAATGGTGATTTTTGCATGAAGCATAGGAAGAGCCTCATTCTTACCTGTGTACTCATGAAATAACCAATTTCAAACTGTGGTGAAAACAGAAATAAAATATAAACACTTCAGAAAATAAAGAAATCTTCAAGAGCTATATTTAATATTAAACACCACACAGAAAATTTCCCAGGCAACAGGCCAAGCTGAGATTAACTGGATCTTCTTTAAGAGGTGTTTGTAATGTGCATTTAAAACCAAATAATAAAAAACACTTTGACAAACCTTTACATCATTGCCATAATCTGCACCTAGACCCAATAAAATAATAGACAGGAAAGCTGCCAGCATCCAAGCCAGGAGTATGCAAAGGCCATATTCTGCATCTCACTGATAGCAGCTGGAGAATTAGATTCACTAACAGCACTGCTTCAAAGCTTTCCTAGGAAATAATTGAACACTTAATGATTTTAAAGTTCCAAGATATGTCTAATGCCAAGTTGTTGTTTAAATTAATTTACCTAGCAATTGATCTATGCATATGTCTGGAAAACACCTCTGTGTGTGCGTTTGCAGCTCTGCAACAGTGATGAGTAGAAAAAGAAATGCAGTGGAACATGGATCTTGTCCCAGGCTCCTGGGGTAAGCTGGGTAGGTAGTTGGTTCTGGAT
This sequence comes from Aegithalos caudatus, assembly GCA_013389925.1. Classification (NCBI taxonomy): domain Eukaryota; kingdom Metazoa; phylum Chordata; class Aves; order Passeriformes; family Aegithalidae; genus Aegithalos; species Aegithalos caudatus. Next base: position 90,539 of record WEIU01018344.1, read on the forward strand.
GAGGTGAAAAATTCACATTTCAGACTATAGCATTCCTTTGATATCATTTATTTGCTGCCAGCTGTGTCTGCTTCCAAGACATACTTTGGAGGGCATCTTTCTTCAAAATGCTAGAGAAGACTCAGATTCTCCTGTGGCAAAGAAGCAATGGCTTGTGGCAAAGCCACACCAGGACAAATACAGGAACTTCCCTCTCTATCCCATTTCTCAGAGTGCAGAGGGGCACCCCTTGAAATGATGAGGCAGCCCCCTTTTAACAAAAAAGCAATGCTGTTCCACACCACTTCTAATTGAAATGTGGCCTTCATCACCATGGTATGCGGACCTGCATTACCTGAGGCCAAGGTTGTCATGTGCTCCCCTTGTTTCTGCTCACTTGCCATTACACAGGCAAACTTAAATTGCACCACTTATAGGTATCTGCACTACATTTGGCATGATTCTCCACCTTTGTTCATCATCTCTTTTTGGTCCTAAGACTTGCTGTAACCTTGTCTGCCCTTCTACAGGTCAAGGTTGAAGTATGCTGAAGGGTTACTGCAAAGTTATTCATAGGGCCAAGGGCAAAATAGAACTTGCCTTGTGGATAAATAGGAATTTTCAGCTGTCAGGTTTCTGAATTAAAATACATGGCCTCAAAAGGTTGTAAGATAAGTTAGTGAAAAGTGCTGTGTGGAAAAATGTTTAAGAGCCTTACAGCATGAAAAGGGAAAAGAGAAACTCCAACCAGCCTGGTCTTGCAGAGGGTTTAATCCGTCTTTATAAATTAGCCTCTTTGTACCAATGAAACATGTTTGATCAGATTCCAAATCATGGTAGTGATTTGTGCCAGCTGGGAAGCTGAAGTGTAGAGGAATGTTGGATATTTAAATATTTTACCAGCCCTTCATCTGGGTTAATATTATATTAGCAGCAAATATGTCTTTCTGCTAAGGAGTCTAAAACTACTGCTCACCATACTTAGGTATGGGCACCTTTGCCTTGCACAAAGGCAGTATGAAAGAAAAGAGCTGAGGGAACAATTGGTGCCACTGATTTCTCTTTCTAATTTCTAAGAAATTTCTAATTTCTTTGGGTGCACCAAATGCATCCATACTGATGAGTGTTTGCATTCTCTGTGCCTTGATTTGCAAGCCTGAGTCTCACAGTTCATCCTTTTTTCCATTCACATTGCTTTCTGCAGTACATACCAGCCACTGTGCAGCTGCATCATCCAAACCACACCAGATCCCTGGGTCTGTGTTTGATCAGGATGTCAGCTGGCAGGTCAGTAGGACAGAGAGGATTGCAACACTGTCTATAAAAACTGCTCTAACCTAGTTCTGACAGTTGCTAGTGGGACAGGCCTGCCCATGATCTGTCTTCCTGTACTCACCAGAAATGTGCCATGGTTGGGGTTATTGGCCTCCCCTTCTGCAGTTGGCTGTGGCAAGAACACCACCAGGTCTCTGACAAGAGCAGGCATGGATATTGCCACACAACCAGATCTAGGATCTTGGAAGATGGTTAGTTCAGTGTGCAATGGCTAGAGCGGGATGCAGGAGTAGACTCTGTTCTGTGCTGCCACCTGATCCAGCCATGAGCAGCCATCTTCAGTATAGAAATGTCTGTGTAGGTAAGTATTTTTAAAAAACCCAAGGCAGTTTCTCTGAGCAGCTGCCTATGGAAAGGGTATCAGTGAAGTGGCAGTACAGAGGTGAGCTGGTAGGCTGGGAGTATGGGGAAGCTGCAATGATAATTAAACCATCCACATGAGAAACTGATATATTAAAGTATTGATATATTAGAGCAAACTTTGTGGGAATTTACCATATTGTATAATGCTACCAAGTTCTGAAACATTACTTTTTATGCATATCTAGCTAAAAAATTACACCCAGTCTTGCTGGTTGGTCAACTCACAGTGGACTATTTATTCTACCAAAAATACAAAATTATTTTCTTCCAGTATTTTGGTTGAATTATTGTGTCAAGGAATACCTGGAATTCACATTACATTAGTATTTGTGGAGAGGATAGTAGTGACTAGGACCACCCTGCTTTGTATTCTTCCTCCATTCTTTCATACTATATGTCTACAAAATTAATTAAAAATTTGGAGAGCCCTCCAGTGGCTAAAATTATAGAGCCTAAATTACCAGTGTATTAAAGATGTATCTAAACATTTGATGGCATCATCCAACTTCACAATACAATTTTAATACAGAACTATACAAAATGTTATCTTTCTAGTGAACATGCAATTTTTGAAAGGTCAATCCAGTTAATTACCTGTGGAGATACTTGAGGAAAAATTTCCATAATTTTTTTTTTTTTTTTAGAAAATACCCACAAATGCAACATATTGAATATCACCTTTGAGCTCCTAGAGATTTCCTTTTAAAGATAAACACCAAGAATTTAAGAATGTTCTGCATTTGGTAATACAATTGTTCTCCTACTCTTCTACTCCTACTCTTACTTGATATTCTGCTTTTCTTTAAAAAAATAAATTTAAAAAAAAAAAAACCAAAAAAAAACAAAAAAAAAAAAAAAAAAACAAACAAAAAAAAAAAAAAAAAAAAAAAAAAAAAAAAAAAAAAAAAAAAAAAAAAAAAACAAACCAAACAAAAAAAAAAAACAAAACAAAAAAAAAAAACCAAAAAACAAAACAAACCCACAAGCCAACCATCCTGTGTGTGTGTGTGAAATCATAATTGACTCTTTGACAATCTCTATATTGATTCATTAAGTCCATATATTAAAGATTTATCCAGAAAATGTGCCAACACACTATTCTGTTAAAAGAAGAGAGAAAAGCAAGCCAGGTTTGCAGCCTAGCTGAGGTAAACAAAAAGTGATGAGGGACTCTGCTCTGGATCCTCCTTGATCTCACTTCTAAAATGCTCATTGATTTCTATGAGAGAGATTTGGAATAAAAATCCGTGGGAGATGTTGTAAAGAAAAATACAATTTTTTTGTCCTTTAGGCAGTAACTATATCCTACTACATGCTTCGGATTTCGGTTAGATCATGGAACTAAGCACAGAGGGAACATAAGCAAGACTCTTATAAATGAGGAATTTTGGGACAATTTCATATGTGTCTCATTGCAACAAATTGGAAACCCAATGCAAAGCCCATTTAAGTCAATAGCTTTTGGCTCTGGCTCTTGGAGAAGGACACATGGATCAAACTAAGAAAAATGCTACATCTCCCCCTGAGCCAGGAGACAATCTTTGCATGGGAGGTGACTCTGAACTGCTCTCTGGCTTGGTCGTTGAGTGGGGTGGTGATACCCAGCCCAAAGCCTGAGCTCCCAGTCACCTGTGGCTTGTTGTCAGCTGCACGGCAGCCAGAAAGCAGAGCCAGTCTGGTCACTGGCCTGGAAAGAGACTCCTGCCCTCTAATTAGCTTTGAGCTGATGTTGCTGACTTGAAAGACCTCATGGTTTGTTTGTTTTTTTCCCCCTTCTCAAGTATTGCAACAGGTCTCTGTCACCTTGCATACTGCTCCACAGCCGACAGGCGATTGCAGAGCTTTGTAGGCAGTCTGAGAGAATATCCCAGAGCCTACACACGGGGATGGCTGTCACAGGAGGGCAGTTGCATCACACAGGCTTATCTCAGGGTACAATCACCGACCTTGGCACTGCTGGGCTGCAGGGACTGACAGCCACTGTGAGAAAGTTGGCACATCAATTTCAGCCTGATGGAAATACCCTGCTTCCCAAGGATGAGGATGGCCAAATTCTGCACTGCACTGTGACCATTGCCCTGGAAGCATTGGCTGCTGTTGGTGAATCCCAAAGCCCCCTCCTGACTGCCACAGGACTACAAGTCCAAGAGATGAAGGTGCACTGTGCAGCCATCCATCATCTGCAGAAGCATAAAAATAGCATGGGGTGCCTACAAATTGAAAATGGTCTGTGTCAAGAGCTGTCAAAAGCTGTGGTTGCCACAGGGATAATTGGTTTGTGCCAGCTGTAGTTGATGGGTACCAAGCTGATGAAAGGAGACAGGATAATATGTCTTCTGTTGTTTAATTAAGGATTTTCTAAATCTGTATAAACCGAAAGCTCTGGATGTTGAAAACCACCCAAATGAACCCCAATATTTGCAGCAATGACAGAATGCTGGGGAAACAGGGTTCCTCCTAAAAAGTGCAGGCACTCAAAAAAATGCAATCCCTGTGCAGGAACAGGCCATTTGGCAATGCTCTTGCCCTGTATTTCCCAAAAAATTTCTCCCTTCAGATTAATGCTTTTCAGAATCTTCCCCTATCACAGGGGCTGCAATCTTTACTAAATACCCTGAGGGAGGGACATCTTGGGTTATTTTGCACAGTGCAAGTGATCAAAATATGACAGCAAACCGTTAACATGATCCCAAAACTGCTGGCTCCTGGCCCAATATATTTTCTACAGTCATTTCAAAGACAGTGATTAATAGCATGCCTGAGAGGTGCTGTGTATACCAAACACTACTTGAAGGACTGTAAATAGATAAAACTGAACAATCAACAACTGTATACTGAAATAAGGCCAGGTACCTGAAGGGTTCTGGAAACCTCAGTTGTGATTTCTACTTTTATTGTTGTTAATGGTAGGTATCAAGAGGAGATGAATAGCTCTCAAATTAAATTTGCAGCTAATCTCATAGTAGGTGGCAAAAACTCTATCATAGAGGCAGCAGCCTTATCTGGAGGATAAAGTAATAAAATCCAACCTGAACAACACAAGCTAATACACCCAGAAGAAATGAAGAAACTCGTGTAGCTGTTTGATGGGGCTGGAGGTGTTTAGAAAGTAGCAATGCTGGAAAAGTGCTGGGTGAGATGATGTACAGCAAAGCCATAGAACTCGCTGTAAGCTCCCAGGGTGGCATGTCAATTAGGCTGGGTAGTCTGTGAAAGAAAGCTCATTGTTGTGAGTCTGGGCAACATGAAAAGGATGACATTCATTTCACAGGACTGGCATGCTGGGGGAAAAAAATATCACTGTTATGCCATCAAGAATGAAACTTGTGAGGAAAAGGCTGGTTATCTCAGAAATGTTTATCCTTCAAGCACCTCCCTCTCTGAATTCTCTCCCTGTCTCTAGCCTGTCCAGTTTGGCAGGGATCTGCTCCTGCAATCAACTCTGAACCAGGAAGAGCAGGGGTGGCACAACTGTCCCCCCCTGCCAAAATCACTGCTGGGGGCTGGTGAGTGCCCTGTACCTCAGCTGTGCTCAGGTTCTCAGCTGTAGAGGTGGTGGGCATCCTCAGAAGAGTGACTAGGTCTGGATAAAAGACTGGTCTCAGCAACAGAGGTGGTGCTGGTGCTTCATAAATGTAATATTGCTCCACAAAGGGCACATCTGTCCTCAACACAAAAATAAGAGGATGGGAAAAGATTCAGAGATGGGTTAATCAGGATATTCAGAAGTTTGGAATGGCTTTTACAACAGGAGCAGCCACAGAGACCAGAACTCTCCAGCCCAGGAAAGGAGGGATGTCCAGGGACTGATGTGCTCTAGGTCCACCAAACATCACAGAAGGATGGGTAGGGAGGGACTGTTGGCTGTCCCACATGAGTTTGATGTCCCACCAAGTTGCAGTGACACTAGAGAGTGGCTAGAGCAGAACTGGCAAAACGAAGCTCTTCACAGAAATAGGACCAAAAACAACTGGGTGAATTCACGGACATCCACTACAGCTTCTAAATACCAGAATAATTCCTCTGGATCAGGAGCTGCAAATTTTCAAAGGCTGGGAGATTATTCTGGGAAAACAGACCTAACCTGGACTCTTGCTTGCATGTCCACTGTGAGTGTGGTCAGAGACTCAATACTGGGTCAAACTGGCAAATAGTCTGACTCAGGATGGCCACTCTGATGTCTCTGATGGTGTGTATGAGCCGCAGGTTTCCCTGTGTATTTCCTCTTGCCATAGCACAGGAGGTGCACCAGGCCAACCCTGAGGTCTCACTTTGTTGCAGCGTGTGGGAGGACTACTACATCCCTTTTCTCTGCATTTATTGTGGCAGTGGATATATGATCAAGCTACACATTTCTATGCCTTCAGTAGCCATCTCTTTCAGTGGTCACTATCTTGTCCAAGGCTGGACAGGAAATAGTAGAGAGGAGAATCTAAACGGGGGAAGAGGGATTTTCAAAATCTTCCTGAGAAGTGATTTTTAGGTTTCTATGCTGGGGTCACTTTTACCACTTTCAGATCTGGCTGGTGGTACATTTGGCTTGATACATTTGGTTCACACAGTCCCAGACTTTGCTGGGACAAAGCAAGCTACAGCTGGATCAGTCTTCAGGGATCTCTGTACAAATTCCAGGTGATGAGTTGCTTCAGGTCCTAGACACTCATCCCTGTCTTAAAGAAACGTCTCTTGCAGCAGCTCATCTTGTACCAACCCCAAAAATCCCCATCCCCAAAGCAAACATACACTGTTTGACTGCACACTGCTACCCTGATCAGGGTATCAGGTTATGACCACTTGCCTCTCCCCAGGTCGACCAGGCTTAGATCAATCCCTTGTTACCTTACAGGTGGAATTGGCAGCTCTCCAGAGTATGCACTGCACATTCAGCTTCTCCATTTCTGCCCTGAAATACAGTCCAGCTGCTTCTGAAGATTGTAAAAGCAATCAATAATAGGTTAAACTGCACATTTGCTCCAGGTACAGGGTCTGCTTACATGTAATACGTGTTTATGAATGGAGAAAGGCATCCCAAGTTTGTAAAAATGCTTTGGCAACCCTGAAGCTAGATTTTTTTTTTTTTTTTTGGATGCTTGTATGATGTGATCTCTGTAATACCAATTTTATTGTGCTTAGGGGATGAATTTTTACTCACTAACATAGATTTGGATGGGTTTGCTTTTATCACATTTAAAAACAGGAGGCTAGTCTATCCGTGTTCCTCTCCCCACCCCCCACTTCTTACAGTACTATGTCTTAATGATGCACTTTTGTCAGTGAAGATGAGTTGGTAAAGACATGAGGATTACACTCAAATTCAGCTGTATTTGTAGTTTAAACATGCAGGAAATGAGATGAGGGGAGGAAGAGCTTATGCTAATCCAGACAAATGGAAGAGCTTGTTTTCACATGGTTTATTTGAAGTCACAATAAATTCTGTTTATAACCAGATGCATCTGCAAAGCTGGGGCTGCCAAAATATATATGCTTACCTGTTATACAACTACTCTAGGGCTTTTAATGAACTGCCATGGGGATGCTTAAATCATGTGCTGTGTATGCAAAGCACAATATAATTTATTAGACAACTAATCCACAAAGTCCATCTTTTAATTCACTCGGGTGGGCAGGTAGAAGGTAGAAAGACAGAAATAACCAGGTTATGGCCCCAAAGAAAACCTGCCCAGAGCTGGGACAACAGTTTAGGAATCTGGCATTACCCTCCCAAGCCCTAACTCCTCCCAGGGCTGTGGTGAACCTGTACCTTGGTGTCCCAAATGAGCAATTAAGCAGTTTGAGCAATGGGTCTCAAGCTCCCAGCTCCAAAGGAGACACAGCTTTACAGAGAAAAACAGTGATCCTGGGCAGCTAAATAATCATCCCTCTCATCTTTAAAAGGCAGTGTTGACCTTTCTTCTCACCACTGAAAATCTGCTGGTGTGTCCCTTGGGCTTGGCTATTTCTGGGAGGTGGTGCTGGCTCCCTATCCCAACTGCTCCATCAGCCTTAGTCCTAGCTCATCCCAGGTGGATGGGATAGCTGCTCTTGGAGCTATCAAGGAGATGAAAGACACAGAGCCCCTCCACCCTGAGCCAAAGATTTGACTTTTCTAGTGGTGAGGCTGGCCAGAGCAGTGCTTCTTCAAGTGGGATTGATGGTTTTAAGCTAATTCCATGCTTCATGCACAAGGTAGAAGAAAACAGATAGAATAGAGGTACTAGCCTGCCAAGGTTTGGTGGGGTGTCACTCTTTAAATGGAGAGCTGCTTTCAGTCAGACTACAGAGATGCTGCCCAGATCTACAGAAAGAGGACACACCCTGCCTGTATCAACCTTTCCAGTTGGTCTAAAGAGCATTTCTGTGAAGAATCAGAGAGGGCAACTCATCAGCTTGCTCATGGGTGGTTTCCACTGCTCCTTGGAAAGCCAACATGAAAGCCACACGACACCAACATGACACTATGCATGTGTCCTTCATGCAGCCATTCAAACTGTGCCTGCCAAGTCCCTTTTCTGAAAAGAAAGTGCATCACCCTCTTCATCAATATGTGTGTTAAACTGATTGCTTCCCTAAGAAATAGAGATTTTTGGAAACTTTTTATCTACTTCTGTTTCTATTCCTCTGCCTAACTCCTTTAAAACAGACCTGCTGGCCCACATTTGCAATGCTGAAGAAGGTGTTACGACAATGCCAATGTTCAATATTTTTGTTGAAACCATCTTGAGAAAACAATTTTTAATTAAACACATTTACTATTTCTCATCTCTGTGTGATCTGTCTGATTTCCTAACTCCTCAAAATGACAAAAAACATTTGTCTGTTCATAGATGCTGGCCCAAAGCCCATCACACCCACAGGCTGTAGTTTTATGATATGAAATGTTTGCCTAATTCTACGTACCATGGAATTATAACCGTAGTTTAAGGAAGAAAAAAAAAATCTGTTACATAAGCAATCCCACCAGAACATGGAATTAAAGGACAAATTCCAATCCAGGCAACTCAGAGGAGTGGACATGTATTTACTCTCTGAGATTACCTTTTAGTGAGTGGTAAGATACCACAGTGAGAGGTGCTGTTATAAAAAGAAAACACAGATCACTGGAGCTAAAGCTCAGCCTCTCCAGAGAATAACAGAAAATACCTCTGCCTCTGCTTTCTAGCACTTGCTCTTAGCATGTACCCTGCACAGCAAGGGGGCAAAAAAAACCAAAACAACACACACTCAAAGCCTCACAGTAACTTATTGCAAGATGCAAAATGTTTCAGGTAGATGTTAAATGACCCTAGCTCTTGATTTCAGCAAAAGCTAAACATGCTTTGCTATGCCACCAGGCAAGGCAGGAGAAGGAGGAGGATGTGCTCAGAACTTTCATCAAGAAGCTTTACACATGCCAGCTTTCTTCTCCTACGGATGGGATGAGACACAGGCAGTATTTCTTGGTGAGTTGTGTGTATTTCTGCAAATCACTTTCATCACGTTGCAGCAATTCCAACAGATAACATGACATTTTTCTCCCCTTTTGCATGACACCTTTCTCCCCTCTCTTTTATAAAGCACACATTTATGTCTTGTAGGTTTAGGAATATAATCATCACACAGTCACATGGCTCAGTACAACATTATGTTTCTTACATCTTACCTAATAATGCTCAAACACTTTTTGGTATCACTGCATCTACTTTGTATTTACTGATACCACAAACTGCTCACAAACAACAGCTGAACTGTTTCTGTAGCTTTCCTTTCCCCCAAAATTGACACAGCAACTTCATTTTGAATACATCAGTATTTCCCAAACTTGCATTTTTCAGGGTTGCCACATTCTACTACTCAGCATGCCCTGACATGCTCCTGCCTTGATGATGCTGAGCAGCACAAGGGCCAGTCCCTTATCACACATCTCCATCCCCTGGGGAGTCACAGGCCAGGTGCGGTCCCACCAGCAGAGCCTGATCCAAGGCAATGTCAAACTCCTACCCTGGAATGTGCCACAAGAGCTGGATGTCTGCAACTGTCCTTCACCAGGAAGACACAGAGCCCTATTTTTGCTGTTCCTGCTTGCATGGGATACATAAATGTTCACTGATGACCAGAAAGAGCAGAAGATGAATCTGTCCCTGTAGAGCCACAGTTACAGGTGGTGAGCTTGTGCACAGGCAGGCAGGATCTGTGTGGCAGGAGATGTGCTCAAGAGAAAGGGCACGGAGCGCAGACCATCCCTTCTCCCCAGGGAAATGCTGAGACCAAACTGGCCTTGGGCTACCTGTGATCCCTTCTGTCTTCCAGCTGGTGCTTAGAAATGCCATGGAAAGATGGACATCTCTTCCAGGAGAAGCGTGAGTGCCCCAAGTTCCCTCTCTCCGTGTGTTACGGCCTGCGGAGGTGAGAGACATGGGCCTAAATTGTCTTGGGCAGGGAGCAGCCTCTGTCACCTGTATGGTGAGATGGCTACTAACATATAACACCAATATACTTCAAAAATACCAAAGGGAGGAAAACACAAGGACTTTAAGCATCAGTCTCCAGGGGACAGTAAAGACTTGCACATTGTTAAGAGAGAAGTGGCTCCCAGTATTCTGCTCTGAGATGGACATGCTTAGGAGACAGCCTACCTTCAATGTTTTCTTTGGGCTCCTTGCAATCTCCTATGTTGGCTTGCTGATTCCTCTGACACCCTGCAGCTCCAGCACAGGTCATCAAGCCAACCTGGGCACTACCCTGCCGGGAGCTTGAACCTTTTGAAATGTGAATGACCACAGCTGCCACTCAGAGAAGATCCTAAAGTAGAGAAGAGCAGCTGACCACATAGTGATGAGCACTGGACATGGATCCTGAGCCCATGGGGCTGGCAGCCAACACAGAGAGGATGCTGCCTGGCTTTGGCCCACTTGTGCTGCCTGTTTCCCAGCCTGTGGTGAACACAGCTGTGAGTGGGTGGCCCTGCCAGCAGCACCAGCAAGGCATCACACAGAAAGAGTCCATGAGCCATGCAAAAGGAGGCACCCTGCTGAAGGAGGAGACATCACTGTCTCAGGACCTTTCACCTTAGCCAGCCAGTGAGGGGTGGCTGCTTGGCCAGCAAGAAGTCAGGAGGGTGCTGCTTTCTGGGAGAAGGGGAAGCCCAAGCATGCCCAGCCTGGGGTGAAGACATGCCTCTGGCAAAGGTGTGCAGGCTAATGAGAAGCAGATCCAATTTAGCAGGTCTGGTGTCTGCCACTGAGCGTGTGCTGCAAGATCAGGCACCTGTGTTCTGCCTTATGCAACAGCTGGCCCGAGGGCTCCTCTCTCTGCCGAGCTGCTGCTGCTGCTGCTCCTCTTTGCTCCTGCATGGCTTCCTTCACAAACCCTACCAAGAACATACACAGCTTATGCAGCGGGTAATCAACTAATTCCTGAGGACATGTGAATCTGCTTTTAGAAATGGCAGCAACATCTTTAACTTGTTGTTTTTTTGTTTCTTTTTTTTTTTATCTGCTTGAGTATCTGAAACAAATTACCTATGCTGATGCCTTAAGTCGCTGATTAACTTCAAGAGAGTCCATATTTTTGTCATCTGAGGTTTGCAGACAAAAGTAGTATTGCTAGCTAGATCAACCTGTACAATTTGAAAAGTCGCCAAAGTTTGGGACATATGGTTTCTTTTTTAAGTCTGGAGTGGAACGAACAGAACTAATACATTTCTTTGAAATACAAGTGAATCAAAGCAGTTTCTTCTCCTGTTTTGTCTTCATTTTTGCACCTGATTTTCAAATCAAATAAATATCAGAAAAAACCCCAACCCCCAATGCATTCAGTTTTCATTAGAAATGGAATAAACATAGTTGAAAGAAACATACACAACTGCAACTCATTTTGCAACGAAGACTACGTACTTGTGACAGAAAAAGTTCATGTTCCAGACTGGAATCAGTTAATGAAAACTCCTTGTTCAAAGAACATGCACTCATATACTCAAAATGATATTAAGACCTATTGAACTATTAAAATCTATTGGACTATTGAAATCAGAAGCTTTATATCAATGAGTCAAATGACCTTAAAATGGCTCCCTTTTACAAAGAAAAGAAAACCTGATGCTATCACAGAGAAGTTCCTCCTTTCCTAGCTTGATTAACAATAATGATTGCAAACACTCAACTCTTGTACATACTCTTCTTCATTGGCTTTTGCAAGGAGCAAAGCAAAAGTGACCAAAAATACTAACTGCATCCTAAAAGTTCACAAGATATGTTACCAGGCACTCCAGGTTGAACTGCAAGGGCTCCAAGCAGCTCTGGAAGAGGAATCAGAAATGCAATTGATTCTCACCCACTGCTGTAAATTCATTGTTTCTCTCCTGTCAGTCACTGTCAGAGGTAGTGTAGGAGAATGACTGAGAAGCAGATGGCTCCATCTAATAAATTTTGCAGGCTCATTTTTAAACAAGTGAGGCAGTCAGCACTGACAGTGCTTCACAAAAACCCTTCTGCCTGTCCCAATGTCAGCAGCAGCACTGAAAATGGGCTGCATGTCCCTGCTGGTTAGTAGGCTGGTCCTGCTGGGACTGGCAATAGCCTGTTTCTCAGTTCCCTCAGTGATGGCACAAGTTTCTCTCTCACTAGCAGACGTCTCCTGGGGGTGGGGAGCTGAGTAGAAACTCGGTGGATGGAAAGTAAGAATATATTCTTATATAAGGAGAACATTTTTTACAATGATGGTGGTGAAACACTGGAACAGGTTGCCCAGAGAGGTGGTAGATAGCCCATCCCTGGAAACATTTAAGGCCAGGCTGTACCAGGCTCTGAACAACGTGATTTGAAAGTGTCCTTGACCATTGAAGGGCGGTTGGACTAGGGGACTTTTAAAGGTCTCTTCCAACCCAAACTATTGTATAATGCTGATGCCATGATTTTATGACTCTTCAAAGCATTAGCTTGCACCTATTTTTGTATTTTGATGCTCTCTGATAAAATGGTGTGTAGGATTGTCCAGTCCTCCTCAGTATGCATAAGCAAGGAAGACTCATTGGTAGATGGTGCTGGTGGTGGTTTTACTATTCTCGGTGGGACTCCTTTTCACTTCCTCACATCTCCAGCAGCTATTCTCAGCACTAGGTCAGCTTGGCCCAAGCTAAATGCTGAATATGCCTTCCAAGCAATGGTACTTTAGCATGTGTATACACTCACACATGCATTATCGGTGTAGGCAAAAATATTAGTCAGACTCTCTTTGCAGCTGTGCCAAGCACCTTTTCTCTGAGGAGAGTGCAGCAAATCAATTCCTGTTGTCAGTAGAATCCAGGGGGGAAAAAATTGGTCTTCATGGATTCCTGTAAGTGAAATATTTAACATATTCTGAAGCCATAAGTTAGTTTTCTCACATTTCTCCCATTTTGTGAAGAAAGTAGTAGTGCATGCATATTCATGAGTATATGAAATTGATGGGGAATAATTATGCTATTCCGGGTAGTAGTAAAAATGGTTACATTTTAGTCACTTTTAGCCTGAGAACCTCTGTGGAAACAGTTGCTCAAATATTTAGAAAATAGATTCCTAAAGAAGAGAGGATTCCTGAAGTTTCTGTGTATCACAACAGTCTCCCCTTTAAGAAGGTCAGCAGAAAGTGGATTCAACTGTCTATATATGTTTTATTTTATATAGAATCTAGAATTTACTTTCAATATTATAGACAATACATTTACTTATATAATACATCTTACATACATATAATAGTTTGTATTTTTCTGACAAAACTTGCATTGAAGCAGGTAGATGATTATTACATTTGTTTTGCCTCAGGTCAGAAAGTCCCAAGGAGTTCTGGTACACTTGCCAGAATATCAAGGCAGCTGTCTTGCAGGACTTCACAGTTATTCATTGGGAAAAGGAAACATTTCAAGGAACTGCTAACCAAGAAAAGTTCTGCAGAGAAAAATCACTTCAAGATTTCTTCTTCAGTTCACATTGCAATTATATGAATATTTTGATTGATATTTAAGCAATAGCTTCCTGACTAAATCTAAAATTTTCTTGGTTTGGTTGCTTTGTTATTCTTGTATAAAAGCAAACCATTTGGCTGAACATTCTTAAAAAGCTATTTTTGATATGTATAACTAACCACAACTTGCAAATCTTACATATAAAAATGCACCTCAGCATTTCAAGCATCATTTGAATACCATGCAACATATAATCACTTCCAGGCTGCTGAATGCTCTCATGCTATGTTAAAGGCTTGAAAGTGAGGAACTTTGCTGTGAAAAACATGGTTATTGGACACCTAACTGAAAAGCTCTCTGCTCAAAGACAGAAAGTCCAATTCACTGGCAGACAAAGCAACACTCTTGGTACAAATATGGCATCCCTCATTTGCTTAGAGAAGCCTAGACTGGTGTCAGATGTTATGGCTACAGACATAATGCAAATTATGCACTGCTGTCAGAAGACAGAGTTTCTAGACCACGTGTTCATTGTTGACCTCTGCTTCTTCATGTTGCAGCTATTTGGGGAAATATTAAGTATCTATTAAAAATGTCCTTTATACCATGTCATTTGTTTCTGAACTTTCCTGTTAAAGACCAAAGGCAGATGATACCTCTCACCTTCCAATAGGGATGAAATAGATGGCAAATTTAGGACATGGAAAGGGAAGAGAGAGAAATCACCTTTCTCAGACTTCATTTTTTGGAACCTATTATAGTGGACTGGACACTATTATAGTGTCACAGAGGTTGTTTTGTGATAGATACCTCTACTGATAACTGACTCCACGTGCACTCTTTCTTCACACCGAGGAAAAGAATCTGTAACTTCAATGACTAAAACTGCCTAATACATAGTACATGCTCCAGCACTCTGGAGTTACAGGTATAAGCACTTTGTTACATGAGTCTTCTTTCCTAACTAAAAATATTTCACCAGATATGAAAATAATGTATAATCAAAGTAATAATTTTAATAAAATAGCAGTGGGGTTCAAACCATTCTATGTTCTCTTATAACATGTAAAAATGCCTCAGTTTTTGTAGAGAGACAATAAAGATATGCCACTGTATAATCTGCTTTCTTTCAATATACATCTTATGGATTAAGAGTTCAGTTCATTACTGGTTATGGGAAAAAAACCTCTGGGAACTAGAACATTTCTGGCCTTCCCCCAATCAGAAGGTACAGGGGCTTTCCTGTTTCTTTTGTGTATTTTTCCTACAGCAGATATTTGGTCTATGAAAATAGAGCAGGGCATGAAAGCAGGCATGTAGGCCTTCTTCCAGATTCAAGAAATTGGGTCTATTATTGTGATTTCAGCACATGCAGAATATTCAGTAACGCTCACAAAAATTCAGATACTCAATCCTAGCTTCAGGAGAAATATGCTTCAAGGTCCTGATCCAACTTATGGATATGGGTAATTTTATCCTTGCAGGTGATTCCACTGGAATAAGGGAAAATTCTCTGCTGGCACACTTTAGCAGCTGGAGATGTGTTTTTTGGATTTGGGCCCTTGAATATTATTTGAAACATGTTGTGATGCATTGACTTGTGGTGAGTTACACATTACTCTGCATGGACTTCCACTGACTTCAAGGAGTCTCCTAACAGTGCTAGGACCCACTCAGAAGTCAAAACTTGGCCTTAAGCACAACATATATTAACTCATCAAAAATTCATTTTGAGTTCTGTTTGGGGAAAGCCCTGTGCCTCTTGTGGGTGACAGCCATCAGTGTGTTTGCTGCTACTTTCTAGCTATCCTTGATGCAGGAGAGAGAAAATTCATCAACTCTTCCTCTGAGGCTACATGAATCACCACGAGCTCTGGCACTGCATTTCTCACAAGCCACTATGTTTACTGCTCCTACCTCTCAGGGTTGCAGACTTTGGGGTTCCTATCAGTGTGTCACCCTGCCCTTTTATGAGCTTTAGTGAAGTTATTTCTGTGCTTTCAGTTCATTTTGGGCTCTGGAACAAGATGCCAGGGACAGCAGGATGAACCTTCTGGCACAAATAACAACCTCACAGTTAAATTTAGGGGAAACTCCACAATACTCAATTGATTTTTTTTTTTTTCTCCTAAGTACTTAATAAAATTTCACTTCACTCTAGAAGTGTAACAAAATGACAGGATTGCATGTCCATTTATCAGGATGCCATTCCTTAACATCAAAGGCCTGCTTTTAAAAGGACACGAGTTCCCCTTGACCATTTTGTCCAAAGAGGGTATGTGCACAAAACCAGGTAAGAACTTCTGTATTGAATTTTAGTGAAATACTAGTGATTATATGGCTGGTTCACTGCAGAATTTTGAACACTAAACAACGATGCTGTGTTTACAAATGGAGGAACTTCATCCTACTGAGTTATTTCTCAACTTCTGCCAAAGTATAGACAGGTATTTTTCACATCAGACATTTTCGTGATAAAGTCACGTGAGTGTCCAAAACAAGGATAGCAGAAACCAATCAAAATCTTTCTGCTGGCAAAGGAGGAGAGAAAAAATGAGCATGAGAATAAGACCTTCTTATTGCATCTTACTCATGTTGGTGAGAAATAAAAGAGTGCAGTCCCATGCCTAAGACTGAGTTATAAATAATTTTTGCTTTTGGCCTGGAGTAAAACAGACCATATGTCTACACTGCAGCCACCGCAGGTCGCATGAGTAAACCTGAGTTAGGCTTCAGCTCTCTCCCAGGCCTGCCTTGGCAGGAGGGACATCAGTGCAAATCCACCTCTCCAATCAGCCAGCTCCTTTGGCAGCATCACTGTGGCACCTATGGTCTAAGCAGTGCCTAAGCCAGCTCACGGCTTTGTCTCTCTGATCTCCAACTAGGTGTAGAAACAGTGAAAACAGGAATAAAAAAGAGGGGGGTGGGGAAAGTGAAAGTTACAGGAGTCAGTATTCTCCAGAACAATTCAAGACAGCTGCTCTGCAGTAACCATTGAGCCACAGTTCAGGAGCATGACTCCCTTTGCTTCTCAGGGATCTCAGTCCTTTGGTACAATCAGCCTTCCCTGCTTCATTCCTCCCTTCAAGCATGGCAGAACTGGCTGCCCTGTGTGCTGTCCTCCTGCAGATCAGCTGAAACCTAAGAGGGAGAGGAAAGAGTGACAGCAGCAAGGAACTCAGGAGGGAGGAGTAAGCAGAGCAAGGTCCTGGATGACTCATGGTGGAGTTTCAGCGCTCACCAGGAAATGTGCCCGCTGATTACTACGCTTTCATCTGCAGTCTGAGGTGTAGGAGGCATGGACCTCAATATGCATGAACAAATGGCAGTGTCTGAAGGCTGAACCACTACAGCTTTAGCATAGTATCCTTCTGTGTTTCATTTCATGGGAAGGATCCTTCATTAACTTCCCATCAGAAGATGACAGCGGCGGAAGAGTCTGGCATCACTTTTGGCACACCCCCTTACCAGTTACATCCAGCTCCTCATGCTCTTGTCCATCGATCTCTGGGACACTCCCTTTCTGCAGTTCTGTCAACACTACATTTCTGTTGGTTGCCAGACAAAGGAATACTCCATATCCATGGAGTAAGTCAGTCTGTCTGGGAGGTGGGTGAAGTAACTCCTGCCCACTGAACAAAGTAAACACAGTAGAATATTTCACAACTATGCCATACAGTTACAGGCACAACCAGACAAATGTTAGGCTTACTCCAACACAGGATTATGGTGCTCTTTGTGACAACAAAGCCAAATGAGAACTGTGTTACCTCCCTCATTTGCATGGCACACACAGTTCCTGGCTCTGGTGTATGTATAATTACTGAAAAGTGATTCAGGTGAAGTTTAGAACCTGCACTACGCATTTTTCTTCCCCCTTCCCCCAAGCCAGGGAAGTAAATATAGAAATAATTTCACAAGAAAATTTGAGTGTTATGTTTCTACAAAAGAATTTCAAGAAAGTAACAGGTGACTAATATTACTGATATAACAAGAATATAATAGATGAATTTCAGCAGTAAATCTCAACCATGTTACCTATGCCATAGAGCATTAAGACGTGATGCAGACTTGAGAACTTTAGAGACCTCTGATCTGTGTTCCATTACAGGGACATGAAAACACTGTCTCATAAAAACAAGGAGGGGAGAATGAAATAACACTGACACTTTAAAAAAAATTGGTGCATTCTGCATTCTGTCACATAAATTTTTATATATTCTTCTTATATTTCTGATGTAATCATGAGCCTTCAGCTTGAGACCTTGACAGTCAAGCTACTATACTAAAATCCATACTGAAAAATTTCCATAGTCTCTTCTTTTAAAATTTTTTTTTTTTTTTTTTTTTTTTTTTTTTTTTTTTTTTTTTTCAGCAGAGCTTTAAACAAAGGAAAAAAAAATCTGGAAGTAGCCACAGATTAAACAACACATTACTTTCTAGGACACCAGTCCAACTGGTTCCAACTGGATATAAGGAAAAACAAATCATCAAGAGGAAAATTAGGCATTAGAGCAGGTTGCCCAGGGTCATTGTGCAACCTCCATCCTTAGAGATTTTCAAGACACAACTGGATAAAACACTCAATACCCCGGTCTGATTTCAGAGCTAACCCTGCTTTGAGCAAGAAGTGGGACTAGAGACATCCTGAGGTGCCTTTGACCCAAATGTTTTATGCTCAGCTGAGTAGCAGGTAATGATTCTTCTTTGTGGTGAAGCATTTTTTTAACATGTAGAATGGGGGTTTTCCTTTCTTATTAGGAAAAATAAAGCCTTCTGAATATTTACATGAAAATGGAAGGTGTAGGAGTGTCAGCTGCACACGTCTGAGCCTTCTGGCTAGGGTGGTGGCTCAAGAGGTGGGAGACCCAGCTTCACATCTCTGCTGCATGACTCAGGGTAGAAGTTTTCCCCCCACACCACTCCAGGTGTGTTGCCAATGTCACACCATTTGGATCCATGTTTGCCTCAGCTTGCTTGTAGACATCCTTGATATGTTTGTGGTCACCACTACATTTTTGGTTCAACAAGGCAGCACGGTTTGGGGATTAAGTCCTGAGCCCTCTGGAATCCAGCAGCGGTCAAAGGTGGTACAGTGCCTGCAGTGGCTTGGCCCAGCCTCAGACTGCTCTAAGTTGTTTGTGGCCCCTCTTTGTTCACAGAGCAGCTCTCTGAGACTCCACAATAGCCCAAAAAAGGTCATGTTGCTGATTTTCTCCTTCTTAGCACATGCCTGTCACAGCCTAGTTCTTCAAGGTAAGTATGGGATACCAAATGCCAGCACTCAGATCCCAGATCAATCTCCTTTGCCACCTTACAGACAGTACACAGAGATTGCAAAGGAGCCCTGGGGGAGCGTGGTGTTTTCAGCATCTGTGAGAGCCCATTCTGTGCCCTTGGAGGCTGGCTATGCTGCACAGAGCCAAAAGTTCCCAATGGCTAATCCTGCCCCTAAAACTGTCTCCTTCTGTGCCCTCAAGCACAGTATTTCACCTCTCTGTTGCAATTTTTTCATCTGTAAAATTGGGATAATGGCATTTTGCTAACTCACAGGACTGCTGTGAACTTTAATTAAGGTAGGTTTTGTAAAATGCTGTAATGAGGGAAAGCACTAAGAACAAGTAGATTATTTAGTTAAGCTGGCTGTTGTGGTATTGCCAGACTTGCCTGAATAACTCAGGATCTGTATGTACACACTGGAGATTGCTATCCTGTACACCTTCAAAAAATAAGCATTGCAGGGCTTGAGTCTTGGGCAGACAGGATTCATTTTGGGAGTGCCTCTTCCTAAGAAGACTGGTGTGCAGCACTTGCTGAGAGTGACAGAATGGGTCAGGCTGAAGGGACCATATCTGGTCCAACCTTCCTGCTCAAGCAGGGTCATCCTAGAGCACATTGCACAGGACTGTTCAGATGGTTATTCAATATCTTCAGTGAGAGAGACTCCACAGCACCTCTGGAGAATCTGTTGATGAAACAGGAAAGAGGTTCCTCATATTCAGGTAGAACTTCCTCTGTTCCAGTTCCTGCCTGTTACTTCTTGTCCTATTGCTCAGCACCATTGAGAAGAGCCTGGATCCCTCCTCATTACACCCTCCCTTCAGATAATCAGAGACTGATGAAATCCCCTCTTACATTCACTTCCCACCTTCTTTTTCTTCGTTCTGAAGACAGCAAACAACTTTGATTTGCCAAGATCCACCTTAAAACGGAGCACAAATCCAGATGGTAGTATAGTCTGTGATATCAAGAATTGAATGCACAATATCCTTTTTAATCCCCTCTTTCTGTGCATAGGGATAGCCACAGGTATGTACAGATTAAAGGTAGGAAAGCAAAGAATTTCTGTACTGCAGTGGCAGGTATTATAAGCTGACAGCATTCCATCCAAATGCTTTTTCCTTAGCATGTGAACAGGAGTTTTGTGATGGAGTTGCTCTGTTTTGCTGCCACCCGGCAGCCACAGACCCTCCTCTGCCATGGGCTGTAATTGGATAAGGTGGCTGAGGCAGAGTTTCTTGCAGGGAAGCGAGCAGTGTGTCCACAATGTGCTGCAGGGAAATAGAAGGGATTGTCGTGCCTGCTGCATCCAATTCTTCAGATGCACTCACACTTCATGTTACTATTTTCTCTACACTGGATAGCCAGACAGCAAGGCTTTGGGCATCTGGCAGCACTCAGCAGAGGGGTGACTATCACATAAATCCATACAATCACAGTGTCTCACAGGTATGTGTCCATCTGGACACTCTTTCCTTGCACTTTACAGCATGCAGCAGCTGATGACCGGCATCCTTGCATCTTTTTCCTTTGCTACATCCTGGGCCAGGAAAGAATTAGCTGCTGTGAGCTACACTGAACAATTGAGCAAGTGAATGGAGAAAGGCAGCACCAAGACAGGGAGGACTGGGACCCAAGCTGTGCCTCTGGTCCCTCAGAGAGCAGGAGACAAGCAGTCAAAGGGACCATGAGGGGACATTGTGCCTCTCTGTGGGGATCTTTCACTGTCCTTCATCTACACCTGTAAAGGTAGGTGTCACCATAGCCCTGCCCAAGGAACATGGCCCTGCTCTTCTCCCTCCCAGCTCACATGCTGCCTGGTTGCATCCTTTGCATGAGAAAAGACCAGTCCCTGCAGTCAATTCATTTGGAGCAGTGGTGAGGTCTGGGACTTCATATTTTTCTCTGAGGAAGATTTAATCTGTCTGGCTCTCAATACCACCCTGTTGCTCTCTGATCAAAGATTATTTAAACTATTATTGAAATATTGTGCTCAGACTTCTATTATGGCTGGTATTCACAGAAACAATGGTCCTCACTAGCTGAGCAAATAATGTCGAGCTGTTTGTTTTAGACAGAATTCCACATATTCACTTTCTATTACTTTCACACTGCTGGTCACAAACAATGACACATGTCCGGGGCTACAAATAATTACTGGGAATCATATTTCGGCAACAATTCCAGCAAGCT
Organism: Aegithalos caudatus; assembly: GCA_013389925.1. Taxonomy (NCBI): domain Eukaryota; kingdom Metazoa; phylum Chordata; class Aves; order Passeriformes; family Aegithalidae; genus Aegithalos; species Aegithalos caudatus. Next base: position 111,606 of record WEIU01018344.1, read on the forward strand.
TCTACAGTGAAAATTCATTTGCAGCACTTCCAGTTCCTAGGCTTCTCTTTAAGAATCAGACATCTGATTGGCTTTGAGGTTTTGTATTCTGATGAGTGTCAGACTTCCTCACCATGTTTCCATTCTTTACATTTTAACCATGTTTGCAAAATGTCAAACATCTAAATCAGTTTGTCTTTTGTCAGATATGGAAGATTATTGTCTGTAATGATCAGCAGCCACTAACCTGGCTGAATCCATGCTGTTTGTTTGCTAGTTCTACTATGGACACCCTGGCTCCCAGGTATTCCCAAACTTGGGCATTAGCACAGCATCTTTTTTATTGCAAGATTGTTTAGAGTAGCAAATAGAGAGTCAGAGCAATGACTATAGACCAAGACTAAATGTTTGATGTTGCTGCTGTTTAGATGTCTGACATGGCATATATGGACATGTATTTTCAAAGCAGAGTTACTTAGTCCAACCTCAAAAACCAAGCTACTGATGTGAGCTATAGATAGAAATTAGTAGATGCTATTGACAATCCTGGAACTTTGCCAAAAAAGTTCCTGTCAAGATTTTTTTTGGTTTTTGTTGTTTCAGTTTGGTTTGTTTTTTTGCAAGTGCTCTCGAGAATCATAGAATCATCATAAAATCATGGAATCATCATAGAATAATAGAGTGGTTTGGGTGTGAAGGGACCTTAAAGATCATCTAGAACAATCCCCTTGCCATGGCAGGGACACCTTCCACTACAACAGGTGGTGACTCAAAGCCCCATTCAAGCTAGCCTTGAATAATTTCAGAGATGGAACACCCTGCTCCTTTTTTTTTTTTTTTTTTTTTTTTTTTTTTGTTTATTTCTAATAAAAATTTCATAAAGTTGTTTCCAAGCTATATTTTGGAACGATTAGTGCACTTCAACTGCTGCCCCACTCAACAAAGAGAATTTGCATTGTTGAGATTCATCATGCATTTGAAACCTTTTGTATGGCAAATCTAATAATCCAAATTATTGTTTGCTAATCCAATCAGGCATTTTAATTAAACTGTGCAAAGTTCAGTGCTGCTGTGAGGTTTTATATCTGCCTCTTGGTTCATTTTATTTTATAATTTTTAGGTGTTATCAGATGACAGAGCTCTAGCTCAAAAAAACAAAGGTGAGGTGTCTGCATATTGGCATACTGAGTGGGTAGCTCTCAAACGCTCCCATCACTCTTTCCTGAAGAGTAGTCAGATAAAATTGCAGATGCTATCATTAGCAAAGGTCCATTCCTCTGCCACTGGCTCACTCCTGGCTGTATATTTCCTTCTGTTTCCTTGTGACCATCACCTAGACTTCAAATTGGCTCAGAATACCCTTATGAGATCTGGGCCCAAACTGATGTGAAAAATTGGTTACATAAACTAGCAAAACCCAGAAATAGACTGAGGGAGTGCACATGAACTCTGTTAATTCCACCTAAAAAAGGCAAACTGAAGTATACCTAAGCTGGAGTTGCTTTGTACTTGACAAAAGAGCCCTCCTGTTTAAGCACACCCTTCACAACAGGTCTTGTTACATCTATTCTCATTCTTCTGGAACAGAAGGAAGAGGAGAATGATTACTCCTCTATGGCCAGATATGGGAACCCTTACTCTTCATATAAGAAAGAGTGACCCACACAATATTCTTTTCTTCCTAAGCAAAGCTGGAGGGAGGCAGAAAACCAACCTTCCCAAGTGGAGAGGTCTGATGAGCTGTTACATCCCAGTATGCAGCTTTCAGGGTCAGCATGAGCTTTGAGCTGGCAACCAACTCTGCTCCAAGAGTGTAATCTTTCCATTCCCTAAGCACAAATAATGCTGGTTCTGAACCAACAAAACCATTCTGACCATCCTCTTAGGCAAACAATATGACAATGACTACTACTCCTCTTCTGCTTGTAGATGGGAGATCAGATTCTGCCTCCACTGGGTGGATGGAAACAAAAACAGTACTACTCAGTACAAGAATAGGAGTAGGACAGGCACTCATCTTTCCTTACACTTCTCAGGAGTAAGACTAGCAGAGCATTAACTCTGCTCCGTGCTTCTACAACAACACCAGTTGGACAAGAAAAACAATAGGAAAGCAGCTCTATATTTCTTTAATTTTATTATATGGAACTTTACTCTTTTCTTTGCCAAGTTCATATTGTCAGAATAATTTGCTTTATTTTTAATTGTTTTAAACATAAATTCTTTTGAGGGTTTTTTTTTCATTTTGAAAGATCTTATACCTCCAAAAGTCTCCTCCAAATCTGTTGCAGGAAGACTAGAAAGGGCCATTTTCCTGCTGTGATATGGGATGGTAGACAATTCTGTTGCTTGATGGGTGAAGAGCCAGGTTCCATGCTGGCAAGGGGCTTCTCATCAACTGCTGATTGAGATTTGTAAAATTATACATTAGCTGACAGCCGAGATCTGTAATTGTGCTATTAAAACAACGACTGCCAAAGGAGGCAGTAGGAAGATTGCAGGCACAAGATTCCAGCAGGCCAGCACTCTTGTTAGGATGATCATCAGTTCTGTCCTGCATCAGCATTTAGGATGTGCTTTACCTGGGGCTGGACTTCAAGGCCACCCACAGCCACCAGCACACCAGCTACCCGCCTGTCATGATGTATTCCTGCTGTGGAAAGGTTGGTGTAGCACAGGTTGCAGTGTCTGCTTAGTCAGTGGCTTCACACTAAAGGCTACTTAAGATCTTGAGTGTGGCTGTCTCCCAGCTCACCCTTTTCCCCCACCTCCAGCAGAAGCAGCCAGGGAGCTCTTCTCACCCTTTCTGATGCATCCTCTGTATCTCAGAATTGGAGGCACAACCCCTGCACAGCTCCCAGCTCTCCCAGTTGGCTGGGCAGAACTCCAGTTTGGGATTCAGTCTGGGATTGCAGCCAGGGTTATCTTCTCTTATCTGCAGAGGTTTTTGCCTGAAACCAGGCCTGAAGGGTTTTCAGTCCTCACAAGTGAGTGGTTTTTTGGTTTTTTTTTTTGTTTTTTTTTTTTTTTTTTTTTTTTTTTTTTTTTTTTTTTTTTTTTTTTTTTTTTTTTTTTTTTTTTTTTTTTTTTTTTTTTTTAACTGACTTTTAACAGAGAAGGCTACACTGCTCTGGGTTTCATTCTTTTTAGGTAAACAACACTCTAGTTTGTGTAGATGTGCCTCCAGGCAGGTATACATACATTTTAGGAACTGAATAAATACCTCAGCTACACATTTGATCTTGGCAAGCAGGGAGTTATTTCACCATGCAGGATGAAGATGGCCCTTGTAACACAGGTAGATAAGAGGTAACTTTCCAGAGATACACCTCTGTTCTAACTTAGACATGGCAGTGTTCCTTTCTGGGCTGTCTGAAGCCTCTGAAGTAATTTCTTTCTATCCAATGTGCTTTAAGGATTCATAGTTTTCACTCTTACAAAAAAACAACATTTTCATGAGTGGGTCAGAGAAAAAATAAAATGCATGCGTAATTTCTGAGTTTGGTGGAAGGGTGATAAGCATGACAGTCAGAGAGAGCACAGGTGACACTAGGCATGGCTGGGTACAGTTCCATTTCTTCTGTTGCTCTTGGAAAATAAAAAGGGATTACCCTTCTCCCCATGCTTTAAGTGGGTGTTTCACAGAAACTCTCTTGACTGGCTGAGGGGGCTGGCCACATTCATCCAAAACACAATTTTCTGAGAAGTTGGTCTTTGAAAGAATGAGAGCATCAATAAGTAAACACTTTCTGCGTCTTACTTTTATTTTTTTTTTTTAACCTGAGAGGTGAGTCTTCTCCCACAGTGAAAGAACCCTTGGTAAATTCCAGCTTGGGAGCCCAGCCACTCCTAATATTAGCTTGCGCCATTATGCAAATGCAGCCCTGGTGTTCCCACAGTCTGGGGAGAGACCCAATCCCAGCTTCCCACAGAATCCAACAGCTGCCTACAGCCTGGGCTCTGCCACCATGGAAGACTGCAGCATTTGTCTACACTTCAGTTCTGACTTGGGTTTTGCCAGCTTCTGTCACCGGATGTACTTGTTGTAGCTCTGCGCTTGTCTCCTTCTGCTCTAGTTTTCAAATGCAATAAAACACTAATTGCTGAAAATACACAACTGCAGCTGCTAACATTTAAGAAAGATGGTGAAAGCAAGATTTCAATCATAATGCTTTATCTCAATGCCTACACGTAAACCTAATCCAGTAACTTTCTGCTCACCTTTTCTGGATAACTGTATAAACCTGCTCAGCAATTTCAAATGACATTGAAAAACCACAAAACCCTGGGGTTTTTTAGTTTTTAAATTTAATCTTGCAGCAAAGCCTGAGAAAACATTAGACCTCCTGACAAAATGTAAGGAGTCTGTTTCTCCACACTGAAGAGCTATGCTAGTAGTACACTGAAACTCTTTTTCACTCAGGTCAAACAAACTATATTGACTCAATTTCTCCACTAAATAGGATCCTTGCCTGGACACGATGGAACTTTAATGTTACAGGGTTCTAAGCTGACAGCTGCAAGTGTTTGGCTCAGTTGTTCTGGGATAAGTTTTGGGCCCAGGCTGAGATGGTAACATGTTGGTATGCCCCTGTGGAGAACCACGTCCAAAAGAGCTGAAATCTCTTTTCTTCCTACCTCTCTTCAAAAGGGCCCCTCACCTCCCCAGAACACAGGAGGGGAGCAGTCAGTACCCCTGACCCTATCACTGATCCTCTTGCATCATGCAAGGCAACCTCAATGATCAAATGTTTACAGCCCAGTCTATTCTCCCATTTAATATTGCTCATCTATGATGGTGAGAATACTTAAATATCCAAACAGAGAATGCTCATGGTTGCCTGCCTGTTAGCACAATTTTTTTATGCCTGCCTCTAAAACTGTAAACATGGGAATCAAACATCTGTTGTGCTTTCAGCAGGAATAGAGATTACAGTGAGGTACAACTACTAACATTCTTTATTTCTGGCTCAGATTTTTTTTTAATTGCTAAGAGTTTTAACACAATGATCTTATACACAGTGTAAAAGAACTTACATTTAAATAGGCTTACAATTATTTTCACTACATCTTAATAATTTGAATGACACATGCCTTACTCTTTTATGAGCTGCCAGGGTAAAAATCCCATCTAGCCCAGCAAAATTCTCTCTGCATGGCTTCACAGTGAACAGGAAAGCAACACTCCATGAATCTCCAGTCCTCACCTAAAGTTGCCCAGTGACATTCAGGTTTGGAAGTGGTATTATTGTCAAGGTGTAAGACAGATATTTTCTGTGCTGCAAATGTTACAAGAGTACATACATTCAGACTTTTAAAGGAGTCAGAATTGTGCCATTACTTTTGAAAGAAATGTGCATCCAGTCAACTGAGTTCAGGTGTGGCTGAAGACACAGCAAGTATTTTTGAGAAAATAACTATGGGGATAGTTGTTCACATAAAAATGATGCTATGTAAATTTATTTGTTCATTTCAGGCAGAACTCTCTGTATCAGTCTTTTTTTTTTAGAATTACTTGATTTTTAGACAGATTTCTTCTGCGCTGTAACTTGGACTACACTTAAGGGAAATAGAGCTAAACAAAAATAGTTGTTTCCATCTCTTCAGCAGTGTGTTGTAATATTGCCAAAGTTATCAAACTTTCTTATGAAAATATACAACCATTTCTTTATAATTCTTAGGATACATAAAAGGAGACTTATTATATTGATAATTTATATTTTTTAAACTTCTCTGGCTCAAGATGTAGCAGCCAGCAGTTTGCTGTATGCTACTATGCAGCCCTGTCTTCTGCAGAAGTCCTTCATGTTTGTATTTTAGAGGAAACATATCTTTCTGGATCACTGACTTTAGAAAGATGAGAAAAATAAATTTATGTCTCTGCATGCTTGGGATTCACTGTGTTTTCTTGTGATAAATCTGAAGGATACAAATTTCCTCCCAGGGATATAAGGAGGATCTTTCTTATCTTTCTGCATACTCCAGCCAGTCTACATGACTTGACTTCTGTTTCTGGGAAAGGGCTTCTGAAAACCTGCCAGTTTTTCCCAGTGATTCCAGGTGGTAAATTGCCATAGGCATATCTCAAGACAAAGGTGATACAAATCCCCTTTTCTACCCTTCAGCAGCATCACAACCCTTTCTGTGGTCTAAGTGTCTCTCCACCTTACACTGCCATCATCTGACAGAGGATGCAGAGAGACTAAAAATACTATTAAATAAAAAATGTGTTTATATGACAAGAGAAAGAAAACAGACTCAGAAGAATGTTGGACTGTTCTGAGGCCATCACTGCAAGATGGCATAGGATAGTGTGTGCACAGCACAGTGTCTGGCAATGAAAAGAGAAAAATGCTGGGCAAGAAGGATCCTCTGTTGACAGTACATGTACATTATTAATATTTGATGGAGGAAGGGAAAGAGAGGGGAAGGATTCAGAATAGGTTTCCTTCAGCTGGTGCTGTAGTTCTTATGAAATGAAAACCCCACAAACTCAGTAGGAAAGTAGCATGTAAGGAAACTTAAGTGATCAAGTAGATAGTAAATGTCAAGATCTCTAAAAGATTTTCCCCTCTATGTCACATATTATGAAGAGATATTGCTTTCCAATCCTATCATANTTTTTTTTTTCCAACTCTTCTAAATTTTTTTTTTTTTTTTTTTTTTTTTTTTTAACCAGGATAAATTTGGATTTGTGTCTGACAGTCTATCTAGGAAGCTAAAGTCCATATACACACAAGAGAGTTCATTAGGAGGTAGATGGTGTTTCATTCAATATTCATGTTATCAGTCAGATACAGATAACTTTTAATTAATATTTATTTTACATCCTAGAATGACCTGTTTGCTGTTCAGGAAAGTGCAATTTCTGAAAAGCAAGAGTTACAGAACATTTCCACTTTATGAAACAACTTTGTAGTTAGTCAACAAACTGGGTCCACATCCCTCAGGTTTCAGCAAAACCTGTGCTAGATAACATAAGATGAGAAATAAAACTTGAATTTTTTAAAAAATATTTTAACTATTGGCACTGATGGTTCAGTCTTTCACTTTGGAATTTTCCTTTCTGTTTTCTTTTTACTGGTAGGCACAGGACAAATAAACTGATTCAGCAGCCTTGTCAGTGGCTTCATCTTTTTATTTTTTGTTGCTTTTCCATTTTTGTTCCCTCAGAAATACTTATTTTATTGACTCATCTCCTCATTTGCTGACTAGTTTTCCTCCAACAAGTTCTTCCTCTTGAAGAACAGTGCCCTGGCTGCATCCTGTCCCTCGTTCTCTCAAAGAGTTCAACAGATGAAGAGCTGAAGTCTCCAAATGAAGAGGGTATCTCCTTTCTGCCACCAGCGTAACATCCAGGCAGTGTGGAGTACCCAGAATATCTGACTTATGCTTCTTTTAATCTAATGTGATGCTTGTTCTTTATAACCTCCACCTTTGTTTTATTGCTCAGTTGATTTTTAATACATACTGAAGGTTTCCAGCAGTTCTCAAAAGTGGTTCGCTGCCCATCAGACCTATACAAGCATTGCAGTGTCAGTCAAAGGTATTTTTGTCGCAAATTTTTGGCCTTATTAATTCATGCATGGCACAAGAAGCCATGGATATCTATTTTCAGTGGAGATATAATTAAAAGATGCATAATTATGGTTAGAAAATATTCCTAGAAAGCCTTACTTTTTTAGCATGTGATGTTTGCTTCTAGATAACATTCTGAGCAGTCTTCTAGGCTCACCACAGATTATTATAAAAACAATTCACTAGTGGAAAGATGCCTCAATTTTTCAGCTGAGCATCTGTTATCTTTGCAACTTAACAAAGTATGGAAAACTTTTTCATTAATGCTTTAAACCTAATCATAATCTTGAATATAAATAATATTCAATATTATTTCTATGCATTGAAGTCAGTACAAACCTGATAAAATTCTCACTAAAGGAAAGAACATATGATTAAGTCATATTAAACCTGCTTATTAGACAGACAGGAGGCATTGTAAAGTATTCACTCATCAAGAAATATTTTCTTTTTGTAGATTTTCTAATGGAAAGGTTTTTGTTTTTACATGTTTATGAACAAACCTTTCTGGATATACAAGAACAGCTCTGAGGGGACACATTTATTCTTCAGTGAGTTACTATTTTATTTATTCTGACAAGAAAAGGGAATTTTTTTTTTTTCTGTATATATGGATTAATATGAACAGCGATAGCTGCCAAAATTCATGCCTACAGAAACATTGATATTCCAAATGGAGAAGTATTAATTTATTTTCTTAATGGAGGAATTTTGAAACACTTGGAGTAGAACATGATAAAGGAAAAGTCCTGACTACTTGTGATCATGTGGTACCTTTTGCAGGAATTCATCATTTTGCAGAAACCAGCTTCAGCATCACAGCCTTATGATTTGTGTAACTTTCTGCCTATTCAAACACATATTTCCATTACAATTATATGAGAGATTCTTAGTATTTTTCTCTGCTGTTAAACAGCTGCTGCCTTTCAGTGTTGGTAAAATAGTTCTACATATAGTTTCCTTTTTTCAAATGAAAGTGCTTTGGGATCCCTCTAGCTGAGAGATGGACTAGAAGTGCAAATTATCATTAGCCACATAACTCAGAATTACCTTTGTATTTTATTCTAAATCTGTATTTGGATATATGAAAATCCTGAAAACCCGTGACATTGGACCTGCTCATATAACTGACATGCTTTTGGGGAAAATAAACAGATAGAACTGCCAGCTGCTGCATGAATGTTGTAATGAAATGAGTGCTAATGCTGAAAAGTATCTCCTTTAATGAAATTTTGAATACAAAATTTTAATTTCATTTATGTGCTTAGAAAAAAAAAAAAGCCCCAGAAAATTAATTGAGTGAATTTATGTCATAATTCCTCAAGTTCCTTTTTCCACCCAGTTTTATTGACATAGACATTTGGGTTTGCACCAATACTTGCTCTTTGAATCTGTTTATGTAAGTTTCCTCCAAGTAATGACTGTAACAAAACATACCCTGGCAGAACCTTGCATAATATAAGCCTGTTTAAGTTACTCAGTAAAGACAATATTTCTTCAAAAATGCAGAAAAAGAAACTCTAGCTTCATGTAAATTAAATTTAGAATACTCCTTTGCATAGAGTGAAAGTCTGGCAGGCCAGGAAAAATCCATATATGTGATTGCAGTGACAGAAAGTAAAACAAGAAAGAGGTCCCTGATGTCCAAGGCAGCACATGCATCCCCTGTGCAGAAGTCTCTTCACAGAACTGTCAATAGCTTTGCTCCCCCATCCCCATGACATGGTTGCCTCCATTTCCAAGCTTCTCAAAGCTTTCAGACAAGATCTGAACAAAACAAAAACACTAAATGAAAGAGCAAGAATAAAGTGCCTATCGAACTTTTATGTAGTTATTTAGATCCAAGCAGCAAAGGGGTCTCTAATGGTTAGAGATTCCCCATCTTGCTGCTGCTACACCAATGTCAGGAAGGATTCTGGTAAATGCCCCATCTACACACTGCTCAGCACCATGGCAAACCCATGGGTAGGACTGGTTACTTGCAGGGATTGCTACCAGAACTTCAATGTGGGTTAGGAAAAATGGTTTGCTTAAGTCACCACTTTTCCTGTGGCAGTAATCAGATCACAGCTTCCAGCAGAGACTGGAGTACTCCATGGGAAATCAATGTTGCAGTGGAAGGCTATTGTGAAAAAGAGTTAAAGAAAATGCCCTTAACTACAGTATAGATGAAGACCATGGCAGTTGTGGGTTTGTCTCTCATTGGAAAACAAGCAAGTAGCAGGCACTCTGAGGAGGGACTGCAGGACAGGTGCCAGTAAACCAAACCCCTCCAGGGCCTGTCCATCTGAAAATGGAGAGAGAGCATGTAGATGGGTGAAACAAATGTACAAATCTGAATATAAATGCTAGTTTAAATACTTCTCAAGGCATCCTCAGTACCACTGTTGCTCAAGGTTTTTGTTTCGTGGCTAAAGATAGCTCTGCTGGTAACATGAGACAAAATAATGGTGGAATTGTTTTACTCCAAGAGAAGCTGGGTACTAAGGAACCAGCTTTAGTTCCTCCCACCACCAGCTCCTTCTATAAGATCCTTTACTGTGAGCATTACCTTGTATTTCTTAACCTAAGCCTTAATGGGACCTCAGCATCTCTATGGCAGTTCTGTAAATGCAGGACTGCCTCTGGGGTATGGCCATTGGCATGTATCAGGTGTGCTGCTAATGTTAAGTCAAACAAGCCTACGTTTATGCATTTTAAAATACCAGGCTTCTGTTTCCATGACAGAAGTTGAAAGAGACAAAGGGGTGAAGTCACACCTTCAGAGTAAACATGATTTTTAGCACGGCAAAAGATTTGCTCAGTTTTTTGCCAGTCCCAAGCAATGCAAGACCTTTCTTCCACCCCACCCTCCTTTGCACCAGAATTGCTGTAGCTCCCTCAAGAGACAAGCGTATTTCTGGTGAATTTCCAACTCTTAAGATAATTTGTGCTGCTTGTGGTATGCAAACGAGCTTTATGGGATTGGGATATCATCACAGTGTTCAAAGCAGTTAAAGAACCCCAAGGTATGCTGCACCATTCAGGATCTGAAAGAAAATTGAAATTCTGCACCTAATTCAAGGGGGAAAAATGGAACATCTCCCCCCTCCCCAAAAATCTGTAATAAGTGTCTACTTTTGATTGTGAACGTTAGCAGGCAGAGATTAACACCTTTCCACTCTGTTTCTATAAAAGCTCTTTTACGCAGCCATAAAGTGCAGAAGGGCTGCGGGTAGGTCTCTGCCAAAGATCATGCAGTTTAGTGACGGTCTTGGCTGATGAGACACTTCAAGACCTGATCCAGGGCATTGAAGGAACATGGAAAAGGATGCAGAAGCAGCAGGCAGTTACCTAATACTATCAAGTCTCAATAAAAAATGACAAGCTGAGACATTTTGGCAGGCTTTCTGAATACCTAATAGGACAATGCTTGTGTAAACGGGCCTGGAAGTGAGGTTAAGAGAAATAAATTCACAGCAGAAAAAAAAACCCCAACCCACACTTTAGAAGCAGCAAATTATTTCAGTTCAAAGCTCTTCAGATCACATCTGACCATAGGGTGACAGAATTAGCCTCACTGATGGTTTCTCTAAGACATGATTCACAAGACCAATGTTTTATACGTAGCAATTCAGCAAAAACGCTCCCACCCGAGCCAGAATACATAAATATTTAACTTTTTGGCAGAGCGACCGTGACAGCATTTGTACCTATGGATTTGCTGTGACAGATAAACAAACCCGTACTCCTTCCTGACAGCTACACAAGAGAAAGGGACTAAAACCCCGGGACGGTCGGGAGGATCTGGTTTTTCCACGGGACCAAGTTCTCATAGCGGTTTCCTTAAACCACCAGACCGCGCTGATCGCAAAGGCAAATGCGGGGGCATTCCCACGCACCGGGCAGACGTGTCTGTGCACGGGGATGTAGGCGGCGGCGGGAGAGGCGGTGCGGTGCCCTCCTCCTCCTCCTCCTCCTCCTCCTCCCGGCGGGATCCGCCGCTTCGGCCACTTCCAACGCAGGCGAGACCGGTCCTTCTGCCTGCGTTCAGTTCTCCATCCCCCCTTGTCTTTTTTTATTTCTAAATAACTTCCCCCGTCCCTCTCCCGCCCGTCCGAAGGGGCGGAAGCGGCAGACGGGCG
>WEIU01018344.1:124693-194258 GCA_013389925.1 Aegithalos caudatus
TCAGGGGTGAGCCCGGGCGGCTCCGGGGGTGCAGCCCGACCCGGCCCGCGGGTGCGTGGACAGTGCCGGCGCTGAACTTTCTCCCCTCCCGCCGCCGTGCAGGAGGAATGAGGAAGGGACGGTGCTGGCCTGCGGGGCTGTGCGTGTGTTGTTTGTGCCTGCTCGCTGAGGTTGGGCCGCGTTTGTAGGTGTTTCAGCATCCCCCAAAGCGAGTTGTGTGTCCTTTTCTCTCTCTTCACGGCAGTTGCACGGTGTGTATCGGTAACTTGCGGTCTTTGTTTTTTCATTCCTCACAGCTGCTAAATACTCGCCACCCATTTTTTGCTGACCTTTTCCCTCCTTCTTGAAACCCAAGTTTCCCATGAAATTGTATGGAGGCTTATCGTGTTTGAAGAACATTTAATCTTCTTTCCATTTCAACCTAAATAGTTACCAGCTATTAAGCTTGGTCTCTAAAAACAGGTGGGAGAACTTAGTAACAGTGAATGTAACAACCAGTGAATGTAACAACACTGCTTTAATCTCCAGCACTATAAAAGAGAGTTTTTTTTTTTCAGATTACCTTTAGACTCTTGTTAGGTGCCTTTCATATTAGCTGTCATCTGTATATATTGGCATCATTTCACTAAAACATGGAATTTGGCAACCCTATTGTTTCTGCTTAAAAGAAACAAGAGATTGAGTAAGACTCTTACAAGTGAATACAGAAGTATGTGAACGGAGCCACCTAGAGATACTTGCTGCAGCATTATCAGGCCTCCTTGCCTAGAGACTACATTGCACATTTTCAGATATTTAAAATGCTAATATATTTCCTCTCCTCACATCTCCCTCACAACTTGCTGCACTCCTCCTAGCATCTCAGCACAAATCTTTTATAAAGTAGACCTGATGGTTGTTATCAGTGTGCTAAGGGTTTACTTATAGAGGTCTGTGTCAATAAGCTTGGCAAATATTTTGTTTTAGGTTATACTCTGATTTATCAAAGGTCAGATTTTTCTGTAGAGCCCGTTTAAGACAGTCTGAGGATTTGTAGGATCAGAAAGTGAGGTAATGACACTTGTAGTGTTTGAGTGCTATAAACATGGATGCATCTGTTTGGCCCAGTGAAGAAGCTGTGGAGCATTCTTGCTTGAACTGACCTCCAAATGAAGCTTAGACTTGCCAGTGCTCTTAGAATGTGAACTGCACGTGTGGTGGTTGTAGCTCAGCTGTCCAAAGACAGAGTAAGAAGTTGGCATTTTCTTTTCATGCAAATCCCTAGACTGATGGAAGACTTTGGAGCATGTAATAGCTGTCAGTGTTTTGAAGATTAAAAACTCTTCTGTTGAATTACATATCTGTTCCTCATGTTTTTTGGTTTTTTTTTTTTTCCTTTCTTTCACAGAAAGCAACACCCACACTGAGAGTTAGAAAAACTGAAAGAGGCATTGTACCATTTATAGAAGTTGATCAGTAAAGTTTCTGAGCTTTGCAGGTCTAGGTTTTATGGGAATAGGGCATGACACAGAACATGATTTAAGCTGAGGTACGGGACTGGTTAAGCTGAATGAATTGACTAGCATCTTAAAAAAAAAAAAAAAAAGTGTATGGTGCTTTGTTTGATTTCAGCTTGAATTTTATCAAAAGGAGGGAGTATGAGCTTCATCACCAATGAGCAGCTTACTCATGAAGTCAAGTACAGAGATGATTGCAGAGGATTTCACTGTACTGCTGATTGTGTTTGCAAGCACTTATTTCAGGAGATACTGGCATCTATAAATGTGCTCTTCATGCTGACATTGTGCTCCTCTTGCCTTTCTAGTTGAAAAAGGAACTTGCTGATATTAGAACACAATACTCTCGCAACTACAACTTTGTAGGCTATCTCTATGACTTTGTTTAGAAGTAATTGAAAGGTTTATTGGATTTCAAAGACTACAGGGTCTATTTGCTTGTGTGGAGGAATGACAAGAAAAGACGTGACTGGACGAGAACTAGCTATATACACTGAAGAAAGGTTCAGGGTTTTTTTAAGTTACTGTTTCATTTTTAAAATATTCCAATAAAACTGAAGCACTGAAACTTTTGCTCAAGTTAAATGTATCACATTCTGCCACAGTGCTTTCTTATAGGTGGGGGCTGTTGGAAAAGTAAATCCTACATCGGTAAATTGGTAAATTTGTGGTTAATGTTATAATTTGTGTGAAAGTGTCTGTATCAGAAAGTACATGTCTTGTAAATTCTTGTCAGTTTATGGTGGTAACAGAAGCAGAGATCTACCCTGATCTCTGAGTTCTCCCTTAGCTCATTCTTCTCTAGGCTGCATAGCAGTAGTGAACTAGAATCATCTTTCTTCTTTATCTGTGCTCCCACACCCTCTTTCTACTGGGGCATTTGCACTTTATTCTTTTTACTGTATGTGCTCTGCCCTTGGACTACCCCATCTGCTAGCCTGCCCTTCTAAATGCTGTGTACTCTTTCATTTGTAGGTGTTCTCTGGCTTTCACAAACTTGTTTCGTACCCAGCTGCCCCCACACAAATGTCAACATAAGATTATTCTGAGCACTGCAGATACCCCTGGATAATGTTTTCTATACTCAGCTTCTTGCATGAAATTTCAAGGATTGCTTAATGATGCTGGCTTCTTTCTTCACTCTTAAGGCAAGAATCATGTACTTTAAAAGTATTCTTTATAAACAGAATAATGCACTAGATGGCTTTTTAAATCCACGAGCTCCTCAGGGCCCTGTATTGAATGTGAGATGCTATTAAGGTTGGATCTGTTATACAGCAGTGAGTGGCAGTTGACCAGTTCTGTTGCTGTGGGGTGATTTCCCTTGGGAAGGGGAACATAAATGGTGTCATTACTTCTTCTTGACCTGACACCACGTGTCTGCACATCTGAAATCCAGTGATGAGAACTGACGCAGGGAGAGAAAAACACTTCCATTAGAAACCATCCCTCCTCCCTCACACAAAGCTGTGTATTTCTTTTAACCATTGGGAGTCTGTTTAGGGTCTTTAGTGTTGCACTCTCACCTACACTGGAGGCTATTACTTGGTCAGAGTTTGTAACTAGGTTGTAGGTAGATAGAAGTCCAGTTGCTCACTGTTGCCAAAACAATCCTGCCTCTGTTTTTCTGAAGGACTCGTGACTTTAATGAAAGAAAAACTGGTTGTAGGTGATGCCGTGTCCTTACAGAAAGAATGCAAGGAGAGAGCATTGACATTTAGGCAGCAGAGATGTTGCTTGCTATTGAATACATAGATGGCTTTCAGATAAAGCCAAAAAGCCAAATTTTTCTTAATTCTAAGGCATGATGGCTGACATTTCTAAAAACTGAGTCTTTGATTTTTAATTAGGTGCATCTTATGAAAGCTTAAAGGGCAGGTATGAAAGATGGCTATTCATGGGACTGTCCAGGGTAGCAGGAATTAATGTCGTTTAATGCTGTTGAAAACGGTATTTTCTGATAAATTGTGGGTGGGCAGGAGGAGAATGAACTTTGTAGAGTGTTCTTGGCTTTCCGTAGTCTTAAGTGGGATAAAAGAAGAAGCAAATGGTAAGCTTCCTCCACTATGAAAATCCTCATCCTGCAAAGCAGATCTAAGATACCTAACATTTCTATGATGTGAATCCACAGCAGTCAACATGTTGTCTGTTATAAATACTTCTTTCTAAAAATCTTCTTGCTCTGATAAATTCTTCTGCTGCTGTGAACACCATTACAAAGACTTGTGTGATGTATTAAAAAGTATGTAATGTTTAAGGATTAAATTAATCAAGAACTCAAATATAACTCTTCAAATCTGTGAATTATTTTCAAATGAATGGCTTTTGCATTATTTCTTTGCCTTCCTTTTTGGTGTATCTGTTTTAATAATTGTTTTGGCTGCTATGGAAACACTTCAGGATAGGAATAGTAAATGTTCTTCAGTACTGTTTTCTAATCTCTGATCTGCTATGTGTCGTATTCTTTTCTTATTGAGGTAACAGGAACATAGCAAAAATTTCTGTCTGGCCTCTAGGCTTACATCAAATATAAATGTTAAATTAACTCTTGAGCGGCCATCTCAGTTTTATTGATTAGTATATTTGACTTGATAAAGTTATAAATATCAGGAGGGAAGTGCAACTCATTTTTCCTTTGTTTCATATCACACGTGACATGAAATAATGTTTCATGAATATTAACTCTAGAGAAATGCATGAATATGCATGTATCTACATGGGTTTGGATCATGCTCTGAAGTTTCCTAGCTAAGGAGTTACACACACATACACCCCCCTCCAACATGGGTAATAGGATTTTTAATAAATTCTTTAAAGCTTGTATCAGTTATAACATTGGTAATATGTCTTCCTTATGCAGAAGTTACCTTTGAACAACATAAAATTATAGTACTTGCTGAAAAATGTTAAAAACGTGTTTGCAACACTGGAAAGGGAAAATCCTCTCGTGTTCATGAGCTCCTGTGAGTACCAACACCAGCAATTCCCTTCATAAACTGATCAGGCTCTGTCGGTAGAAGAGGTTGGATATTTTTGCTTCTTCAGTTCATGTTGAAATGCCTTTTGAGTACCTTACAGCCCTGATTAAGCAGCTGCAGATAGAACTCAATGTGTTGTCTGCTGGTAATAACCTTTAATTATGTTATCCCTGTTCCATATGCCTTGATGCACTGCTGCAGCGTTTACTGAAGGTGTGTGAAAGGCATTCATAGTACAATCACATACAGAATCAGGAACATACACAGCTCCAGAGAGACAGAGATGAGATGGGGTGTGCATACGTGACTGCAGCCATGCTTCAGAAATGCGTGATCTTAGGCTCTTGAGAGAGAAGAGGGAATTTTTGGCCCTTGATGTGCTTGCCCTAATAAATCTACAGCAGATAGAAACATAGTAGAAAAGGGAGTACATAGTAGAAAAAGGAGACAAAAAGCAGCGTTTTGTCTTGGCATAGGTAAGAGAAATTCTGCTTGTGAGTTCCATTAGTTATTAATGAAAACCAATACAATTTTTCAGTGTAATACAGACAGGATGACAGAAGTGCTTCTGCAAAGAGTTGACAACCAGGGAGGGGGAGAAAGTGGGCGATGAGAGCAGTGTAATGCAAAGGCAAGAGCACCTGGTACTAATTCTCTGTTGGAGAGTTTGTGTTTGGAAAGATTGGGAGACGATAAGGTTGTTATATGCATTTCTTCAGAAGCCTTTTTGCAGTGGACTAGAAGATAGCTATGCTTAGGAGAGTGACCACGTGAAATGTCAATGTGGCTCTCACTTATTAGCACAAAAATGCATTGGGCTTATTTATCCAATAGCAAACCTTGGAGAAACTTTGAAGACCACCATGGATTTGAGGGGACAGGGTCTGTAAGAAGGAAACTTATAGAACAGTTTGACAACACAGGAACTTTTTTGTCAACTGTTGTACATCTAATATGTTTCAGGGTTTTGTTCCAGTGGTTCTGTTCTAGCCTATAGTGCTGGGTGACAAGCCTGTAGCTTCAGGTTTTTAGTAGGAGTACTGAAGAGGAAAAAGAACATCTGGCCATGTAAAAAGTTCTTATGAGGCAAGAAATGGGAGCAAAGAGACTTTGGAAGTACAGTACCTGTGTAAGCAAGCAGAGGACTAGTTTAGTTTGGATTGCAGAAGATGGTACAGGAAGAAAAAAAGTGAGAAAACTATAATTGTATAACTATATATAGAGTAGGGGATGCATTGTTCATCTGTTTCTTTTCTGAAACAGGAAGGGGACAGCTATCTCTCTACTTCTGCTTCTCTGCACATGCTTTGTCTTCATGCACTTCCTTGTGCTCCTGTTTGTAGTACCTCTGTAAATACCTTTTTTTATGTAACTTTCTCTGAGAGGCTGGCCTTCTTTTGTATCTCACCTTCTTCAAGCATAAGTCGATTTTGCAATTCGGGCCTTCTGTTGTTAAATTCCCAACCATTTCAACTCTCCCTTTGCATTTGCAGTCTCCTCCTTGAGCAATTATGTATACTTTTTCCTGTGTGGACATAATCTGTATTATTAGCATGATGCCTAATGAATTTTCTTTTTAATAAGAGCAGATTTCTTTTAGTTTTGTGGGTTTTCCTTTACTTGACTCTGTTTTCCCAGTGTGTAAAAGTAGTTTTATTTTCCTCCCAGCTAGCTACACAAGCTGTGAGGGATATTTTCTGGGAGGCACTTTAAAGAGCAGTAGAGGTCTGCTTCCTTCTGGTTTGGGGCTTGAGCATAGTTCTCAGTCCTATTCCCTCTTACTAGTTTAGGAAATTTCTATCATTTTCTGCAGCTGGCAGAAATTTGAAACACTTCTCAGTTCTGTTCCTTCCCCAGGAAAATTCAATTTCCCTGCTGTGGCCATGAGGCTGTGGCTGGTTTGGCAGCTCATTCAACCAGCTTGACTCACCAAAGTGCCCTGTCTGCCAGGGCACAAATGGTGCAGGTTGAGGACAGCTTCTTGTGAACATCTGTAGAGCTGACATTAGGGAAACACTAGTAGCTATTGGTGAAATAATTAATTCAAAGGTTAAACCTCCATACTTTAAAAGTGTATGGTTTTGCATGGGAAGACAAAAATGGACCTGAAAACTCAAATGATGTGGACAGGAGGTGGACAGAAGAAGGGAGAACATACACGTAATTGAATTTGTAGGCTCTTTGCAAAGTGAATGTAAGGATAAGTAGAAATTTATTTTTTTTTCTAGAAGGATGAACTCAACAGCTGCTAGCAGTATGTACAGTGTTTCTGGGTTAGTATTTTAAATACTTGAGAAATGGGAGGTTTTAGTTTGTTTTCCACTGTAGACTATGGTAAATGCTCTTTTATTTTTTCTGCATTAGAAATAAAAGGGTTGGAGGGTAATGAAGTGTTTAGAGTGACCATCTGCTCTTCATTTGACTTACTATTTCCATTTATTTCTATGCATCAATTTAAATGTGTCCTGGACCATTAGCTATATTGTGATGAGATTATTTTGAAATATTTGTTGAAGCTGCAGACTCAGACTCTGGCTGTGGAGCATGAAAATTATTAAGAGTTAATTTATGTTGGCTGTTTGATTTTGATCTGTGCAGATTCAGATTGTTTCCCTTCCTTGTTGTTATGGAACCACAGATAGTTTATCCAAACAAATACCAAATGCTGGGTTTTTTTGTTTTTTTTTTTTTTCCGTTTCCCTTTTCTTTCTTTAAGTGTGCTAACAAACACATTGACTTTTTTCTGTATTTCATTGTCTTAATACATGTGGTACAGTTTGTATGATAAGAGACTGGAAATACTAATAGAAGAACCAGTTTAATGTTTGTGAAATATTACAAATAACTCTACAAAAATATGTGGAGAATGATGGTACTTTCTTTTGAAGAACTTCACTTTATATGAACATAATTGTATCAAATATACAGTTAGAAAGGCAGTGTTACCATTTATGAATTCTGACCTGTAATTAAATTATTCATAACTTATGAGGATTAATTATTTTGTGGTTGTTTGAAAATAATGCCTTTCTCAGTAGTTCTTAGTAGCACTAGTAATTAATTGATTGTATGTATTATTTGCATTGGTGTGTTATGTATATATATCTATCTAAAATAAATGTAGGCTGGAGAGGATTTTTGTAATGTAGCAGTCTTGATTGGGAAAACACCTGTTTCTTTTTTGTCCTCAACTGAGACTAAACAAGGATACTGCTTCCCATTTTAAAGTTTAAAGTTTCCTGTTTTGTGCATTTCACTATGTGAGGTCTTGTAGGTTATGTATTGGGTGATAAACAATTTCAGTTTTCTTTGTTAAGCTTTAAAATTATTGCAGGTTCTGAACAAATTCTCACTTTAATTTTGATAAATAATACTAACAGGCTAACTACATCACATCTCTCTTGTTGGTATGAGGTCCAAAAATTGCCTGCTTTAACCGTGCAGGTGAATATTTTCCAGATTTTCTGAGAAAAGAAGCAATCCTATGAAACTTTTTCCTCTTGTCCCTTGTTTCCATCCAGAATTGGTCAAGGCTGCTCTCTGTCATTTAAACAAATCTTTCATACTTTGTTAGCAGTTCCTGGATCTGTGATATTGGTATGAGTTTAAATTAAGAGCTTACGTTTATGTAAAAAGACCAAACTCAAGAACTTCTATTTTCATAAGCAGGTCTGAACACACCAGTGTTCAGTGAAATCACTGTGTTGCAATAAAGATCACTATTCAGTAGAGATGCTGATCCTCAGTGTGGAGGTTTTATATTCAAGCTACTTACTGAGTAGAAATTCTTCCTGTATAATGAACCTTCCATGAGTGCTTTGCTTTGAGAGATGATGAATGATGAGTCTGTTATCTCTTTGAATTAAGCAAATAAGTGAAGAGCAGTGGTATTCTTCAAAGTAGGTCGTATCACTAGGAAGGGCAGCACCCTGCAAGTGCAAAGTCCAGTGGGCAGCATCCACTTTTCTCACATTTTTTTGGTATTTGGATGCTGATGTACATTGATGTGAATTCAGACATCCTGCTGTAGTTCTGTGGAGGAAGGAGCTGGTTTAACAGTGTAACAATATAACTTCGTTGTGCAAAAGGACTTAATTTCTTTTCCTCCCTCTTCCTGCTGTTTCCATGTTACTGGGTTTGATTTAGTTTCTTCCCCTCCTGTTCAGCGCTGGGGAGGGGGTGGCAGGAACTGTTCTTTGTGGCTGGCATCCCCTTTCCCTGAGGAGGAGCATTTCCAGCCCCTCTCCAACTGTCTCAGGTCGGCCCAGGAGTCTCATGTGCCAAGGCCACACTGAGCTGGGAACACCCAGCTGCAGGGTGGCCGCACGCGTGCCCAGCATCTCTCTGGCATTATTAATTCTGCATGCAGCTCTCAGCAGCACATTGGAGTTTTGTTCTTGACTTACAGCTAATTAGAAGATATTAATTTTGATGGGTTTTCTTTTTAGTGGGGGAAGTTGTTTACTAAGACAGCAGAGACCACTGATTCCTTCTACAGAGGCCAGTGAAGCCATTAAATGTTGACTGTAGCATTTTTCCCTTTCTCCTTTAAGCTGATTACTTAAGCTTTTAGCCTCTATGTGTACTCTGTCTCCCTTCATTCCCTTCTTCTCATATAATGATATTTCATCTTTGGCTTTTCTCTGTTCAATGAACTGTTTCAAAACTTATAAAATCAAACCCCTTGTTTTTAGGTGTGAAAATCGGTGAGCCTTTGAGGCATCAAAACTCAAACTGTTGCAAACAGTAGGCACTTGGAGAGGAATTTTTCTTTTAATTGAAGGGGTTTAGTTCATTCATGAAAGATGTATAATGTATTCTGGGAGGTCAATCTATGAGGAATTAATCTCAAGAACAAATATTTTATATAGTATTCTTAAACTTAGAATGGAAAAGAAGATGAAATTATTTACCCACTGCCTTCATCTTTTCATTTGACTTCTCTGAGCCATCCACTCTTTTGTTGATATTACAATTGTTTGGTTTTTTTTCCTATGTAACATGTTGATACATTATATGCATTAAAATTTATCCTATGGTAAAACTTTCCTGATGTGTCATTTCTGGCTTTAGAAATTAAAGATGTTTACTTTAAAGATGGGAAAAATGAGGAAGGAGTTGGAGCATTTGTCTGTATATTAGCAAAACAATAGGCCTAAGTTGATGACTGCATTTCTCAGAAGGGAGTGGGAATAGAAAAATTCGGTGCTGTGAAACAAAAACAAGTGGGTTTTGTTTGCTGCTATTGAAATTTGCCAGTAGATATTCTCATTTTACAGTTCATGTGCTTGGATTTTGATGTATTTTCACATTAAACACCCAGCATATTTTGATCTGTGATTCAATCATAAAACATATTTTGTAAAAAAAAAAAAAAAAGTTCATCTGTTTTAGCAAACGTTTTGCTTTAACAACATTGTGGTCCAGAAAGTGTACCATGTTTTCATCTCCCTACTTGTTATTATATTAGATACTGATAGAATGGTTTCTTCTTGAAGAATTTCATCTCACTTTCACAGAGCAAAACAGATCATCTGATAGCATTTCCAGTATGATCAGAATCTTGAAAAATTGTCAAACAAAGCAGAAAGATACGCTCTTTTGTAAACAGAAAATATACTGTTCCTGCACATTCTGTTTCAGAAAGCAGATTTTTCCCTGTAAAAGCTGCCAGTTTCTCAGCGTTTGTGTAATGCCAGGAGGGAGAACTTCCCCAGCTATTTCAGTAAGCTGCATGCTGGAAGCTTTCTAGGAAGAGAAAATAGTCTGAAGAACCTCTGTGTGACACCTCTGTGTGAGCTTGCTGTGAGTTTCAGGAGCTCTTGAGAGTGGGAAAGGTGCAGTACAAGTGCTGGCTTGAAGGATAGCCCTCGGAGTGAACTTTGTTTCTTTTGTATTCTGTAAGGCACCTTACTGTTTACTGAAATCAAAAGTTACTTCTTAATTTAAGGCAGATAGAGCTTTTACATAATACCAAAATCTTCAGTAAGGTGTTTGGAAAAGCTTCTTGCAAGCTACAGGGCAAACAACTGGTTGGGTTGTGAGAGAGATAGGGAAACATTTAAAGAATATGAATTCCTCTTTATTGCAATGCTCTAACCTCATTAACAAGATAAGGCTGTCAAGACTGGGGCAGCATTAAATGACTTCTGGGAGCCAGCAAATATAGATCCTGTGAAAAGCCTCAGGCCTGAGGAGCTCTCCCTACAGACAGCAGCTCTCTGAGCAGCACTGCCTGGTTTTGTTGCGCAAGTTTTGGATTAGACTCCAAGACCTTGTATATGGGAAGGAAGCTTTTCTCCCAGTTTACCTTTTGAGTCTTAGTAACTACATATTTTTTTTGTGCTGGTTTCTTAAATGGTGCCGTTCTCTGTCTGCATTGCAGAGCTGATACAGGTGAGGTGGAGGACAAAGTTCTTTTGTTTCTGTTGTCTTGTGCATGATGTGAAAGTTCTCACTGGAAACAACATGTAGTTGACTGACCCTGTTCGATCCAACTCCAGTTTGTGGTCCTGAGAAAATGTGTCTGAAAGCAAAACATGAATTCAGTGCCATTCCAGAGGGACAAAATGTGACCCCTTCCTCTGCATCTGAGATTGTTGTCTGCTTTGTTTGGAAAGTGTCTTCTGTGAAATGTCAAACTTGGGTAATCTCTGCCTCTGCACAGATGGTAGTGGGAGCTCCCTGAGAGGTTGACCAGGGCATGGGAGGCTGGGTGTAGGGCTGATGTTCTAGGAGATTCAGGGAGACCTTACTCCTCCATAGCTGCCTGAAAGGAGGGTGTAGACAGGTGGGGGTCAGTCTCTTTTTCCAGGTAACAAGCCATAGGACAAGAGGAAATGGCCTCAGGTTGTGCTAGGAGATGTTAAGATTTGATTTTAGAAAGCCTTTCTTTGTTGAGAGGGTTGTCAAGCATTGTAATGGGCTGCCTGGGGGGCGATGGTGGAATCCCCATCCCAGGAAGTGTTCAAAAAATGTCTAGATATCATGCTTAGATATGTGTTCTAGTGGTGGACCTGGCAATGCTAGGTTAGTGTTTGGACTTGATCTCAGAGGTCCTTTCCAACCTTAATGACTCTGTGGTTCTACAATGAAAACATATGCTTTGGAGTATACTTCTGTTTCTGTCTTGTACATGGACATAACCCGCAGTACTAATAAGCTTGGGGTGGTTTTACTGCTAAAGGATGGGTTATAAATGCAGAAATAGACAAGCCTGCAGCTTTGGTTTCAGATCTAAATGAATTTATGGTGTTACTTAATGTGCCTTTTGTATCTCAAAAGCCATTGTGAGGCTGCTGGTTCCTGGTGGCGGTAAGAAATGGAATTTATGTTTCACATAGCTAGGATTTATGATGCATATTTTCCTTTTCTGTTGGAATAAGGAGGGAGACTGTTCTTAAGGCCTGACTAAAAGAATACAACAGAATGCTTACAGGACTTCTTTTTTTACAAATAATTATTTTTCAAAGGGAATTACTAGACTCCAATATGTGCAAAAAATCACTGATTATGGTTACCTTTTACTTCCACCCCACTCACCCCAGAAAACCTGTCTACTTCACCACCACTTCTGACAAAGCTACTGCGTTTGCTAAGAAAATTTACTTTGTGTCAGTGATTAGCAGATGTTCTGGCTGTCTCTCTGCCCATTTTTTCCCTCCTTTCAACATCTTTTGTTAAGGCTCTTAGGATGATGTTAAATGGAAGTCAACTGACAATTTTCATAGACATAATTTCTTCTGTCACTCTTTATATTGGAGAATCATGTGGATGGCTTGTAAATAAATAGGATCTGAAATGTAGATTTATTTCAGATCAGAGAGGGTCATTGTGAGTGCTTAATCTGTTCCCCTTCCCTAATCAGTCTCTAGAACTTCTTCCAAGAATATGTTGTAAGCCTGGAACTTTTTTACCATCAGTGCTCTCCTTGGATCTCATTAGTTTATCTGTCTTTGAGTCTTTAATGAGAAGCAGTTACTGATTTATGTTGCGTGTGGACTTGTCAGTATAATAATTGGTCTTCTGTTGTATCTGATTCTTTTATGGTCCCTGTTATCCTCTGTCTTGGTACTTGAGCAGGCAACAAAAAGTCATGGAACTATGGAGAAAAAAAAATTCTCCACACGCAGGTATGTGAAATTCATACATGTGCCACCTCTTAGTCTTGTCTGTGTCTAAGTAGATAAAAACAAAATTTATTTACAGATGCTTTTCAGGCTCAGAAATATTGTTTACATCTTTTTTCTGACTTTGTGAATATTGTGCAGACATTTGAGCTGAGTGCAGCAATGTTGTATTATAATGGTTTGCTGAACGTTACATGAAATGGCATTGCTTCTTAACTAATGTTCCCTTGTTTGTTTTCCTGGCTGTAACTTTACACTGAGAGGTCACAGTCCATTGTTTTTCTGTTGTTATAGCAAGGTTCTTGCAGTGCTACTGAAAGTCAGGGCACTGCCTTTGACCTAGTGAGTGTGAGTGAAACTCACCTTCCTCTCTGTGTGACCTGTGATTTCACTGAATTCAGCTGGAGTGTTTTGATGCAATTCTTCATCCCCAGGACTTGCAAATCAGTATGTACAACTGACAAGGCCTATCATCTTCTTCTACTGTGCCAGTTTTGTTCAGCAGGAGTAATTTTATTAGATCACTCCCAGGAAAAACTGGTGAGTGACTGTGAGCAGAACACTTCAGGGTTGCACTGACAGTGTTTCTTGCTGGCTGCTTTCCTCCTTTCCCTTCNTATGAACTACACACATCTATTTTAGGAATGCTTATTCTTGCTTCTGTCAGGCTCATCAGCTGTGTTTTGAGACTATGGGTGCTTTGTGGTCAGTTTAATTTGAAACAGTTCTTGGCTTCTCATCCCATCGTGGTGATGGAGACAGGCACCTGCCCTTTCAGCTGTTTGTGGGGTTGTGCTGACAGCCAGGTCAGGGATCAGACCCAGAGATATTTCATTGTGGGGGAAACAAAAAAGGGCATTTGCAGCACTGAATGTCAGAAATTTGTTAAAAGTATGGCATAAGTAAAGGACCAAGCAGTAGACAGAGGGCACAGGAGTTCTTTAAAGTGAAAGTTCTGCAACAGCCCGTGTTCCTGAGTTGGGCCATGAGGCTCTAAGTAATCACTTTAGGAATGGATTTATTCATGTACTTGGTGCTCTCATAGCTTGGTCATGTGAGTGCTTCTAGTCTGCCCCACCAAAGCAAGACAGGTTACTGTGGAGAAGAAATAAGTGCTTGGTTGCTGCAGTCATGTTGTTCAGTGGCAAAAGTTGTGACAAATAGCTCAAGCTAGATCTGCAAGAGCTCATCTGCTCCAAAGTCAGAGATCTTGCAGAAATTTATCTAAGGTTTCTTATTGCTGTAATCAAATAACAGTGTAGTTTTATGGAGGAAGAAGTTAAACTTGTTTTATGAGACAATTTTCTTGAGATCATGATGGTCTGTTATCTAATCCATTGCTGACTGGACCCAGCTGTCTCTAGTTTTTATTTTCAGGGAGTTGGAGTTGATAAGAATAACAAAGCTGATACTAAATTTAGAAAGACATTAGGAATTTTAGAGAAAGTTACCTTCGTCTAGGCTTCACCAGTGGCGTTTCAAATGGACCCAAGACTAAAAAGGTGGTCTTAGGGTTGTTACTTGATATCCTGTGATGGAGTGCATCCCTTATCCCTTTAGGGCTGGCTGCAGGTGAGGTGGAAGGAAATCATGCTCTTCAGGAAAATGACCGCTGCATTGAGCAGAGCCTGGATTCCTAATCTATCAGGGATCCATAAAATTCAAGTGATCTGAGTTTAATTGCATCTCTATTTGTAGATATTCCAGAAATGGGTCTTGCTACTACAAATTCAGTAATTCTTAATTGTGAATAAATGTCAATTAAATTTTATATTTCCATTTCTACTACCTCAATTATTTTTAGTTTAGTCTCTCACTTGGAAAGTAGACCATGGATGAATTTGACTTCATGTTCCATTTTCCAAATTAACCTTTTAAGGCTTACTATTAAATTACTGCATTTATGGAAGGAAGCTTTGTTTAAGAGGATGATCTAAATCGATGCTTTTTATGAAGCAGGTGGAAGATTATTTGTCTTGAAAGAACAAATGGATGGCTCTGAATCATGCTGAAAGTGTTCCATTGGAAAATATGCTTTTATTTCCAAGTACACAAGTTACATTAGAATGACAGGTTTCTGCTAGAATGACAACTATTTTAAACATTTGAATAAACATTTTTTTTGAGGGGAAGACCACAGGAAAAAAGTTTTGATTCAGGATTTTCTTTCTTATGACTAAGTAGTTGTGTTCTTTTGATGGCTTGTGGGATAAATCCTGTTTTCAAAATGCTAAAGAAAACAGAGTTCCCAGGCCATCTGGTGCTTCTTTGTGTACATGCATGCCTGCATCCATTTACAGTCAGAGCTGTTGTGCTGCAACTTCAGGGTGAGGGAGATCAACTTGAATCTGGGAAGCTTAAAGGATGATGACCAGAGCTGGGAAGTGTTGGTTTTAGTGTTCATAGGTGAAGGTTTCCAATTTAATATCTGATTTTAAAAATTATTTGTTTATTTTAAGGTGCTGACATTTGCTGCTCCTCTTGTGATACTCCCAAAGCATCTTTGGAGGTGTTATACTGTCTGGGTAGAAAGGTGACAATGTCTGTTATCCCCATCTGGACAGGAGACTTGAGGCTGCAGAAAAGATTACTGGAGATTGCCTAAGAGGTTATTGCCTTTAGCTGTCTCAGTCTGTGACTAAACTGACAGAAGGGTCTGCTGAATAACCAGATATGAGTTTAAACCATGAGAGACGCTGAACTGCAGTGCCTGAGGTGAAGGTGTATGTGTGGTGTTGTGCAGGAAATGGTGATCTCTAGCAGAGTCATGGGTTTGGTAGAGTACCAATGTATTCAACAGCTTCAGTAAGGTTGCCCTGTCAGGCTTCTTGGTACGGTTCTGGGTTGCTCTTTCTGCACCCATGGTATTCCTCTGTACAGACTTGTGTCTGGAAAGCCCCTGCAAACTATTGCCATTGTATTTTGGGAGTAAATGTTTGAGTTCTATACTGGCCGAAAGAGGATCTGAAATGCTGGAGAAAGAAATTAGAGTGTTGAAGTCTGGATACTTAAGACATATTTTTAAAATGCAAAGCCCCTCGACTATGTGAGACTGAGGAAACAAGTTTAGCTGTAGTGCCTCTTTATCTGGACTTTGTTCTAGAAGCAGAATTTCACCTTACACAAATAGTGGGAGCTGACTAAAGGTATTGCAGCGTTATGGTACAAAGTTCTTTTTGCTTTGACATTCTTTATTGAATTGAGGTGACTGTCTTGTGATAACCTTGAAGAGTAGAAGATATGAGCTTTACTTGTGGAACACCCAATAAGCCTAAATTAAAAGCACCTCTTTTTGCATGACACTGGCAGTGTAGAATTTGGTTAAGAACAGCAATAAAGCATAGACAAAGGTGATAATTTGCTAAAGTACATATCTGTCTGTGATACAGCTAATCTAGACAGATTATAGGTGTTAAAATTATTTATTAGTGACTTGTTACACACTTGAAATCAAAGAAAAATGAATATTTGTCATGAACTTTTCAAATTGCTGGATAAAATTTGTTTTGAAGTTCCCCTAGCCCAAGTACTTTAACAGGGTGGAAGAGGGAGGTTGGGGAGGCAGTTTCAAATTTGAGGTTAAGACCTCTGATTTCTTTGAGACTTCTGTTAAATGTGTCTGCTAAATCCGAGAGGAAGAGAGAACCAATTTACCTGTTAAAAATGTATCAGAATAAAACCTGAGACTTTGAATCTATTGCCTTGTTAGACTTCCTTTCTTTTTTCAGATAAGTTTATGACTTCTCTAAACACACAAATTACTTGTTCGCTATCAGTGTAAAACAACTCAAAACCAGCTAAGTTTAAATGTGACACTCTTACGTTGTCCATCATCTAAAATGCTCTAATACGCTTTATTTACACTTTGGCCAGTCACTATGAAATAGGTGTGTGCTTGTAAATTGGCAGACTTCAGTTAAATTGTTTTCACTTTTAACTGCTAGATTTATGGCTTTCTTACTGTTGTCTCCAGTTTGGGGGCTTTTTTTGCACGTGTTCCTGATCAGTACTTAAAAGATATGCATGTTCTACTCTTATGATATGTAAATGTCTAAGATATGCCTGGTGATCACTGCAGCTTTCTCCCAAGTTCATGCTGCTGATACCAAGAGCATCTATTTTACCACAATAATCCTTTCCCATCTGATTCAACTGACTTGGCCAATGTATCAAAGATTGTACTTGACTGTGGCTGGTGCTGTAGCTGAATTTTGGTGTTACTATGCCTTTAACTGAAATAACCTGTCTCCTCTGATGACTGTCCTTCTCAGGCCATTTCTGTGCACTTTGTTTCATTCTCTGAATCTGAAATACTCTGTTCTGGTGTGCCAGGCTCATAGCATATTGTTTTCCAGCCTGGTGGACAACATATATATACTTGCATAAGTGCTGTGGGTCATGAGTTAGTCAAGAGGTATCTTCTCACATCTGCAGGTGCCTTCTCTTTTCTCTTGATGTTTTGTTTTGAGCTTCATCTTTTGTTAGAGATGTTTCAAGGCTAGAACTTGTTTATTATGATATGGAGTGTGGTTTTGGTAGTTGATGAGAGTGTATTGAAGTCTTTACTGCTTGTGTCTTAACTTTATCTAGATTTTGAGGAGTCTGTCTCCTTCTAAAAGTAAGCCAGTGGTGGAAATCTCATTTATTTGGAAGGCATACCTGGTGGCTATCATCTGTAAAAGTGTCTCTAAAGAATAAGGTGGGAGAGTGATGCTGCCAACCTCAGACTGCTAATGTAATTGTAGACAATAAGCGAAGTAGGACTACTGGATTTGTTTTGATTAAGTGAAGAGTAATGTTGTAAACTGGCTTTTATGGAGACTTTGCAAAGGAAGTATTCCTCAGACAGTCAAGTAGAGACCTTGATGATGATGATGCTCTGGAGTTTGCTGCTTCAGTAGCCAGAATTTCTTTAACCTGTGGGAAAAGATTTGACAAGTTGTTCTGCTTAGTCCTTCTAGTGAATAATAGCTTAGTGAAAAAATCACAGTCAAAAGATGGCTTAAACTGGTTTTTATAACCTTAGTGATATTTGGATTTAGTTAAATGGAATGTTAAGCATTAACACATGAAAAGATTATTGGCAAAATACTGAAGTTAGAAACTGAAGAGCTTATAGCAGTCCATTCAATGTGCATTTTTCTAAACAATGATGAACTCTTCTGTTTTTGTGTTAAAGGAGGAATTGCATTAACTATTGCAAGCCTATGTAGTTTATCATAATTTGTTTATAATAGGAAGAAAGAATGTAACAAACCATGCAACTCAGCATAATCATTATTCTTTTTGACATGCTGAATTTTGCATGCTCACATAACAGTTTTGACAAAAATAATGTCTTCAGTTTGCTGCACATTTTTAAGGGAAAAAAATTTACCAGAGATTGTCAGTTTGGGGTTTTCCCCACCTTTAATAATTTGAAAGCATTTGCTAACTTGCATAGAAATAGGTGCAAATATGAGGTGATATTAGTTGAGAAAGGCCTAGGGCTTTTTTATACCAATATACTTGGTATATTTGAATAAAATCTACTGCATTCCTCAGTGATCTTAAGTTTATAGAATTCAGTAACTTGGTGGTTTTGCTTTAATAATGCTAAAGTGCACCTGGTTGTTCAAGAAAACTTCGTTATGTATGCTTTGTGACTCTGATCTTTGTTTTCAGTAACTGTGACTCACCTGGGGATGGGCTATGGTGACAAACCAAACTCATGACACTTAGCAATTTTTGGGTTTTGCTTCCTGAAGCTGTTGTGCTCTTCACATTAATTTTTGATGATTGTTGCCTGACTTCCCATCTTAATTGTATGTTGGTTTACTCTGCACTTGCTTTGGGCAAAGGAAACTCCAAGTATAGCTCTGGGACCTAAATATCTAGCGAGTGATGAAAACTTACAAATCAGTAGATAAATTAACTGGCAACAGTACTTGGCACAGTGTTGGGAAAACTGCCATCTTGATGTAAAAGCAAACCTGAACTTGGGAAGATAAATAATGAGTTTATCAAGAAAATAAAAAAATACCTGTTGCCTTTGTTCTTCCAGCATTGAGGATGTACTTGCTTTGTTTGAGAAGTGGAGGAAGAAGAGGTTTGTGGGTAAAGGCAGAATTGTATTCCTGCAGAAAATCATTCTTTGATAAAATAGGGGAAAACTTGTACGTTGTCATTAGGATAATAATCTTCTGTGGTCAAGTAGTAATCAAATGATTTCTGGTTATTAGAGTTTTGGTCGTAGAGAGCCAAAGGATCTTTTCTTTGTATAAATTAGGTTTAACTGTCATGCCTGTATTTTCTAGTGTTGGATTTTTTTTCTTAAAATTTTTATGCTGACATAGTTTTTAAAATCAGGGTTAACAGAAGGTTTCTGGAAACTAATGAGACTAAAGCGTCTGCTGTAGAAGGTGTGGTGTAAAGGTTGAGAACCTTGTGTTAATTTAAAAAGTCACAAAAATAAAATTGCAGTAGAATTGAGAGGAAGGGCAAAGGCAGTAAGAATGTGACTTTGTTGTTGGCTGTGTCATGTGCACAACTTGAGCTGCTGCAGATCACAAGCTCTCTTTGTTGATAGTCATCACCTCTACATGTCTGCCAGTGTCACAGAATGGAGCAGGACTCCTGCTTCCTGACTAAACACACTGAATGTGCAAGCACTTCGGTAATAATAAATGTGGGCAAGGTACACATCTGTAACATATTCCAATCCTAATTCTTCTTGCTTCCTCCCTCCTGCACTTAATGTTATTTATAGTAATAAATGTTTTACAAGCCCTTTGTGCAATTTGAAGGTCTAGCAAAGATAAAGTACAGATTATGATGTTATTTTGTTGAGAAACTGAGATGACTGTGCTATCTTTCTTCTGAAATTAAGAATTCTGGCAGCTCAAAATGAGCAAGAAGTATTCAATAGGGTGCAATATCTGAAAAAGATCATTACTTTAAAAATACGGTTCTCCTAGAGTAATTTGGAAAAGTAGAGGAGCTTATCCAGCAAACACCAATCACTAAATGCTGTTATTTATGTTGTCCATTTAGCATG
Organism: Aegithalos caudatus; assembly: GCA_013389925.1. Taxonomy (NCBI): domain Eukaryota; kingdom Metazoa; phylum Chordata; class Aves; order Passeriformes; family Aegithalidae; genus Aegithalos; species Aegithalos caudatus. The sequence continues at coordinate 144,333 of WEIU01018344.1, forward strand.
GGTGCCAATTTTCAGATAAAGGAAGTTGATAGGAATAGATTCAGGTCAACAGAGTTGGTATTATTTCTGATGTTTAAGGGATTATGTTCTTTTAGTTCATGTTATTAGAAGCTTTTTTTGCCAGAAAAATGCATGAAAAATGAAATGAATCAACAGTATGAACTCTATTCAGTAGCTAAAACACCCTTGGCCACAATATTTATGTGTTAAAGTCGAATGCTTGTCTACTTTTCACAGGTCTTCCAATGTAATTAACATGTATATATTACTACATAGTAATTTAAACAACAGTCATTTTAAAGGCTTCATTAAACCTAAAAAATGCCAGGCTTGAGGAAGCCACGTGTATGTGTGTTTGCTGGAGCGATTTGTCATTTGAATTGAGAATGAAGCCCCTATTGAAAGCAAATGAACTAGGAAAGAACTGATCCAGCTGTATTGTAAATGAGCCTTAGAAATGAGTATAAGGCCAGTGTTCATTCATACTGAAAAATGTAAGATAGCTGCCTGTGACACTGGAAGGATGTTTAACTGTTGCAGGGTGATTTTATTTTCCCTATGGGTGTGATGTAAAGAGGTGGGAGGCGGGGGGTGGGGAGAGAAAAGCACTGAAGGAGGAGTTGTAGTGTTTCCCCTTAATTAAGGGCACTAGGCAAGCTGATATGGTGACATACTATCAGTCTTGGTACTAAATGTGAACTGTCTTAGTACTTATTTAAATAGGGGCTTGGCTGAAAGTATGTCGCTGCTAATGTCAGTGAATTGTAGTAATTTGTAACTGGGTATTTTTACCTGCATGGTTCCATTCTATAATGATGTACAGTTTGAGCATTCTTAGATTGTATTCTTTTTGTCCAGTAGCATCACAGAAATAGCCTATGTATCCTTGCACTTCCCTCCTTGAAGCGATGTTTCAGGTCATGTTTCGTTCCAGATCTTTGTCCCAGAGAGCCATTTGACTCCACAACACTGTACTTGAAACTCAGGAAGGCACAACTGCAGTTTTTTGGAAAGAACCGGAGTAAGATGAGTATTTCTCAGTTTATTGTAGTGCCAACAAGCTGGGACCTGCTTACTCCACTGCTCCACCCTTGTCAGGAGACAAGTAGGCAGTGCAAACAGTGATTATCTCAATAGGCTTTCACCTGCCCAGAACAAACACTGATCTGGTAGACACTATTGGCAGATGATATGTAGCCAGTTCATTCTTCATAGTTCAGATTTGGTGTAGATCTGTTTTTCTGTACAGAAAATATCATTCTTTGAAGCAGGTGTTAAGCTTCAGACTGCATTTTTTTCTCTATTCTCTATGCTTTGTTCTTTCTAAGTATGGTTTGCAGGGTGGGGATTTGAGAAAGCAGAGAGTCCGTGCAAATCTAGCAGTCAACAGCATTCAGATACCCCTCAGATTCACTGTCTTACGTTTAAGAAACTGCTTTTTTAAAGAAAATAGGACTGGTCCACCATGTACCAGAAACCTTTTGCAAGACTGCATTATTGAGAAAAGTAGGTGGTTTTCACCTGAGCTCATCTCTTACCTTTCATTGTTAAAAAAATTCTAGTGGTGTGTTTTATTTTAGCCCTAGTTCCTGTGTCTTCAGCAATTTTGCCTTTCCAGTGTTACAGCCTATACCATGAGCAGTTTTTGAGCCCTGCTAATGTACTCTCTTCAGTACTGCTGATCCTTGACCCTTAGCCCCTGGAACAATTCAGTCCGAATACCTAGACCATCCCAGCTCTGTCTGCTTTAGTTAACTTGAGCTGAGGTGCTGCTGTGGTCCTCCTACCTTCTTTTCCTACTCCAGTTGTTTAGCGTATTGGGTTTTTTCAGTTAAACTGGAATATTAGCTCTACTCACTTTTCCCAAAGTCACTTTTACACGTGGAAGATCTTTAGGTCCGTTAGTTTTGCTGGTGGGGAAAAAAACGAAGACTTTGTTCCTTGTTTGCCCAAGGAGAGCTCTAGCTAAGAGAGATGCTCTTTTCCACTTCAAAAAGAAGTCCTGGCAGCTTCTGTCTGTGTGAAGAAGTATTTGTGTATTGGATGTCTGTAGGGCTGCTTCTTCATCCTGGCTGTTTCTTTCCCCGAAATAATTCACCAGGAGCCCAGTTCTTTTATTCTTACTTAGGTGGCTAAAGGTAGCTAAGATGTAGATTCTTATCTTTTGGACTTTGAGGATTTACTTTTTTGTTGCCATAAGTGGGATGAGAGCAGGCAGAATGTGGGGGCATGAGGGAGCAGACCTTACACAACCTGTGGCCGTTCGGACTGTGCGAAACTGTGGTTTGGAGTCTTACTTGACTTGCATTCCTCCTCAGCCCACATTGTTGATGATGAGATGAGACATTAGCCAGAAAATTTAGACAGCAGAGCCTAAGCTGACTTTCTATAGAAGCTTCCCACATCTGGAGTTATTGGGAAGTTCTAGAGTCTGTTCTGCACAGGTGAGCAGTGTCCATGCACCGTGCCAGTTGGATACACTCTGAAAAGTCTCAGGTGCTTGCCTGGGAGATCTGGAATCCACAGGGATATGTTTTCTTTACAGAGACCCAACTACTGAATCATGGAACTATTAAGGTTTGAAAAGAGCTTTAAAGAGAAGTAATGCTGGAGAGCTTTTTCCTTTGTGCAAACTGGAATCAATATTCTGGCCTTCCCAAGAGTGAGAGAGGGCCGAGCTGGAGCTCAGAACAGAGGAATGTTTCTGGGCACTGAAATGAAAATGAGGGTTTCATGCCCTTGTCTCCTGCCTGCCTTCTGACAAACAGAAATTACAGCTAATTTTCACAATTCTAACCTTTGGTATATGCCTTTTCTTGCTGTATTGTAATCTATTGTATGATAATTAGCCATCCAGAAGATATCAGAAGAACATAATGATTTTTATGCTAATTCTCCTGTAGATTTAATTTTATTTTTTGATTAACTGTATAGTTGCAGTACCTGTAGAACATGCCATGAACAATATCTCCTAGGAAGAGGTAAAGAAGAAAATCAGCAGCACTATCCAAACAAATTGATATGTTGATTGCAGCTGTCTTTACAACCCTGCCTGGTCATCATACAAAACCTTTGTCAAGAACTTTTATATTTGTCCAGTTTACCATACTTGCCTGTGATAGTGAGATAAGGTTTCAGAACTTGCATGAGTACTTCAGGGAAGATTTTGCTCTTTTTCAAGCTAAGGCACAGATTTCTAGTGGTGTTCTGCTGTACTCTGACAAAGCTCCTGTATGTTTGCTGTGCACTTGTGCTATGATCTTCTTAAAGGAGCTAAAAACTTCTGTCCCTTTTTAATCTATTGCCATATAAAGAAATTTTTGCTGAAAGCAAAAATCTTTTTGTTTGCTTTTGTGTGTGCATGCCTCAGTCTTATTGTGTATAACAGGTATGTATGTCTTGCTGTTCAGTTGCTGAATGAAAAGGTAGAAGAATTAACATTCCCTTGGGGAGATAATCAGTTTTCTTGGAATAGCTGCTTAAATAAATGAGAGATTCTTACCCCTTATTCCCCTCAAAAAAAAAAAAAAAAAAAAGGGGGCTGGGTTAACAGATGCTTTTGAAGCAGGCTTTAGGTATCCTGAATCTTAATTTAAACATGAATGAGGCTGGAATGTTGTTTGTTCTTGTATGTGTTTGCAGTGTGAAAAAGACATTTATGCTACAGCTTTTACTGGTGACAACTGTTTTGGTTGTTCTCTTTTTCTAGTCTTAAATGACATACATGTCAAGAGGGATTGCTTATTTTTTTTTAACATAACTTTGAAGAATACTCAAATTTGATTAATTTCTTGTTGTACTTCTCCAAGATGCTAAGGAGTTACACCCTTAGAATAAAGTAACCTGAATCCTATCTACAGAAACCTTTATATGTTGTCAGTTGATCTTCAAATATAGTAAATATTTTCCTGAAAGTTGATAACATTTTAAAATATAAAATAAAACCCAGGTTCTTTTTTTTTTTTTTTTTTTTTTTTTTTTTTTTTTTTTTTTTTTTTTTTTTTTTTTTAATTTACTTTTTTGGGGGGGAGGAGGTGTTTCCTTTCATATAGGAAAATAGATTAATGAGACAATTAGAGCTGTAGGAACAATGACATTAAATGTGTTTTTCCCAGAAACAAACTGTGAGGACATGGAACACTTTTCTGCCAGTAAAGATGTGGAAATTCCAGATAGCAGAGAATTTTGAAGTTTCAGTAAGTTAAAGCATTTTGAGTATGTAGAAACCAGCCTAATTGCTTGCAATAAAGCAGCAGTGCTTCAGGTGAAAGCTGAACCTGCGTTCCTGGATTATCTGATGTGTATTATCAAGAAGTGTTCCTCATATGTTGGAGGAAATATGAACTCAATGCTATTAAATAGCCTGGAATAAAGCAAGCTTCTACCAGTCATAGCTTGCTTGTTGTAGAGTGTAATATAGAGGAGAAACTCATGTAGAAAGAATCATTACAAACCATCTCTCCATCTGAGTTTTGGGTGTTGAAACAGCTGACTGGTAACTGAGAGTTTGCTTCTGTACTTGGAAGCAGACAGAAATGCACAATGACCCTGAGTAAAGAATACTCTTAATAGCAGTATTATTGGGAACAAATTCAGCTTTTTATAAACTGTGTTTCCAGTTAAATTACTTGGACTTTGTGCAGGCTTAATTTAAAGCAGTATCATCCTCTGCACATTGTTTACATCTCAAAACTTCACAGACAGCTGTTTAACAATTTGAAAAAACAAGGGACTGAAACAATAACAAAATCTAGGGAAGTCTGCCTCCCAGCACTGAGTTATTTCTGTTGGTTACTGCCTTGATTGTTGTTTTGGTTTTTTATTTTATTTATTTGTTCTTTATTTGAACCTGAAGTATAGCTGAAGGTTATGTGCCTTGCAGGGTGGTGCTGTGTGCCTGAATTTCACTTCATTTTAGTTGGATGCACGTTCCTTTGGGCTGCTTTGTAAATACAAACCTCTGTGTATGTGTTTCTTCTTAATCTTGATGGCATTTGTTTTGTTCTGTTTGATCTTGGCATGCATATATATTAGCCCCTGGTAGAGATGAGTCACATCTGAGACATGGTACATGTGCAGTGCTGTTTATTGAGCAGTAATTTCAGACTTCATTTAAATATATTTCCTTTAGCTTGAAGGTGTGTGCACCTTGAAGAACAGGCTTGACAAGGTCTTGAAGTGTAAGCAGTAGCAAGGCAAATGTGATCTGTATGGAGTTTATAGCTCTGAATAGATGTGGAAATATTGCAGGGAACAGAAGAAAGATTTGATAGAAGATGGAAAAATATGGAAGAATATAGAGAGTATAAAATAAGAGAGTTGGGAAACAGGTTGCTTGAATCAGTCTCAAAAGGAAGGATACAAAAGTCTTGCTTTTCCATTTCTGTCCCTTAGCAAAGGTAAGTACCTAGTGCTGCCCCAAGGGAGGAGCAAACCCAGGCATCAGCAGACGCTGGGTTGGAGGAAAGCTGATGGGAAGCAGCTTTGCACAAAAAGGCCCTGGGGGTCCATCCTGGTGGACAGCAAGTGGAGCCTGAGCCAGCAGTGTGCCCTTGCCACAAGGGAGACATTCACCAATGGCATCCTGGAACATGCTTGATGGAGTGTCGCCAGCAGGCATAGGGTGCTGATCCTTCCCTTCTGCTCTGTGTGGGTGATGCCACACCTGCAGTGCTGGGCCCAGTTCTGAGCTCCCCAGTACAAGAGAGACACGGATAGAGCTGAGTTAAGCGCTGCTAAAGTGATGAAGAGACTGGAGCATTTCATAGGAGGAAAGGCTGAGAGCTGGGACTATTTAACCTGTACAAGAGAAATCTCATGGGGTGGGTGGGGAGACACACAGATGACACACACAACTTACCAGTGTGTTTAAATACTTGAAGATGGAGACACGGTCTCTTCAGTGGCACTCAGTGACAGGACCAGATGTAATGGGCACAAACTGAAACACAGGAGGCTCCATCTGAACATCAGGAAAAGCTTTTTACTGTAAGAATGACCAGGCATTGGAAGAAGTTGTTCAGAAAGGTCATGGAGTCTCCATCCATGGATGGAAAAGCAGTTTGGACGCAGTCCAGGACAGAGTTCTATAGCTGGCCCTGTCTGAGCAGGGTAGCTGGACTAGACCTTCAGAGGTCATGTCCAACCTCAACCATTCTGATTTCCATTTCTAACATTGGAAATTTAACAGTTGTTAAATTTCTAATTTCTAACATTAGAATTTAACAGATTTACTCTGAAGAGATCATGGGTCTAGTACTGCAAAGTCACTTTGTACCACAGAAATGCAAGTGACGTTGTTCATTTGCCCAGGATACTGGGGCAGAATCAAGTCTCTTTGGAGTATTTGTCAGTCTAGTTCTTGCAAATCATCAAAGGCAAGAGATCCCACAACATCCTTGGGTGTCTTGCTCCTTTGTTTTAGTGCTCTAATTTACAACTTTTTTCTAGTCCAAATAAGCTCAGCTGCAGGTTCAAACTGTCCTGTTCCATATAGAACATCACTGCTGTCCTCTTCATAAACCACTTGGGTGCATTGAAGGAGTGGATATGGAGACTCTTGTGATTGGGATGTGTTCTTAGATTTTTTGAGACAAGCATCCAAGCAGCCTTGTTTTTTTGTTCTGTATAATTTGCTAAAACTATTGTCCTTGCAGTTACCTCTTGGGTGCTTTCTCTTTTTGTGTCAACATTTTTAAACATGGGGCTCCAAATTGAGTATGGGATTCCAGTTGTGTTGTTTTATTAGCACTGAGGAACTGTAACTACTTTCCAGAGACCTCCCTGATAACACTCTTAGGAGGATCACACTCCTGCTAGAAAGTGGACCTGCTTTTTTGGGCAACAGTCTAGTGTTGACTGCATGCAGCTTTTAATCCACTGTGAGCACCCCATTCTCTCTGCTCTACTGCTTTCTTGATTTTATCTTCTTTGTATGGTATCTTATGTCCAAGAGATTTTATATTTTTTAGTGTTGAAACCTCTTTTGGTTGATGGTTCCCTTACCAGTGCCACTTTGATTTTCTTGGTTTAATCTTTAAAGAAAAAATCTTGGTACAGAATTGTTTATTTTGGACACTGTCACCTAAGTTATTTGACCTATGTCTTGATAACATCTATAAATTTTAAAAGCATACCTGTTCTGTCATCCAAGCGAACAGTTAAAACTGTTGGAAAGAATCACATCCAGGAAATAACTTAAAATGTCCAGCTCCTGGTTATTTAGCTGCTGTCTTGTGAGTACAGCTAATGAAGGATATGAGTCCCCACATCACTGTGCTTTAGATTACATTTCTCTAACTTGTTTAAGAGTGTATTTAGGAAAATTTATGTTTTGAAAACACATTAAAATAGGCTGATATTTCACCTGTGGTTTTCCTTTCAATCTTTGGATTAATTGCTCTGCTGGAATAGATTGGGAAAGCTTGCCATTACCTAACATCTTAGTCCTCCTCTCAGATACATCTTCTGTACTTTGACTTTTAAAGGGGAGACCTGGATCCCTGTGGAAACCTTGAAAGTAAAACGTCCTGTGAAAATACTTGAAATGCCCTTGTCTGAGGGAAAGAAAAAACCAACAAAGTAGCACAACATCTCTTATGAACTTCTCCTGTGAAGAGAAGCCAAGTACTTTACACTGAAACCCAAAATACTTAGAATTTGAAAAACCAGTGCATTTTAACTGTGGAAAGAGGGCAGTCCTCTCCTATTCTGATAGAGGCCACAAGCTGGAGAAAGTAGCACAAGAGTATTTGGCTTTTTATTTAAGTAAGAGGATTGAAGAAATAATATATAAATAGGGTCCTAGTTTGTAAATGCATTTGACTTCATACTATTTGCTATATCATTTTCAAGAGAAATCAACCTTCTAATGTATACTGAGAAAAAGACCCATAAATTTTAAAAATATTTTTCCAGGACCTTTGTTCTAAGTGAATGTGGTACTTGAATTGTGTATAAGAAGAATTTTTTCTTGTTTGTTTGTTTTTGTTTTTTTGTTTTTTGGTTGTTTTGTTTTTTTAATTGCTAGTAATTAGTACAGATAGAATCCAATAGTGTGGAAGTGCTTACTGAAACTGCTTTCTTGGAGTGGACTGTTTTATATTTTGGGACTTTTTCCCTTTGTATTTATCTCACTGAGGTGCCACTGTTTTGGATATTTGTTTTGGATATTTGAGGATTTGTTTTGGATATTGCTCTTTTCCACTTCAGTGGTAAGTTTCCTCATATAATGATTGGTTATGAAAGCAGCTTTGCTCTTCTGGTATCGTATATTGACAAAAGAAAATAAGTAGATGACTTTTCCATTTTAAAAATAGAAGTTTGAGGGGGAAAAGGGCACATGGAAAATTGGTTGGCATCAGCAGTGCAAAGCTTCTTTCTGACTGCAGCCTGCTTGACAGTGGGGCTGTGCAAGTTCAGGGTCCCAGACCAATCTGCACCTCTGTGTGGAGAAAGCCAGCTGGCATTTTTGAGGCTTGTGTTGCTGAGGTTTGGCTATGCCTCAGCATGTAGATCCCTCCATGTTTTAATAGAGCAGAAAGATTCCTAACTTGGCCGCTTCAGGACAGAAGTATAGACATGGTAAAACTTCATGGCCTGTCTGCAAATCGAGATACCTCATGAGTTGTTCACTGTTGTTTTGAAATCAGTTATTCCAGCCTTCTGCAGAAAAGGCTGTTTCTTCTTTCCACCAGAAAATGCCATCCACCACAGAGATCTCTGAGCATTGTTCTATCGACTGCTATTTTTATTAGCCTTTCTACTCTTGTCAGAAAGGATCAGGAATTGAAAGTGCTCCCCCCTCTCTTAAGGGTGAAGAGATACTGTGGTCTGTGTTCTCATGTGTATTGTGTTGCAACATACTGACTGTTGCTTTTGTACTTTTCAATACAGAAGTACTTTTTAAATGTTGGAAATACCTTCAGATGCTGCCTTCTATCAGTGAATATATATATTAATTCTGATCTTTTCCACAGAAAAACCTTGAAGTGTCTTAATGTTGAGAGGTGTTTTCTTCCCTCTTTGAATTCAGTTTCTTCTCTTTGGTGTCATGTTACATTTAGAGGCCATAATGAATTATCATAAGGTGAACTGTAAAAGCCTAAACTTATAAAACCAATGGGAATACTATAGTGGATGAAAAAATGATGTGGTATATAATGAGGGAAAGCTGCTGTCCAAAGCTTGTGTCTTCATAGGAACTTGAACAGAAAAATGCTTAAAACTAAAGGATATTCTAGTTGTTAGAGACCTTTCTAGATGCTTTTAGTTCATAATCATGTGGGTTCTTCCAAGCACTTACTCAAAGCTGAGTCAAAACTGAATTTAGACTTTTTTTAAAATTCAGACTGAGTGTATTGTCTCATCTTGAAAACAGTGATGAACATGCTATAGCTTCTCTGGGAAACCCTAAGGAAAAAGGTTTTTTAGGACATCTAATTGGAATCTTTTCTGTTTTGATTTGTGTCTTGTTCTCTTACCATGCATCTCAGCAGAGACCCTCGCTCTGTCTTTGCAGTTACTTCTGCTTATCTATCAGATTGCTCTTCTGTTCTCCAAACCTTCTATCAGATTGCTCTTCTGTTCTCCAAACCTTCTTTCCTCTGGGCTCATTCAGCTGTTCTTCCTGGGGAAGGTGCTGCCCTTTGCAGAACCTACTCAGTTTTCAATGTCATTCTTGTAACTGTCCTAAAACTGGCTGCCTTCTCCCAGAAGTGATAAAAGAAACATCAACTAAAGAGGATTAGTGAGTTCACACACACACTGTACTTGTAATGCTCCTGTTGCTACAGTCCAGTGTGTTTGTTGCTTTCCCTGTTACCAGGACATGCTCCTGGTTTACCTCAGAGTGTCAAGTCCTTTCCAGCAGAGCTGCTCCCAGCTAATCAGACCCCAGCCTGTACCACTGCAGGGGCTTAGTATGTCCCAAGCGCAGAACTTTGTATTTGCCCACATTTGAATTTCACGAGAAATGTTCCTCTTGGCCCAGTGGCTGCCCTGCACTTGAGTGTGACTGGACCTCTGAGCTCACTGTGTTCCAAATCTCCATGAGGATGGATTCTGGTTGAGGAACTCTACTTGTAGCTGCCCTCCAGGCATAGTTTGGACTGATAACTGCTGTCTTTTGAGCCAGATGATCCAGCCAGTGTTTCCTCCACCCAGAGTCTAGATGTATTAACTATCAATACACTGACCTGGATTCAAGGGTGCTGTCAGATATGATGTTGAAAGTTCTTTAGTCAAAGTGAGCAACTTTGATTGCACCCTTTGCATTCCCAGATTTAGTCACTTGATCGTAGTGGTCAATTGTGTTGATCAAGCAGATTTATCCTTGGTAAATACATGGTAGTGGTTTTCCTCATCATCTGCTTTGCGTTCCCTTATAGTATTATGGTTAATGCTTTCTAAAAACAACTAGAGGTCTCCTGCCTATTGTCATCTCAGAGGCTTTCAACCATCCAGATATCTGCTAAGAAGGCCTCAAAACTGTGGGTAGATGATTTTTGGAAGTTCCTAGAAGTTGTAGCTGATGAATTCCTAGCAGGTGGGGCTAATGCTCTGCCCTATTGTACAACAAAGATGAAAGAGTCTGGTGGATCTTGAGTGATCATGAGATGACTGGGTTCAGGATTTGGAGGAAGCTGGGCAGTAAAATTAGGCCTGTGGACTGGGCTGTTGCTTATCTGAGAATCTGTTAAATTAGAATCCCTAGGGGAGGTGTTTAATACAGGACTTAGAAAAGGAAATTTAAAAATCTGAGCTGTTGGACAGCTCAAGAAAACACCATCTCAATTTCCAGGAATATCAGGACTTTGAACAGGAGAGCCTACTTGACTTAACAAGAGACTTCTTTATGAACAAAATCATGGAAAAAGGACAGATAAGAAGGGGAATCTTGGACAAGCAGCAAGAGTATGAAAGCATTACTCAGGTATTTAAGGGTGAAAAATGAAAGGCCAAAGCCCCACACAGTTAGGGCTAATGAAGGAAGGGTTTTTACACATATAGTAGTAGATAAGGGAAAAATTATGGGAAAAGGCTAATCATATGCTCGTTTGCAAAAACACTATGACAAAACTCTGAAAGTAATAGGCTAGTCAACCTTATTTCCATCCGTGGAAGGATCATGGCTTGTTTCTATGTTGGTTGAGTTTGTAAATACATGGTCAAGAATTTAGTTCTTAATAGTGTGCATTTAATGGGAGTGTGCTCACTCAGTTGCTTCTGTGGTAAAATCTCTGTCTGTATGAATTACAGAAGCATCACCTTCTGGGGTTACTGAGGTTTTGAACAATGCCTCCAACTCCATTCATATTTAGAGGTCTAAGTAAGTATAGGCTGGATGAACAAGCTGCTTAATGGCTTGAAAATCAGCTGGACTATTTCAATAGCTCAGCATCCAGCTGGCAGCTGACTGAGTGCAGTATGCCAAGGGTTGGTTCTGGGGTCCATATTTTTCAGTATGTATTGATTTGGATGATGACATGTATTTGCAAATTACACTAAATTAGTGGGAGTGGCTGACATGACAGATGGCAAAACATAAATCCCAAGGGATCCTGAGAGACTTAAGGTTTGGGCCATCAAAAGCTTCATGAAGTAGAACACAAAGTGCAAAGTTGTGTACCTGATGCATAACAGTACTGTAAATCAGTACAGCTGGGAACTGATGGCCCAATTTGGAAGCTCTGCTCAAAAGAACTGGGGATTATGGTTGAAAGCAAGGTAAATATGAACCAGTAGTGTGCCGTCATTGTCAGAAAATCTGGTGCTATGCTACATTAGGAGTATAGCCAGCAGATTATGGGAAATCCTTGTTGCTCGGTCCTTGGCACCATTCCTTTTGGGCCCACTAGAAAAGTAAATGTCAGGAAATGTCAGAAAAGAAAATGCAGATGTTTCGGTGGATGGTTGTCAGGATGGTCTGCATGACCTGCAAGGGGAGGCTGAGGGGAGTGAGCCTTGTCTGGTGTAGAGTAAGCTAATAACAGTCTGCAACTATTTGAAGGGCATTTACAAAGATGATGTAGCCAAGCTTGTCTTGGTAGTGACAGATGATGTAACAAGACCAATGAACTGTTTTCAACTTGAGAGGTTTACAGTGAACATTATGAAAAATTACTCCACTGGGAGGGTAGTGTAGCACTAGTGCGGGTTATCCAGAGAAGCCATGAGATCTCTCCCTGTGAAAGTTTTCAAGAGCTGGGTGGATGGATATCCATTCATCTATCCTTATTATGTTTAAATATGCAAGGCAGAGGATATGCTGAAGGCTTCTGCCCTTTGATAATTTTACATTATCTCACTCTGTTTTTCTTTTATTTTTCTTGGGAGTGTGTAGGTATAGATGTGAAATCTCTTGGAATTCATAATGGAGATGCTTTAACATGCCTGAGCAGTAATTTTTGCAGTTAATGAATGCACCTCCAGAGTGTAGGGAGAGAGATGGGAAAAGAAAGAGCCACAGTTGTGTCCCTTTAAACAAGAATGCTTTGTTCAGAATTAGCACCAATAGTCTCTTGGGCTTTGTCTTGGGGAAACGTGGTAATATTTCAGACTTCAAGATTGCTGTCTGGCTTTTTTTTTCTGTTGAGGGAGTGGAAGTCTAGGCAGAGTTCTACTAGGCAAGTTTTGTTGGTTTTCATTTTTATCTTTGCCATACTGATGAGACATTCTCTCCTAGTAATGGAATTCTAATAGAGCTTTTGGGGAACCCTTAGGATCCTTGCAGGCTTCATTGATTCCAGTCAGCCTCTTGACTGAAATGGGGCTGAGAAAGTGGGATCTTAAGTGTGCCTGGTATCATCACATGTGCACCCATGCACACATTTGACTGCTCTGGGGAGCTGGGAGTTTCTTGGAAGCAGTTTGCTCTTGAGCTCCTTGTATTTCACTGAATCAACATCTCTTCCACAAGGGCTTCCCTGGTCACTGATGGATGGCAATAGTAGGAAGCAAGAAACTTAAAAGCAGTAGAGAGTTTGAGAATTCTTAGATAGGGATTACTAAACATATCTGTAGCTTCTAGAGTTGGTAAAGACTAGGTGTATTCACACCAAAAGATGTGAGTTTACTCTGTGAGAGTAAACATTGATTTGCTGCAGCAACATAGTCTAAGTCTCTGCCTGATGTGTTTAATGTGAAATAATCCTATATTCTCATTAAGACAACACTGATTATCCACCTACCTTCATCATAGTTGCTGCTTAATTGTTACCTTTCAGAAGTAGGATGCCATACCTCTATACTTGATACTGTTATCTGAAACTGACAGTTATTTCGTAATAATCTTTTAAGTCTAGCTCTTCTGTAGTGGGCAGATGTGGTGAACTGGAAGCATAATATCTGAACAAGTTAATCGTGAGTTTGTGTTTGAAAGCTGTAGCATGGTAGTGGCTTATGTGAGAGCTGTGCTTGCTTTCTCCTAATCTGAGGCACTGGCACTTCGGAGTTTGTTGCACAATTTTCTGAAGCTGTTTGTCTGGGCAATGTGTTGCTTGGGCAATCCTAGGCTGTTGATGCAGGGCCTTCTACCAACTGATTGCCCAATTCTTTTCCTCCTGTACCTTGATTTTTACATTGCAGTCAATTCTCCAGTACAATTATTTACACATGCAATAATTTTCTTGGGTTTGGAAAAATTGTTTGTAAATATCTTTTCTGATTAACTTTTCTAATGACATCCACTTCCCCCTCTGGGCCCTCCAGTTTCGATTTTTACATTTGTTTTTGTAACTGAAGAAGTTCTTAAGCTTTCTGAATTTTTACCTTCAACTTGAAATAGCTGTGTTGGGCAAAAAGTAAACAGAATGTCTCCTTACAAGTCTTGTAGCTGTGCAAGTCATAAAGATGAACATCCGGATCGTGTTAATGGTGCCCAACCAGGCATAATTAAGGCAGGGTTGTGCTGGGTATTGCAGTATCATGCAGCAAGTTAAGTTTATGACCTTAAACTGGTCTTGTAAGGCTCAGTATATTAACTATATAAAAGAGAATGGTATTTGTTATTGTATTAATGCTGGTAATTTCTATAGGTTCCAGGCTAGTAGATGACTACCAGCTGGTCTCCTATCTTTTTGCACATTGTCTCTTCTCAAGGTTGAATTTTTCAATTGTAACTCATATATTTCAAAATCTTCATCTGTGTCTGTGGTTCTTGTTCCCTTCTTTTTCATTTTATTGGTGTTTTCTCTTGACTCTTCAATGATGCACATAGTTGCAGCCTTCACTTTTTTCAGTCCAAGTCTTTCTTCTCTGCTTCACTGCAATGACTTTGATCCTTTGGTTTCTGTATCAGTAGCGTATTAGGTGTTAGATGTGCACTCCTGGTATTGCATGCTTTCTTTGTCAGCTAGCTGATCTACCTACCATGTTTACAGAAAAAAACACTCCTTTTGTATTAATATTGTGATATTATGTGAACAAAATATTACTTGACTCCACTAACCACTACCCTATCTTAAAACATGAAAATAAGATTTTATAGAGATGCTGCAAGAAGAATAAAGGATCTACAGCTGGGCTGCAATGAAGTACAAAAACACAGATGCCATCTAAAGCTGCTGAGAAAAATTAAGATGTGATTTTAGTGCATGATAAAAGTATGGCATGTGATGTCTGTTCTATTACATAGTGTTACATGTGCAGCAGCTTGTTCTGACATGTAAATAAGGTAGTTCTCGTTTCCTTGTGAAGCTTTGTAAATAGTGCAGCGTACCTGCTGATATCTTCCAAGGGGAAGAAGATACTTGCAGTTTTTGTTAATCTTCATGTCTAAGTATGATGCAAATGAGTGAAGAACACCACTAAATACATACTACACTGAGTTCTTATTCATCTTGATGGGTTATATTCAGAACTACTTGTAGTTGTTTGGGGTTTAAGGTGTTTTCAGTTTTTGGTTGTTTTTGTTTTTGTTTTTTTTTTAATTTCAAGCAATGTCTTTGGTTTGCCCTTTAAGCCCTCTTTAGTCTTTGCTGAGTCAGTCTCACTGTGCAGTGGAAATTGATATGTGTTTAACCTAGTTTTTAGTATTAAGACTTAACACCATAAGCAACTTAGCCATAGTAGTTCTAGCAGAGTTGTTCTGCTGTGATTACCTTGCAGAGTTCCTATTCTGAAATGGGTGCTGAGCTTACTGAAGTGCAGAAGTTACTCCAGAACTTTATGGCACAGAATTACTTGTGGCACAACCTCTCCATGAGTTACCTTACTGACCAGGAAAGCGTCTGCCTGTATCCAGATGGTAAACAAGCTGTAACTGATTCCTTCATCTGTGTATCCCTTCCAGGGTCTTGAAGATAACTGGTGACCCTCTGGAAGGTGATGCTTTAAGCATTGACTGTTTTAGTTTAAGGAAATTGGACATTTATATTTTTGAAAATTGTTGTTTGGTCTTGAGTCCTGGGAACCAGATGTATTTTGGCAATGGATTCTTTTTTAAATGCTTGTTTTGAGTAGTTAGGCTTCCATTTTTCATGCAGTTATACTTGACTAGGTGGATGCTTCAGAGGAGAATAACAAAGATAATTGTTTGAGTTTGATGTCTATGCTTGTGCTTCAGGAAATCGTACAATTTAATTTTAACTGACCCTAGATCATGGTTTATCCTGAAAATTCAAAACAACCAGCAGTTTTAACAGTGATGAAAACTAGAAGACAACTGGAACATGAGAAAATGCTTTGCTTCTAAATGCTGCATGTAAACAAAATGGCATTAATTCAGCATGTGTTACACGCATCTTCAGGAAAGGCTTGTTACCAACAAACTGTCAATCTTATGTCTGTTCATTTGCAGGAAACTTAAATTAGAGGGTGAGGGAAAGTGGGCACATTTATGACTCACATGGATTGGGAGATAATAAATCTAGACCTATGTTTACATTTAAAATAACATAAAGCTTTAGAAATGTTTCAAACTTTTAAATATTTGTAATATTGTAGTTTGTAAATTTTGTGTCTTCATGATTCACTGGGGAAAACGAATTCACTGGAAGTGAGAAAATAGCACAGGCTGAAGAAGGATGGTTTCCAACACATGAGATTTCACAGCCCCTGGATGTTGTGAAAATGAGCCTGGAAAGCATTTGGCATTGCTTGCAGGCAGGTGTGTGCTCCCCGCTGACTCCCTGTGGCCCGTGGGGTCTTGTCACTTCCCTTTGCATGGAATGTCTGAGTAGAAAGGAGAGAGTGCTCTCCCATAGAAATAAGCTGTATTTTGTTGGTTGATTGTGTTTGTATCAGTAAATATATTACGTCTATTAAAAGGTTGGCTTTTAATTCAATGCCCAGAGTTACTGAATAACAAGTGTGGAATCATTTCCTCCTCTGAAAGTTGGGAGTGGGGAGGGAAGGTGAGAGAGACAGACAAGAGACAGCCTAGTTCTCAGAGACTGAAAGAGTTTTTATCCCTTTTTGAGGACATGGATTCAGTGATATTTTCAGTAGAGAGAGTACTGCCTTTCAGTAACGATGAGTATGGCAGATCTAAGATAAGCTTGTCTTGAGCTAGTACAGCAAGACTGTCTACCCTCCCCCTGAACCCTGGCTATTTTGATTTTCATACTGATGGCCCAGTAATCTGTATGTGATGTATGAGAAGCCTACCTACCAAGGTCAAGACAGTGGAGCAAAAGAGGGTAAACATACGTATTGGATTTGGATGGCAGGGTTTGGTAGCAGGGAGGCTGCAGGCATGGCTTCTGTGAGAAGATGCAGAAGCTGGCCTCATGTCAGATGGACCCAGTTCAGCAAGTTTCAAGATGAAGTTGCCACTGGCTAAATCTGAGTCTGTCAGCAATGTTGGAGCATCTCTGTTGTATTTAAGAAGGTGAGAAAAGCTCTACACAGCAGCTGTGAGAGGAGCGAAAAAAGCGAAAAAACTGAAAGAAACAACACCAAGGTCACTGGAGGAGGAGGGACAAGAGGTGCTTCAGGTGCTGGAGCACAAATTGCCCTGCAGCCTGTGGTGAAGAGCAGGTTGAAGTAGGCCCATGGCCCTCTTGCAACCCATGGAGGCCCACAGTGGAGGAGAGATCCACCTTTAGTCCATGAAGGACCCAAAGCAGGAGCAGATGGATGTCCAAAGGAGACTGTGCCCTTACAGAGAGAGGAGAGCCCATGCTGGAGCAGTCTGTTCCTGAAAGATTCTGCTCTGTGGAATGATCCCATGCTGGAGCCAGTCCTGAAGAACTGTAGACTGTGAGAATTGCACTCTGGAGAAGTCAGTGAAGGACTTGATCCCATGGAGTTGTACCCTATCCTGAAACAGGGGAAGGAAGGAGCAATGAAGAGACAATACCCATTTTCCCCAGTGCCACTCAGTGAGGGAGGAGGTAGAAGAGTCTGGGGTGAAGTTGAGCGTAGGAAGAAAAAGTGTGTTTAGTCCTGATTTTTTTGTCTCACTATCCTGTTATTAATTGGCAGTGAGCTAAATTAATCTTCTCCAAGTTGAGTTTGTTTGGCCCATCACAATAGTGATCTTTCCATATTTTTGTCAGCCTGATGGGATTTATGATCCAGCCTTGTAACACTGTTGTAGCTCTTTCCTGATCTCTGCCTTCTCAATGTCCTTGTGTACTGACTTCACATAGTTCACCTGCACACCTCAGCTTTGTGTCTTCTGAAAAGTGATGTGTTCCATCTCTTCCTCCATATGGTAGATGCAGGTGTTCGACAAGATAGGTTCCAGGATAGATGCCTAAGGGAATTCTCATTACAGCATGTCTCCAGGTAGTGTTCAAACCACTGCCCACTTCCCTTTGAGGCCAGTGGTCTAGCCATCAATAATTGACCTATCTGGAGTATAGTACCCCAGTCCAGGTGTGGGGGTGTTGTGGGGGTCCATGCTGAAAGCCTAACAATCAAGATAAATATCTTTCATTGGTCTTCCATCCAATATGATAAAAAGGCATAATTAAAGATCTTCAGTGTGTGTGATTGGTGAGTGAGAATTCAGCTTATCACTCTCTTCATCTAAATTGTTTGTTTTCCCCCAGCATATGGTATTTTCTATACGGGGAGATGAAAGACGAGTCTCTCTTAGTCTACAGACTCTCTGGCTGTATCAACAGTCATATGTGCTTTGTTGCTCAGCCTGAATAAACTTCACGACATGCTGTCTCTTCCAGAATTGGCACAGCTGAGCAAGTGAGTTGACACTTGTTCTTCCTGCATCATCAGTGTGGTGTTGTATTTGGTTGCACTTAAAAGCTCTGCTGGCTACATACGTATAACTTTGAAGTTATCTGAGTTGCTGGTGTCATCTAAAAGCTGTCAGGCAGTGAAGCTGTCCCTACAACCAGAGTTTGGCTTGCAGAACTTTGCTTGAACCCAAGTTTGTTCTTGACTCTGTCCAACTCTGTAAGTCTGGTAATGAGAAACATTGTTCATATTAATAATGTCTCCAGGACAGCAATGGATTCCCCAACATTGGATGCTTTTAAGATTGACCTGGACAGGGTGCTGGGCCGTCTTGTCTAGACTGTGCTTTTGCCAGGGAGGGTTGGTACAGATGACCCTTGAGGTCCCTTCCAAACTGGTATGCTATGATTTTATGATTAGTGGTAGAAAACAGAATTAGGGCAGCAAAATATGATCTTCCAGTACCTTAGTGACTTTTTAGATCATCAGTGCTTGGTGTTAATGCTGGTAGTTTAACTTCTGTTTGGTATTTAATTGAAGTACTGCGAGTTTGTGGGAGTTCTCTGCTCTTGCATTCACTTTCATTGTGAAATAAAATTCTTCTGAGACAAAAGGACTTATCAATTTTGTTTGCTTTATAAATGAAGGGTTTTGCGAATATCTGCAAAGACCTGGTGGTACAGTCTTTGCTGGAGCCATCAAAGAGTGGTTTCATTTTTAACTAGTTTGCTATCCCTCCAACTAAAACCTATTCTCTAAAGTGACTGTGTGGCAGTGACTTTTATGTGACCTTAGTGACATTTTTTTTCCCCTGACATTAAAGAATTTAAAAGTTTCACTTAAAAATCAGGTTGTTATTTTAAACAACTGGGGTGGTACCAGTTCATCTATGTGTGACTGGCCAATTTGGAGTGTTAGGTCTGATCTGTCTTGAGATTCAGACTCTAGGAAAAAAAATTTTTGCAGAAGTTGTCAAGCATAACAAAACTTCTGTTGAGGTAAAATGCCCAGGTGAAAAGAACCAGCCACAAGGAATGCCCCATTACCTTGTCACAGTAAACTGGGATTGTCACCAGTTTAATAAGTCCTGCTGAATCTCTGCCAGTCACTATGGCAATAGCAAAGTTTCTCTGTTTGTGTGGTGATCTGAATTAAACGTGCAAGCTCCTATTGGGATGTTGTTAATACATACTTATAATAAGCCAGCTGAAAACTGATACTGTATTTTTATGGTGCTTGGGTTTAATTTCCATTAGAGTTTTTTTTTATTCTGTTTTATTTCCCCTTGACATGCAAATGTCCAGAATCCATTTCATAGCATGGAGCAGGCTGGGTAGCCAACCCTCAAAGCAAAGGACACAATTCAAATCTTCCTGCAAACTACTAAAAGCTGCAATGTAGCTTGCTGCAAATGGATTTTCAAATCAAACCACATGTGTGGCAGCTTTCTAGCTATTGCAAGTCTGTCTATACTCTCTGGAATGTATGTACATGTACCTTTGATCACATGTTTTTGCCTGTATTTTGCCTTAAAATTTCTGATCTTTTAAAGTACATCCAGAGGAAGTGCTGGCACACAACACTCCCACCAAGCAGGCAGCAAAAACTGCAGTATGCAGGGAACCTGACAGGGAAAGAAGCCTGACGCTTGTGCAGATTAGTGGTTCTTCTTTCTGCTCTTCCTTGAGAACATCACTCTTCCATATTCTCATGAATACTGTGCTTCTCTGCATACTGACTCTGGGGTCAGAGGTTTTGTTAATAATGAGAGATTTATCTTCTCAGCCTAACAGGACTGGATGATCTGTTGGTTGGCATGAAATATTAACAAATCATTTTTGGCTAAAACCCAGTGTTTCTGCTCCTCATATTAACACTCAGAACTTAAAAGTTTATTAAGTAAAAAACCCCAGACATGAGTCCTTGTTCATCTTTTAGAATGAAGATGAACAGAACGTTGTTCTGCCATGCCGATTTCAGTACAGTAGTGTGGTCACTTGTTCTTCAGATCTGAATATTTATAAGAGTGCAAGAAGTTAAATACTGTGGCATTATGAGAATTTATCTTCTCTTGTAATTCCTTTGCAACAGTGAAAAGATTAGAGTGCTAAACTTCGTTATAATAAACCTACCTCTTCCACTGGTTTTAACTGAGCAGTAGCATCATCTGAGAGGTGTTTTCTTTTAGCTTGAACTGCTGTAGATTCTTTTTTATAATTATTCTAATTAAGTTTTTTTAATAAAAACCACATGTCTCTTCCTCTTACATATTCTGTCTCTCTTGAAAGAAATGTAATTTGTAGTGATTGTTTTTAATTGTGTATATTTGTCTAATTATGCTTGTGTTTAAAAATAATCACATCTTCCTGGCTGTCCACTAAATGAAATATTTTTACTGGCAAACTTCCCTGGTCTTCCTTTGTTTTTAAATCTGCTGATTATAAACCTGCAGTTTAAGAGGGTTTACTGATTTTTCTGAATCTCTGGATTTCTGGTTCTCTTCAGAGAGAAGTAAATAATTGGGGTTGATTCTTTGGAGAGGTCCTGTCCTATGACTTAGTGTATGAAGGAACAAAGAGTGAAGAGTACTGAAGTCAGTTGGCTGTCTGAATAAATAACTTCAAAAAGTTTCTTTGCATTTTTTAAATCCATAGAGCTGCATAGGAAAAGACCACATTAGAGCTTCGTCCTCAAGTTCCAAACTCCCTTTTTGGTGACTGCTTCTGTTTCACATTTTTGAACTTCTTTTACTGCCTGTAACTGTCAAAGTGATTAATAATAAATATAACTTATATGGAACATTTAGAACATTTTAAGGTAATTAATATAGGTACTTGATGCTAATACTAGCATGCATGTGGAATTAACTTTGTTCTATGAAAAGTGCCACAAATAGTATATGTTATTCAAGTTTAAACAAAAAGACATAGAAATAATTGACTGTGAATTATGTGGCATTAACAGTGTGCAATTTTATGCTGGAGGAGAAGAGTGATTCTAAGGAACTTTTTGTTTTATCCAGACATAAATAAAAGTAAACTCATGCAGCATACATGGTGTGATACTACTAAAGGAATCTGCACCTTTTTGCAGGTCAGCAGGTGGTGGTGGGGATTCTGTTCTGTGCACTCAAAAGTGACAACCTATAAGGCATTGTGTAAGACAACAGTTCCTAGAGCAGCTGTCCTAGGTTTTGCCTTCCAGCCCCAGCACAGCTTCGTGGCCTCCTCCTTGCCTGGGTACCAGTGTTAGGATGCAGATTTTGGCATCCCAGGCCCATGGCAGGCTGTGCTGTATGGTCAGTTTATGTGGGAGGGGGTTTGATGGTGCTGTTAGCTTGAATTCATAGTGATGTTTAACTGATGTAACTTCCCCCTGTAGCCTTTACAAGGCATTCAGCTGCCCTGACAAACCTCTTGGGTAGGAGTCAGGAATGGAAGCTGTGACTTGACTGGCTGGGAGAGCGGGAACCCTGCAGCCTTAATTTATGTCAAGTACAACTACTTCTGTTGCTTGTGTGTCTGACTGGCCATTACTGCTGGTCTGAGCTACATTTATGCTTAAGCAAGGTTGTCAGTAGAGACTTATTGGTAAACTACTTTTTTTGTAGACAGTCATAAATGTGTCCTATTTAAAAACAAGTTAAAAAAATTGGAAATAGTTGAGTCAGGCACCCATACATGTGAATTGTATATGAAGGATGACTGTATATGGAAAATTCTGTTTGTACAATTGCATCCATTTAAAACTATTTCTACTCCTGGAGTGTTCAAATGCAGGTGTAAAAGAAAGTCAAAGATGTCATTTGAAACTTTGGTACTGCATTAGCATAAGAAAGTGCAGAGTCTTTGCTAAACTCTCCCGGGATTCTCTTACAATAGCACTTGCCTATTTCTCCGTTCTTTTTAATGTCATCTTATGCCAGTGTTCCATGTTATTTCACAAATACAATTTAAATTCATGACCTAGAATTTTCTCTGACACTCCAGCAAAATGGCACCTCTATTCCATTGTGATTTGTGCAAGGAGGGCAATGGGCAAGGGAAGCCTAAATCATCGTGTGTTTTTGATGGTATCATCTCAAAGAGGTGGTTTCCACTTCAGTGCCCATAGTTTAGCTTTACCAAATAATACCTCTTCCTCTGGGAATGCAGAACTTTAAATTATATTTTGAATGAAGTCATGTAGGTTAAGGAGTCTCAGCATAGGTTTTTGTTCTCCTCATTCTAGCTACTTCGTGTTTCCTCCACTTTGTGTTTGAAAGGCATGTAATATTTCAAGTGGGTCAGGAGAGGGAGCTGTCATTCTAGGGGTGAAAAAGAATCTTCTTTACATACAAGTAACACTTTTTAAAATTGTGCCTCTGAGTATATAATTGTGATGGGGTAACCTGTCTGTTTCTGAAGTAACAGGAGTCCAGACTGACTTCAGAACATAGAGTTGCAAGTAAGGATTTTTTTTTTTTTTTACTGCTTTTTTCTGTGGCTGGTGGTTGCTTTTATCTGTTGCCTGAGGATCCCATTTAGAAGTGCCGACAGTGCTTTTCTCTTGGGAAGAGGTCTGTGTTGCCAGTAGTACATGTAGGTGATAGGGACAATGAGCAGAAGCTCACCCTCATCTGAGTCCAATAAAATAAAAATGTCACTGCCGGTAATAATGTTGACAATAGTAATTGCTCGTATAGGGCACCCACCATGGTAGTACTTGCCTGCCCTTCATGTGACTTTTGGAGAGATTAAAGGCTTTTCAAAGACAGCATGCCCTTTAGATGACTAATGGAAATGTGAAATTGCCCTGCATAAGGGTTTCTCCACTGCAGCGAGTTAGCCTTAGCCATCAGCCCCTGAATGAGGGGGCTTCTGCCCAGCCCCCTCATTCAGTCTGCAGGATGGGGGTAGAAAATATGGAGAAAAAAAAATGGGAATTAAAAGGGTCATGGGTCAAGATGAAGCTGACTCTTTCCCTACCTCAAATCCACTCCTTCACTCCTGACTTCTGTACCCACATCCTCCCCCCCACTGCCTGTGGTCAGTGGGTCTGCTGTGGAGATGACTGAAACCAGCTGTGTCCAGCATAGGACAGCCCCATCTTCTCTGAAAAAAACCCAAGCAAGTGGTGAAATCATCCCTTCTAGATAATGCACGTCTTGAGACATGGTAGTTTCTTGCTCATTTTTTCTGCAATAAAATAGGCTTCTGAGCCTCTGGATATGCTACTATAATCTGTTTTAATCTGAAGGGCTGTGCTGTAAAACTCAGCTAGTGAAAGTGCCTATTTCAAAAAGAACTGTGCAAAACCAGCTTTCAGAAAAAGTTAGCATTGTTCAGATCACTTTATAAGTTTGGTTCATTTGTCTAGTTGAGGAAGAGACAGAATGTTGTTGAGAAGTGGGGAAGGAAGTGACTGGAAGCAGGGAATGTGTGAAGTAGCAAAGGAAACCCTATGCTCTCCCTTCAAATCTCACTTGACTTTCCTGGATCTGCTTTATGTTTGTGTTACTGTACACAGGAATCTCTCCAATGGGTTACTTGGCATGGCTTTGGACTCTTTGGAGATTGTTTGCATCTAAGGTAAATCCCTCTCTGCTCTATTGTCTGTGTATTCACTATAATGCTGTGCTTCCAATTCAATCTTTGATTCATCTTAATGAGTTGTACTTTATGAATAATGAAAAATCTTTTCTTCATTCCTGTTGCAGAGCTTGAAAATAGTGTATTATCCTTCCCCACCCTTAGTTCTTAGTAGTTTGAGTTTCTTGGTTTTGTTTGCTTTGCTTTATTTGTTTTTATTGTTACTTTTTTGTCGTTGAGCCATTTTAAAATGTTTGTTTTATTTTTTATTGACAAGTGACAGCGCTTATATGACCAGTAGGAAGCATAAGCCAGTGCAAGAGACTTTTGCAGTGTCACACTAGCATGGTAAATGTACTGTGATTTGACTAGAAGCCCAGTGCCATTTGGGTTTATGTAGAGGCTTGGTACAGAAAAAATCCAGTGATCTATTTATTTGTCCTTGTTCAGGCTCCTCCAGTGAACATTGAATCTTCTTACCAGTAGCTGGTAGAGAGATGAAAGTCTGCATGCTGTTAAGAAATGCTGCTGTGCAGAAATAGTGATATTTACTATACTCACTGTTAGGGGATTTTCTTTTTTTTTTTTTAATGACTGCCTACAAATTCTCATTGGCATCTTGGTTGCAGGAACCCAGCTTGCATGCGCTGTCGGCCCACAGAGAGAATATTCTTAAGTAGTTGTGTGCTTATCTGAGGTTCCCTCTGTCCTCCTGATGGATGTGACTTATGAGAGTCCTAGTTTTTGAGACTCTTATCATAGGCTTAGAGACTGGTTTGAAGGAAGCAGCTTGGTTTGTTAGTTTGGTTTATTATTTGTGGGAGTTTTGGGTTCTTTTTGCTTGGGTGTTTTGTAATTTTTGAGGGGTTCTTTAGCTTTGCTTCTAAGCCACTTTTGCTCAGGAATTAGCAATTTTTGTTTGGGCTTTGACAGAAATGACTGTGAGCAAAATGTGTGTTCTTTCAAGGTTATAATAAGTAAATATACTATTGATGGGATGTTTCTGCCTTCTTATGAAGGGCTGAAGGGCTTGGTGGTTTGTGTATGCATTTGGGATTTTTTGTTGGTTTGATATTTTTTAAGCCAGAGGAAGTTGAGGGGATTTTGACTCTTAATTTCAGCTAATTTCTCAAAGGAACTAAAATGAATTTTGTTCTTCAGATAAAAGTTCACATGCGTCACCACTTGCATTTTCTTCTGGGCACATTCAGCAAAGCTGCTTGTTTCCATGGTCTGTACTACATTTAAACATCATTTGCATGCAGTAGCAGGCTCTGAAGGTGTAATGGTGTTATTGCCATGACAAGGTGAGAGGCTTAATGATTAGTTGAACAATGTCACGTTTTCAAGTGAGCTTGTAGCCAGAACTGAAAATTTAAGTCAATGGTTGGCTGGGAAGAAAATAACCTGACATCTTCATTGCAGCTTTAGCAAGCTAGCCAGCTTCATGGAAGTATGATGTGTTAGTGAATAACTTGCTTTTCTTCAATTAGCATGATTTTATGAAAGTAGAGTAGTATTTGCATGATTTTAAGCACCAAAAGTGCAATTCTTTCCCCACTCTTACAAATTTCCTCATTAGGCCCCCAGAGGAGGGTGGGACAGGCACCAAGGTTATGGCTGGTTTGCAGTGTGCCCTCTGCCAGAGTGTCCTCTCTGGATGGCAGCCTGCAAACTGGAATTTGAAAATGGCCAGCTTTGACAATACTGCATATAACAGCAGTGCTGGGGTGGATAAACATGGCTTTCAGTGCAGCTTTTGCAAGCCCAGCCAGGGCCTCCAACTTGTACTTGGCTGAAGCCATTAGATACCCTTGATTTATAAGAATGTAGAAGAGTTGCATTTTTGGTGCTTAAAATCATGGAACTGCTGCTTGCTTTTAGTACAGCTTAGCGTGTTTGATCAGCTGAGGACTATCCAGAAGAAAGCAAGTTAAAGGACAGATGATAACTGAGCACCAGGAGTCAAGGCTAATTAGAAGCACAGATGGCTTTTATGCATCTTTAGCCTGTCTGGAACACTTGGAGACAGCACTGCCAGTGACTGCTAAAAGGCAAAGTGAATTCTCACTGCTAAGCAGTATGGCCAACAGATAAAGCCTTAGGTTTGAAAATGAGCTTTAGGTTTGAAAATTGAGTTAATAACAGTTCAGGTGTAAGAGGACTGAGTAGAACATACTGTGAGCTACTCTGTTTTCAGGAGATGCCAGGGAGAGGAAATGCTGGTGCCATCAGAGCAGGGCACTATCAAGTCTGTAGAGGTGAGACTTGCTAGCTACAAAGGTGCCTTTAAGAATTTACTAGAAGCTCAGACCTGGAGTCAGTGACCATGAGACCACAGCAGCTCACTCTGCAAAAATATTTAACATATTGCAGAATACATAAGCTTGTGCTTTCTTTCAAAACAGAAACTAAGTCTGCCCTACCTACCCATTGCTGTTGCTATTCACTGTTCAATTTTGGGATACATTGCCTTTGACTGGAAATTTAATTGGCTTTGACTTTTCTCTCAGAAATAGCTTATTTTCCTTAATTTTGGTTGTCATTTTGTCAGCTGGCAGACTATTTCATGTACCTCTTGGCCTATTTGACAGGTTGTTTTCCCAAGCAGTGCTTTAACTGTTCCTGAAATCTGTTAATTGTTTATAGCCCTGCAATCTGAGCTCTCTAATATGACTCAAGAATTTCAGCCTCTCCACTTGGGTTTAAGTAACTGCACTTGAGTTTGGGGAAGGTGTGGGCAGAAGCTCTCCAGCTTTGCTTCTATGTGCTCTGAGAGTGATCAATGGCATCCTTGCTCTGTATCCCCACTAGAGTGGGACTTTCCTGGCTTGTGTGTCCACTTTTCATGCCCTGTGGCAAAAAACCTTTTAAAGAGTTCTGGAACAGCTAAAATCAACACTAAAGAGCTTGTTTAGACATGGCCAGTTGGTGTAAAATGTCCCTAGCTGATCAATTTTCTCTTTCCTTCATGTCTACCAGAAACACATTAAAACCTCTTGCCGATTTCCCTGTCAAGTCTGGATGAGTTTCTAATTAGAGAAGCTAATCTTTGTTTTGTCATGTTTTAGCTGACAAGAATTTCCATAGATTCCCTGAGACTGGGAACTCTCTGGCAGCCAAAAATGTAGCCTACTTGAAATGTGGGCCATGCAGCTGTCACTGTGGCTGTGTAAGGTGCTTTATGCCCATCCCAGTTGGAGTCCTTGTAGGATTTGCAGTGAATCCTCATTTAGCATAAGAATTCTCTCTGAATGTGATTCATGATCCCAAGGAAGATGATAGGGGGGTTTATTTGAGAGTGGCTTTAATGAAACAGAGTGGACAAAACTCACGTAACTGTTAGGTGGAACAGGGATGACTGACATGAGAATCTTTGGTTGGTTTTTTTTTTTTCCTTTCTCTCAGTGATTGCTCATTATCAGGGAGGTTCCCAGTCTGCAAGTGTAATTCAGTCTGTTTCATCAAGTCCCTGCCTTGTGCTAATTCAGTTTTGCCTTAGTTTGCAGCTGTAGTTTTGTTTGTAAACTGAACATTTCATGTCCACCCTCCCAATGCTTGCCTCTGAGGTTTCATGGTGCTCACACAGGTTCTCCTGAGTTCCACGGAACACTCCACCAGAAACTGGCAATGCTTCACTTGATGTTTCCAAACAAAACTAAACAACCCAAACAAAATCTTACAAACCAAAAAGAAAACCCTACCAAAGCAGAAAGCAAATACACAAAAAACCCCAAAAACAAACAAAAAACCCAAGCCAACACAAGGTTTTACTTTTCTTACATCACTCAGTTCCCAGTATAGTAACTTCCATACCAACAAAATAGTAACTCTGTTTAATAGTATATGCATACTGTTTGTTACCATGTACTTCATTTTGTGAGATATAAGTTATGCAGGCCATTCACATCTGATACTTCTGAACCATCTGTCTAGCAAGGCATGATTGTAAAATATTTTTAGTTTGTGGTTGGGGTTTTTTAGCTGTATCTTCAGAAAATAAGCACAAGCCAAACATCTACATAGAGAATTTGATTTATTAAATTCCTGATTATTAGATCTACTATGAAAATGTTACTGTACAGAATCATTTTCTTGTCCTTATGTGGTACTAGAAGAAAGGGGAAACGTTTTTTAGCTACTGTTTTGTCTAGAAGGAGGGGAGGAGAAATAGACAGTGAAAATTGAAAGTTTATTATAATACAGACATATTTTGCTTTAGAGACCACAATCATAGACATGTAATGCTTAAGGAAAAAGTCTTCTATTTTGCCTATTCCACCCATTTCATTCCATGCACATTAATTTATCAGTTCACAATCTGACCCCTGTGTTGTCAGTCAGTGATGAAGCAGAATAAAGAAGAACAGGTGATCCTTTACTGTTAGTAGAGGAAAGGAATTAGTCGCTTTTATCTCCCCCTGTAGTGCAACATCTCAAAGAAAGTTTTTGTCAGCAGTTTTGTTGGCTGCAGCAGCTTTATTGTTTAAGTGGTAAAAGTTGCTGTGGAAGCTCATTTAGTGACAAGTTAAATGCTACAATCTCCTGTAAGCAGTATGTAATACTGCATTTTATGGTCTAGCCGTGCAGAGCTATTCTGCATGTAACACATGTTAAACATTAACTACTGTTTGGGTACAGAAGGTGGAGTGTGCTCTCTCTGGTTTCTATTGGGTGCATGGCAGTGGAAGATAAACATACAGTTGTAGTTAATGCCATAAAGCAAGCAACCATGAGCAGAGTAGGGTGTCAAGTGCATTTTTCCTACATTTTGAATTTTTCATGTTCTGCTGTTTCTCTTTCTATGGCTTTTGAGGGCTTTCTCCTCCCTCACTTAAGCAAAGTCTGTTTAAATTTTGTTGTGCTTTGGTTTGGCTTCTTTTAACAAGTGATGATTTTACTCCATATGAGAAAATATGGAGTATTTTGTTCAGTATTGTTCAGTGTATAGCAATTATTGTACAAGTAAAGATGATTATTTCTTAGCAATGTACTGTTTTAAGAAGCCACTGTATTCTCATCTGCCTTTAACAGAATGTTGAACTTTGGTTAAGAATGTCTATTATCCACCTTTTTCCCCCCTCAAAATAATGAAACAGTATCTTACAATGACAATTTAATGTTTGTATTAAGCTTTTTTGCAGCTTGTTCTAATGGAGCTCCTAATTCCTCTCTTGAAATTTGATAAGATTCCATTCCCGTCCTTCTGTTTTGCTAGTTAAAAAAAAAAAAAAAAAAAACTTAAATACAATTTGTTACTTATACCTGAGCTTGCTTGACCTTCTTGGGAAAAAATAGAGGTGTAACTTGTTGACTTGTCTATTGCTGAAAAAAACTGGTTTTAGACAGCTTAGAACCCTGAACAGGAGTTCTGTGTGTTATGATTGATGCTGCCTTTGTGCAGAAGGCCAAACTAGGGGAACTGAATGCTTAACTTTGTGAATTTTGCTACATTTTGGGGTAAAGTGGAAATGCCTAATATGTTAGCTTTAAAATAGAAAAATTTTTTTTAAATCCTTAAAGGTGTAGGAGGGACAGCGGTCACAAAAGTGGATTCTGATCAGTACTTCCATGTATAAAGTACAGCTGTAGCTTCATTCTCTTATTCAGATTTATGATGGTCTCATGTATTTTTGGCCGGGGTGTTTTTGCTCAAGAACTTGAAAACTTTCTTCCCCAAGTAACTCAACAGGATTTGCGTGAAAAGTCGGTTTGTTATTGCCTTTTCCTTCTACCCATCTGAAATCTTCAAACTGGTTTTATAGTGTTGAAGATTGAATATCTAAATTCTTGACTTAACCTCAAAACATATACCCAGGCCAATTCAGCCTACCTTTTTGATCTGCTAAGTTTTCTAGCCTTACCTGTAGTCCATAGTTGGGGTGTTAGTTTTTAAGTTTTATTTCCATGTTTGAGATGGCATGCCAAGTAAGACTTACAGCTTTTTTTGGCCCGTGTTCGTTTCTTCATTTAAAAGCTGTAAATTTGATGGCAATTGGCAACATAAATGAAAGATTCCTATCAAATCCCATTAATTTTTTTCACAGTGCTCCTCGAATATTCAGGCTGTCCAGAATTTATTTTACAGCTTCAGTGGTGGTGTGGCACTGCACAACTGCAGCTGCTGTTGATAACCAGCAGATTTCAGGCAGTGTGTTAAGCAAGCTTTTCCTAGAAAATCTGACTTCCTGGGGTACAAAATGATGGCTCTGTGACTTAGGATGCTTGTAGGGCATTAGCCTTCCCTTTCTCTTGTACATTTTTAGCTGTGATGAAATTTGAATGTTTTCTTTGAGAATGAAATATGATGCTGTTGGAATAGCTGCAGACAAGAACAGTATGTCACTCTCTGTTTCCTGAAAAAAATAGAAAGAAATGTCAATGCAATTCTTCAGAATAAATAGAACTGCTGTTTTGATATTATTTTGTATATGTCTTTGTATATCTCTTCTCACACATTTGAACCTGAAAAGAAACACACCCAAACAAACCCACACTGACCAGTTAAAAAAAAGTGTTTTCTTTTCTGTTACAGAAAAATGCAAAGGGACAGGAGTTGTTTGACCAGATTGTGTATCATTTGGACCTTGTAGAAACAGATTACTTTGGCCTGCAATTCATGGATGCTTCCCAGATTACAGTGAGTATAACTTTAAGTTGATTTTTATGCTTTGTGGTAGTTTGTGTTACCTATCATAAATGTATTGCTGGTGCAGTTCCATGGAGAGGTGTTGGCACTGGGGGATGTACTGCTGACACAAGTGATGCCATGTTTAGTTCTTGCACATAAAGCTACATCCTCTGAATGAGTCATGTGTCATTTTATATGACATGCATGTGATTTGATTGCACACAAGTTAGAAAAACAATGAATGTGGGTAAAGAAAAATGTGCTTTATGGTTAGTAGACTCATGGTATTCAAAATGTTTTGCAAGCAAGGATTTCTTGTAAATTTTCTCTCTCTGCTGTTTCATGCATACGTTGTGTTGCTTTGTTTAGGTTTGGGTTCATTTGCAAGAGCAAAAAGTTTTAGGTTAGAGTTCTCATTCCCTTCCTTACATAAGGACCTCCAGTATCTACAGGTAAAATAAATAAATTTTTAAAAATACTTACAGATCTAAATAGATATATTAATAGGATAGGGTTAAAAGACTACAACAGCATCATGGTTACACTGTATTGACATATATTTAATCTTTTCCTTTGCCAGTTCACTCTGTGTGAACAGGAAGTTTGAGAAAAACCTGCACTGTGGATAGAAAATATGTATATTTGGAAAATAAGTGTTTCCTTTAGTGCTCTCTGGTCAGTTCATAACTGTTTTTTTCCATGAAGCAACAGAAGACATCTCCTTTGGGATAATAGAATAAAATAATGGGAAAATGTAGCTGCAGGCCTGGGAAGAATAGGTTCAAAGTTCATCATCCCAGAATTCTCAGCTTTATTCTCTAACAAGCTTGGGTCAAAGGATGGATCAGTGTTTAAGCTGCTGCATTATCATCTGGGTTTTACCAGTCACTTTAAACAACAAACAAGAAACCTGTCCAGGTGTTTTCACAGGTACTGTAATGACTTGATACTGGAAGAAGAGAATCTGTGGGCTTGGGGAGAAGTGGTATGAATCTATTTAAAGATTATCCTGATGTCTAAATTAATATCACTGAAAACAGATGTTTTGAATGAAGTATGTCCATAATGGGATTGGGATTTTTAGGTGATTTAGTGTGTGTGTGCTCCTGATAAAATTTCTAATACATAAATTGTGTGTACTTTCATGATGGATCTGATTAAAAGGATACTGCTAATAGTGCAGAGCCTGCTTTTACTGGGAAAAAAAAAATATTATCATTGATTGTCAAATCATCTAGGATCAACTGGGAGTTTGATAGCTGGGAATAGTTACCTAACAAGGAACTCCATAATGTTTTGAAAGAAGGGAAGCAGAAAAGGAGAGTGAAATATCTTTCTCAGCAAGAATGAGGGCAAACCAGCCAAAAGCCAGGCTGAGGAAGCTGGGAAGACTCATTTTCTTGTATGTTTGCAAAACTGGAGGGCTCTTTTGACTGGTAAGAAAAATGCAAATATGAGTAGCTATGTCTTCTGTATGTAGCTCTCTCACTGGTGTTGAGGGCAAAATATGCATATACATGCAAGTGTTTTAGCTGTGTTTGTGTGATATTTCTTTGTTCTGTTAAGGAGGGAAGTACATGATGCATTTACAGTTACAAGAGGGATGAGGGCTGTGAGCAGCTTCTAGGGGGGCTCTGAAAAAAGCCTACTCTGGTTGCAGGGCTTTGGTGGTGGGGTTGTAGTTTCCTGAATTAAGAGGAGTGTTGAGTTTGAAGTTCTCTACCTTCACTGAAGTGCAAGGCCAAAAGCTCTTACTTGGCTCTTGGGTTTTTTTGGTCTGGCTCAAGCTGGGCAGAGAGTAGAGCTTAGAGAACTTCAAGGCACAAGCTTTTATCTTGCCTAGCACCCAGTGCCAAAAGGTTCCCTGCTTTTTAACAGCCTTCCTTCATCTATTCTGAACTTGTGACCTGCTCTTTTCCTTTGCACAGCAATGAATGCATAGCCTCCATGGGCTTCTGCTTAGTGCCAGCCCAGAATACAATGGCAAGTGGGGAACTGGGAGATTAAAGTTGTGTAAACCCCTTTGAGGCTCTAAGCCTTTGTCTTTAGTATGTATTGTTAAGGGCTAAACATCTTTAAGCCACCATTACAGTAAGAGAGCACAAAATAGTCTTTGAGTAGCTGACATTGCTTCTGTGTGCTCCAAGGCCAGCAGCTTTTGAGTGCACTGTGTTTCCTGCAGTCCTGTAACTTTGCCAAGGAGCTGGGAGAAGCAATGTTGATAGCTGTGATTTAGAAAACAAAATCATGATTAGAGTTTATCTGCTTTGAAAGAGAAAAATCTTTAATTGTTTGAACAGCTTATTTTTAATACAAATCCCCCCCATAATGCTGTAAAAAGCAAGATGTCAGCAGTAATGGAGAAAATACTGTAATGCCTAATCAGTGAACTCTGCATTAGTTTGTGTCTTGTGCTCTTTGAAGATATCAATCAGAAGAATGTAGAAGGATGCAGAATGATAAAAGGATGTAGATAATCATCTAATAGTGTATTCTAAAACAAATCTTAGTGTACTGTTGTATTCTGAGTTGCTTCCTATTAACTCTAGTAGAAATATTCTAATACAAGAAAACAATTCCTTGTGCTAGCTGTTACAGAACTTCAACAGAGTAGTTGTGCTTGGGGTGATTGAAGGGTGTCATTCTGATGTAGGAGGTCTCTGTAGTGGTTTAGAGAAAACACAAAACTTATTGGGTTTTTAGTTATTTTTACTACAGGCTGTGTTTTCTAGCAAAGCAGGAGGCCTTGAAAGCTTTAGATGAGGTTAGGAATAGCAATAATAAAACCTTGGGAGGCCATACTATTGAAGTTCAGTTGCCATGAGGAAGTATTTAATTGATCTCTGTAGAAACTGGTTATGTGCAATGTATTCTCTGGTTGGTTTAGGTGTTTGACAGTTATTTTTGACTGATGGTAGCTAATGTTTATTCATTTTCTATCCAGGAGTGTTCTTTCTATGTCTCTTATTGTAAATTATCTTAATTTTTAAAAAGGCTTTTTGTGGTTCACAGCTCCTTGTGAGCTCTGTATTTTATAGGGTTTCTCAAGATTTAGGTATCTCTATTTCTACAGTTGCATTCTTTGTTCCAATTTTCTGTCCTGTCATGCCAAAACACAGATACCCTCCCAGCCCCTCCTGTGTTTCATAAGAATTCATGACTGAAGAATTGGCCCACATTTATTAGCTTGGATTTTGCTTGCTTCCATGACGATCTTGTTTCTGTTCACAAGAACAATTACAGAGTAATTGAGAAGGAAGAATTTTTAAGATAAATCTTTGAATTCTTTTTCTTTTTTTAGTTTGTGCAAAACAGTTGCTGTCATCCCTGGGAATGGATGGAAGCAAAAGAATCAAAACGTCCCTTTTCTCACATGTGTCTCTTTCTGTGATCCTCTAAGTTAAATCCTTTATGTCTGATCTCTAATGTCACAAAGACCCCTTAGCTTAATGAAGATCTGAATGGAACAGCCTTTCCCAGCTGTGCTCTGCAGCCAGTTGAGCCATTCAGAGGATGTGTGGTTGCACCCAGTGTATCTGGCACATTGGGAAGCACTGGTTTGCATGTGTACAGCAATACTGATATGTGAGGACATCCTATGCCTCCTGCAGGCTATGGTGGGGACCAGGTTCCCTGGGAAGATGAATGCTAGGACCAAGCTGCAGTGAATTGTCCTGGTAAACTATGTGTAAATCTGGACTTCTTAGTATTGTCCAGTTTCTAAATTGGGTTTTGATGGAAGAGGTGAGAAGACAGTGGAGGGAGGGCATGGAGAAGGTTGTGCAGAAGTGAAATAGGCTTTCATGAAAGCAATTGCTCTAAGTACAAAAACAAGAGGGGAAAAACATGGCCAGAACTGTGTTGCTCAGAGCAGGCCTGACCAGCACTGATGCACTGATTCTGACATTGAGATCCTCACTTCTACAAAAGGCAGCCTTCTGGCCAGGTTTTTCTGGGAGAGTCAGGATCATTTATCACTCACAACAAAGGATTTCAGCAGTGCTGGGGGACAGGTAGGAAGCAAGCTGGACAACAAATAAGTACCTTTGTTTCCTCTTCACATCAAGAACTAGATTCCTGGATGTTTCAGCAGGTATTGGGTCGGGGATTTGTAGTGCCTTGGTTCGTTATGACTGCCTCTGCTGTATGTATCTGAATTTTCTTTTAAGGGCTCATTAATCAGGTTTTTTCAGCTGCTGCTTTTAATATTACTGCCACGACTTCCTAAAATGTGAGGGATGTGGAAAAATGAGCAGTTCAAACCAGTCAATTAGCCTCATAGTGTGATATCTGGGAGTCTTTCCTTTTGTACTTCTTAATTCTGTAGCCAGTGTTCATGAAGAAAATAGAGCCTTATTTTCAATACACTGGATGTGGGAAAGAAGGGAGACTGATAAATATTTTGATAATGCTGTTTCATCTTCTGCTACTGTTACGAACATAACTATGTTCCCCATGGATAAGCTATGACATTCCTCTGTGACTCAGTTTCCCCTCCCTGAATCTCTCTTGTTCCTCTGCATGATGAGTACTTTGGGACTGTGATTGTTGCAGGATGTGTGTCTGTAGATTGTAGCCAAGAGCAAAAAATACCAGTCATGGAGCGTCCCAAAAGCTGTAGAACATGCTGTAGCACTCGATGCTTCAGTTTCTAATAGTGGCAGTGATAGGAATGCCAGTTCAGTAAGTGGACAAAGGCAGTGTGGCTGACTCCACAGTGATGTGGCTGTCCAAGTCTGGATTGTGGTTTGTGAACACCTGGTGGAAGACTCCAAAACACTAACAAATTCCAGTCTTTAGTCATCCTGTAGCACCTGCTGTTTTGGGTAGACATTTTTCTGACACAGACTTGTGACAGAGAAGGAGCTGTACAGGGCAGGTAGTTGTGATGCTGTCTATCACTGATGCTTCTGCACCTCTCTCCTGAGTGTAAAGAATCCTCTCCAGGACAACAAACAGTTTGTGCTGGTTTCTTTTGTCGTTGTATGTGGCTAGAGCATAAGCTGAAGTGGTTTTCTCAGTTTACTTCCACGGATTTAGTCAGGTTTGTTGCCTACTTGTTACAAATCCCCTCAGTTTATTTAAAGATGTTTGGACATAGGCATCAAAATTAAAATTAAATTGCTAAAATTGATCTGGAATGGTATCAGCTTTCATTGTCTGTAAAGTACATCTAGTGAGAAATATACTAGACCAGGCATTTTTTAATATAATTTTTATATAGTTCTGTGTTTTCTGTCACATCATCTACAAAGCAAAATATTCTTTGGTTATCACATGAATATGAATTAGGATAGGCTAATGGTCTGAAGGATCTCCCTATATCTCTCTATTGTTCTTGGTTAGTTTATCTGGTCTGCAGTTAAACCACACTATTCATCAGGATGCTTCTGAAATGGCTCTGTGCTGACTCAAACAGGGACAGGTCAGACTTCCATGAATGCCATATGTGGTAAAGACCCATTAAGGTCTACCAGTGCCCTCACAGCTCTGGAGTGGCCTTGTACTTCCCAAGATCAAAATCTAGAGCTTTATCACAGCTCCATCTGCCCATGTGCTGCTATACAGCATTGCTTCCCCCTGCAATGCCTGCACCGTCTCCGTGTGTCTGACTTGTGGAAGGTGCAGCCCTTCTCCACAGGGCAGGAGAGAACTTGGCATGGGGGCTGCAAATGGTGTCAGTTGGAGGGGGCTGCTGGAGGGCAGCTGATCTGACTTGTTCAGGCCAGAGACAGCTTAGAAAACTGATAAAACTTTGCACCTGGATCAGGTTGGTCCTCGCACCTCCAGCGGTGTTGCTGTGGTGCTGTACCACTGTGCTGAGGCCCTGTTCAACAAGATACTGACAGCAGTATCCAAAGAGTCCAGATCAAAACTGGCCAGCTGAGACTGAAACTCCTGTAAGATCCTGCCAGTATTTTGTGAAAAGTTGGTCTCATCTGAGCCCAAATGCAAACTTTTCACCTCGTTAATCCCAGCTTGGTTTTATAATGTGAATGCTAGTAGAAGTAGAAGTGCATTCCTTTTTTTGTTTTTTCTTTCAAGTTGGGTAGGTGAGATTGTAGAGCAGCATCCTGAAAAAATGCCTGCAGGTCTTGTCTGTTGAAAGGGGTGTCTCTATCCAAGCTCCTCATAGCAGCTTTGGTTGTATCTGGTTTCTTGGGGCTCTGTTGAGTCATGTTTGATACCCTCAAGGGTGGTGGCTCCATAGTCCTTCTGGGCACCTGTGCTTTGTCTGAACAGCCTCATGCTGACAGTGTTTGTCTAGCTGGGATTTCTCCTGAGTCTAATGCCACTCATCCTTCTGCCATGGAATACCTCTGAGAAGTGTTGATCATCTTCTCTACAGCCTTTCAGCTGGCAGCTGAAGTCCCCAGTCAGGTGAGCCTTCATTTTCCAGAGGAGCATAACTTTCTAGGAGGGATTAGAGAAACGAGAACAATAGCTCATTGTTTTAAGTTGTGAAATCTTGGGAGATTGTTCTGTTTCTAAGTATATGTTTGTGTACTCTCTGAGTTTCTACATGACTCCAGTTCTCATTTGGTTTTCTGTAATAATGTTGAAAGGTGACCTGCAAAAGAAAAGGGGACTCTTTCTCCTTTGCTCTCTTTTAAATCTGTAAATGTGGAGAAATCCCCAAACTGTGTTTTACTGAATAGAGTTTTTATTGGCTTGATATTTGGTGATTCTTTCCTCCATGTGATACATACATTTTTAACCTCTCTGCTTTAGAAGTGTGAGTAATGGCAGGCAGGTTCAGGTGCCTAGGAAACCAGAAAGAAAGAAGACAGTTGAAGAGATAATTGACTTTTGGTTTTAAAGGTGCTGGCTTTTGTTTAGCCCACCTTCTTTTCTGAACTTGATCATGGAGCATGATCTCTTTCTTGTACCTCCAGGCACAACTTGAGAAAGCATTAAACAGATATTTTTCAGAGGGCAAATAAACTACCAGTAAAAATGGTCTTTCTCTTACTTATAGTTAAATATATAAATAAGGGAGGACAGTCTATTCAAGATGTTCTTCATGCATTTTAAATTAGCAAAGATAGCAAACTGCAGAGGGTCAAATGCAGTTTTTTTTCCTTTTCAGGTCACCCTTGAGGGCTGTATAAATCAAGACAAGGAATTTTCATTCTTTTAGGATGAAAGTAGAATGGCGGTGGAATTTGCAAAGCTCAGGTGTGTGATGGGATTGTGTCAGCCTGTGGAAATCCTCCTTTCAGTCTTCATTTGGCACTCACATGGTCTTTATAAGTTGACTGCTTTATCAGCTGTAGTTTATCTGCTGAATCTTGACACACATATATCTTTCCCATCCTGTATATCTATTTTGGGAATATATTGGCTGCTCCCATTAGGAAATGTTGAGGTACTTATTTTTTTCCTCTTCACTTCGATAAAGTGACTGATCAACAGGAGACCATGCTGAGATAAATACATGCTTCCAGTATTTTAAGAAATTATTTTTAAATGGTGGTACTTTTATGTGGAATTGATTGGTGTTTGTTTTCAACACATGAATCCCAGTCAATGGCTACTGTGTTATGTCAGTTAATACCATAGGAAGCATTATTCATTTAATAGAGCAAAGAATTTTTGTTGATATTAAGGAGGGATAAATGGAAACTAATGTGGCATTTGACCTTCCAGTTTACCTGACAAAATTAAAGGAGGCACCATAGTGGTCTCTGCAGCTGATGATGGGAGAGGGAGGTGCTGAGCTCTCCTCTCTGGTATTCAGTGAAAGGATGCATGGCAATGGTTCAAAGCTGCATCAGGGGAGGTTCACACTGGACACTGGGAATCATTTCTTCTTCTAGAGGCTTGTCAAACGCTGGAACAGACTTCCTAGAGAGGCAATTGATGCCCCTTGCCTGTCAATCTTACAAGATGTTTGGGCAATGCCCTTAATTACATGAAGTGGTCTGGCAGTAGGACTAGCTGGTCATTGTAGGTCCCTTCCAGCTGAACTACTTGTTCTGTTCTAGCATAATCATAGAATTCTGATTACCTGCAGTTTGATCAGGTTTGGGTTTTTCTTCACTTACCATGGGTAAAACATAGACATTGTCTTCCTATGATAACAGTGGTAAAGCAATTAATCCCTTTCCTCCTCCTTGTTCTGCACTGATACTTCCAAATCCAAACAGGATAGAGGGATTATGGTGGTTGAAATGAATCTGGTAGGTCTTGGTCCTACCCTGTGAGATCCATCGTTAGGACTGTTTGCTGAGTCTAGATCCTGAAATGATGTATGGTTGTTTAGTGAGAGCACAGGATAGGCAGAGTGACAATCTTAGGTGCTGAGAGAGCAGGGCTCTTCTGGTTTTTTTCAGCTTCCTAGTGAGACTTCAGAATTCATTGCTTTCACTTCCCTCTGACTGAGCCAGCAAGCAGTATGTAGCCAAGCCCAAACCTATTTTAGGCTTTAGCTAGAGTGCTTTGATTTTTTTTCAGCTCAGAGGGACATTTGGAAAGCGGGTATGGTACACAGTGTGAAGAAGCCCTCTTGACATTATCTAAGGCAGAGAAGTGTTAAAATTCAGCCAGATTTTCACAGAAATTGCACAAAATATCTGACTTTGAAATAGGAGTTTGTTCATGAATCTGCATGAAAACTTGCAGGCCTAGGAGCTCTGGGCCAGTAATACTGTCAGTCCATGCCCTACCTCCATCTGTATTTATGATCCATGTGGTGGCACATCACACACTGGATGGGTAGCGTAGCATGGGAATAAAGCTGCAGCTCACTGTTTTCTCTGAAGAGAGGTGACTTTAATGCTTGCTGTGCTTTACCTCATGGAGCTGTCTGCCTCTGGCTCTTGGGTACAGAGAGTGATGATAGTTCTGTGTCTAAACTATCGTCTCAGTTAATGTTCTGCACAAGCAGTTCCTGGAGTCTTGTTAGGTATTTTTTAGCCATCATTTGAAGCATTTGCACTTGCAAATAATTGGTTTGAAACTTACTCTTATTTGAGCTTTAATGTACCTTAGAGACCACATGCCAAGAAAGAGACTATCAGCTGTTTTTTCATTGGGAATTATTATAGTTCAGGTTGTGCAGTGCTTGTTCCAGAACATGTACTAACAGGAGCATTTGGCATGTATTATAGATGTTTTTTACATGAAGCTAAACTTTTCTTTTAATGCATTAATTTTATTTGTCTTTGAGGGGCTTTTCTTTAGCCAAAATAAATATTGAATAGAAAGACATTTTCATAGCTAGGTATTTGAAGAATAAAACATTAATGTGCCCTGGAGTTGTGAAAGTAACAGACTTATATAATTTCAGCTTAAAAACATGGCAAAGTTTCAATGTTGATATTTTTTTCCTTATCAAAACTCTGATATTTCACAAAGCTGTAATTTTTCATATGAGAGCAAAGTAGAGACAAAGTAAATTACTTGCAACTCTAAGGAATATATTTATATGAATTGCTGTAATGTTTTATTTTCATTCTGGTAGACATTTCTAGACATTAGGGATTATAAGAATGGATTTCTTGGCAGCCTCACCTAAGGGACTCTTGCAAGTTTCCTGCAAATAAAATCACCTTCAGAATCATAGTTCCATTTCTCTTTCTACCTCTTGTAAGATTTATTTATTTTATGGGTCATAAGCTGTCAGACTTTGGATCTGTACACATTTATGCCTGTGATAAATTTTTGCCTTGGTTTAGAACATACTTAGTAAATAAATGCCAGGATTACTAGACAACAAGTAATTTTGCCCATTTATTTAGCCATAGTAGTGTGGTGTTTCCTTTTTCTGGAAACATTAATGCTTTAGGAAACAAGGAAGAGGGTTTTTTTCCTTAAAATTTTGTTTCATAGTACCTAGTTAATAATTTTAAAATGTATATAAAGATGGAAAAACATTTATTTCAAGAAAATCCAAAACTCTCTTATCACTTTGTATGACAGAAGCATTTACATGGAGTTGCTTCCAATAAGATTGCAGCCTTCTGTAGGACACAGAGCAGAGACTGTTAAAGATTTATGATAAATTTAGACCAGATTGTGTTTATTGTTGCCTTTCTGTAGATTCAATTTATACTGACAAGAGAGTGTGTAAACTTTGCTGGGAATCAGATGTTTTTGTCATCATTGTTGCACTATTCCAGATTATCTGCCTTAGTTTAAAAAGGAAAGGGTGTTCAGTGTTCCCCAAATGCTTTTAGTGGGGTTAAGTTTCCATCCTTACCTTGAAAAAACTTGGCTATGGTGCAGTGGAAGGCAGGACAGTTACAGGATCTGGAGGGTCTCCATCAGACAGAGGTTTAAAGCAGGCTGAAACTCAGGGGTTTGGGACAAAAGGTGCCTTCCTTACACACCACTTTGTGGCCTTGGATTTTGAAGTTTCTTCTCTGGAAGAGTGGCTTCCCTGGCAGTACTGATGAATTTAAAAATCAAGCTTTCCCATGTGGAAGGAGGGAAGTTATTAAATGTGCCAATAAACACTTTTACCAATGTGCAGAGGTTTAGAAAATATGGCAATATTTCCTTATAAGAGATTTGTATCTATGAAATTTTATTGTAATCAGTTTATGGAGTCAACAAAATCTTGAAATGGAACTTCTTTTAAGTGTGGATTTTCTTTTTTTAGCACTGGTTGGACCACTCAAAATTCATTAAGAAGCAAATAAAAAGTAAGTACTATGTCTCTGCCTGTTTATTTTGTTACTTCATACAGAATTTGAATTTAGTGTATTAGAACATGATAGAGAATGTTTAAATACGGCCTTTAATGGAATAAACGTTTCTTAGGAAATAGTTTTAATTTACTGGGTAATTGGCTGACTATATTATGTCTAAATGCAAGAGCACTTAAGCAGAAGGCCAGCCTTCAGAAGTCTTTGTTAAACCTGTGCTGTGTGTCTGAGGCAGAGGAGGTTGCCAGGTGATTTCAGTCTGATCTATGAAATTAGGTTGCCTGGACACAGATCGCAGTTCCTGCTGCTGATCCAGCACAGATATCCTGCAATTTCTTTCAGAGAGTGAACGCAAAATACTTCATTGTGTAATGGTCAAATTTTAATTTTTTTTTCTCCAGATTATTATCTTAAAAGTAAAACTCACAGAAATACCTGTTGTTTTGTCAATTGTAGTTTCGAAATAGCTGCTGTTTCATCAAAGGTAGTTTTGGATGGAGGGGTTGGGTTGGGCCACCGAGTTTTCTGTGAAAATTGCCTGAGGCATGGAAATAGCTTCAGGATTTTTGATAGTCAGGATGCAGGCTAAGGTACAGTACAGCATTGGCATTAACCTGTTTTATTACAATACTGAAGTTGGCAACAGTCATGGAGCATGAAGACATGGCTTCTGTGAGATTTAATGTGTTTTTCAGGGAAATTTTTGACCCCCTTGCAGGGCCTCACAAAAATGGGTCCTGATTGCTTCAGTGGTGCTTTGCCTTTCTTTTTGATAAGTACCCAAATATCTAGATGATTTTTGTAAATGGTGGAGTTCTTCAAAGGCCTTTAGGGTAGTTTGCTGTAACCCCCTGGTGTGTGGGTGTCAGCCTGCTAGAATCCATGGTGAAGATAGCTGCTATGGGAAAGGTTTTTGCTGTTTGCTTTTCTCTCCCCTTTTCACCATGTTACAGACTGCTTTACCTTAAGTGACTAACTGATTTGCAGCTGCACTTTTTCTAATATCTTTGTCCTTTTCTCCTGGAAAATCAGTGATTCTGTAACGTCTTCAACCAGTTTAGTTGCATGGTTTTGTCTGTTTTTAATCTGTGAAGGGCCTGTTTTAAAAAGAGTTTGGTCAGTCATGGCTCTGAGGAATGCCAAAGAGGGAAGCAATTTCTTGGGTGTTGTAAAGGCCTGTCTCACGATAGGTTGCTTTCCTCTACCTTGCATTTAGCAGATGCTTTGTGAAGAGTTCCCCTTTCATGATGGATGTTGCTCACTGCTATCTTTTCCAAGTCATTAGTTCACCTACGCAGACCTCACCAATGGTGCCAAGCTGTGAGCTCAGGATGCTGTAACCAGACTTACAGGACCTGTACATGGAGACAGAATGAAAGCTCTAATTATTTGACTTTTAGCTGCATATCATCTAGTAGGAGGATCATTAATAGGTGCATGTTTACATGTTGATGTGGTGTTATAGAAGACCTTAGAAAAGTGAGAAAAAGTAATTTTTCTGTCAATACATCAGCAGGCAGTTGGTCAGAAGATTGGGGTTAGGCAGATAAGGATGCATTGGTCACAGTTTCATGGTAGCTGGATAACTTCCTGTTATCTGTGTTACACGGCAAGTCCAATGTAGCATTCATCTTCTGACATTAGAAAATACAATTCTTGCAGTCCCATGGAATTTTTTAGCTTTCTCTGTTCATGGATGCCTTCCAGAGTCTTCTCCAGCACTTTTCAGTCTATTTATCTCAACTTTTCTCATTCATGTGTTTCAATCAAAAGCTGTTGGGTAGGATTGTTTGTTTTTTTTTTGGAGTACTGTTTGTGCCTGGAAAGAAAAAGCATCACCCTCTCCTTCCCTCTTCCTTCCATTTCCCTCTGGGCCCAGCAATAGGCAGTGTACCTGGAACTTGCTGTCATTCACAGAGTGCTGTGAGGCACCCCTCTTTGGACAAAAATGTGTTTGCCAAATGGACTATGCCTTGATAAATTTGAATTAATGAGAATCTTAAAGTATGGCAATGGTCTGTTTTTTTTGTTGTTTGTTTATTGCATGCATTTTTAAATTTAAAAAAAACCAAGAAATATTGTCTTTGAGGAATTTGAAAAATGTAATTTTGGGTTTCTTGGGTTGTGGGGTGGTGTGGCGACTGTTGTACCTTAGCAAGACTGCAACAAGTATAAACCTTTTTATCCCATTTAAAATCTCTGCACGTGCAGTTGGACCTCCGTACACGTTGCATTTTCGAATTAAGTACTATTCGTCAGAACCGAACAACCTTCACGAAGAGTTTACAAGGTAGGAACTGTGCATGGCTGATGGGGGAATTAACACATCCAAGGCACATGGGGGTACTGAAAGCAGGTGATTCGAGCTTGCTTATTAGGAGTGGTCATTTTGTCTGCCTTCTTAGGTGTTTTCCTGCTGCTAGAGAAACGTCATTTTTTTTGTATGCTGTCAGAAAGCATTCATGGGCCTCTCCAACAGAGATGCTGTTTTGGTGCTTTGAAATTGGCAGGATTGGCTGGGGAGGGCTGCAACTGGGAGACACCTGCTCTTGATACCTGCCATCCTCTGAGAGGGTTTTCCATTATGTCCTGCTAAAATGCCAGTGGCCTGTTTTGTTCCTGATAAGGGTGATTTAGTAATGGTGCCGAGGGTAGAGAATTGTAGGAATAGCCAGCATGAGCTCTGGGTTACCAGTGGATTGAATCGCTTCTGCTTCCTCGTGGTTCTCTGTGAAGCAAAAGCCTGCATTGTATAAAATCCCTCTACAAATATCTGGAAGCCTTTAGTTTCAATTTGCTGGGCTGATTTTTGTGGGCCTGTACCTTGCTGGGTCTGTAGCACCTTGGTTCAGAGGATATTCTGAAAGCTGGGAAATGAACAGATGTAGGAAATCGTTTACTTATCTTTTATATCTGCTTACTTTGTGTCTTCTCTGTATAGTAGTCATCTATTTTAATGTTGTTTTATCTTTTCTTTTGTTCTGCCTCTCACCGTAGGGCACTTTCTGTGTCTTCTAATTTGCTTGGCAATAATCAGTGTACTCCTAATCAGCCTGAGGTGTTTAAAGATGGTTGATTGTTGTAGTTCATGTGCATGTGATGTTTACATTAAACTTATGCCTGCAGGCAAATGATTGCAGTCTCCTTCGCTGTCTGCTCTGCCAACCATGGGTTTTTGCTCTGCCTGAGACAAGATTAAAGGGCTAATTGTCACTACCTCATGATATAGACATAGGGTCTTTCATATCCATTATCAATTTAGTCCAGCAGTGATAATTCAATAAAAGGCATATTACTATAGGATGTATCATTAACTCATAGAAATCCCTGCCACATATGTAGTTGAGTATGAGATCTTAAGAGAATCCAAAAATCTGGATGATTCATGGACATCTTTAATGAGAAAATGCAGTTAACTTAGTAGGAATAATATTGATGTAAGTCTTCATA
Source organism: Aegithalos caudatus (assembly GCA_013389925.1). Classification (NCBI taxonomy): domain Eukaryota; kingdom Metazoa; phylum Chordata; class Aves; order Passeriformes; family Aegithalidae; genus Aegithalos; species Aegithalos caudatus. The sequence continues at coordinate 188,780 of WEIU01018344.1, forward strand.
CATCAGGGTGCATGTCTTACAAGTATTACATTTCCCCTGTGGTCAAATTATTGCATTATTGTCTACCATAAGATTTCTTGCTTAATGCTCTGAAGCATGTGGTCCTAGTCACTGTGAGATTGGATTTCTGAGCTATGTGATCATTGCTGTGATCTAGTAAGACATTTTGTCTGAAAGTATTAACCTCTGATGCCTTGTGATCTAATTATTGCTGAAAGGTGACATTTCAGAAGACTGTTTTAATTAGAAAAACACTTTAGTCAGCTAAATATTCAATGTTGTGAACAATTTCTTTTGATTATAAGCTTGACAGAAGACCACTGTGAAACTGTATATGAAAAATTGGTGGGTTTTTTTGTTTTTTGTTTTTTGTTTTTTTTTTTTTTTTTTGTTAGGGAAAGTAATTTTTCTGAACTTAAGAATTTTATAGCTCCTAAATTTTTAATTCTTTTAATTTATGGGGTTTTCTTTAAGGGTCTATATGCTAGTTGCATCATATTTTCCATGTTGAATGAAAAGTGAAGAATAATAGCTATATACTAAAAAAGTTGAATTAACATTAACTATGTACTTTCCAGGTAGGGGGTGTTCAAAATTCCTTCTGGATACCTACTCTCTAGTAGACTCCAATTTCTAGTGAAGCTACAAACATTACATTCTCATAATTAACACAGTATTGGGAAGCATTAATACCCTTTGCCTGCTCGCTCTTTTTTTGGTTTAAAAACACAGCTGAAATGCAGTGTATTTTGGAAGACAGTGTCTGTCACTTGTGTGCAACCTGATTAGTTAGTTTAGTTAGAACAACAGAGGAACATGTCTGTACTAGTGTGTTGTAGAGAATTTTCTAAGGTATTTTACTGAAGTAGCAGCAATTGTGATGCCAGCGTTTGTCAGCCTGTGCACAGAAAAGGAACAAGGGTAAGCCATACCCACCAGAGCGGGGCTGCAGCACTGCACAAGCCACCTGACACTGACAGGAGCACTGCCCGAAGTCTTCTTGCAAATTTAAAAGAGTTCATGGGATTGTGAATCTTCTGGGCTATCAATAAGAGCAGGAATTATACTTGTCTACCCTTAATCTACACATGCAAATACCTGGATTTGATTGTCAAGTCAGGTATTAGCCAAGTATGTGAATCACAGATGTAATAGAGCTAACATGGATATATCTGATTCTGCTCTAGTGTTATAAATGAGAAACCTTGGTTTTCCTTTTCTTTTCTGTTTCCCTGTCTGATTCCAACTATTTTTCCAGTACCATGTTCACTGCATGTCCTCTGTGGTGAAAAAAAACCCTGCTTTGTCTTTCTAGCATCCTTTGTGAAGACAGGAGAGGTTTGTTTGCATTTACTGGGCTCTCAGGAGTGCTTCATGCTTTCTCCTCTTGAGTCACTCGTCTTTGCAAGCCTCACCCCACAGTGTCCAGAGCAGCAGAACGTGCTGTGCCTTCTTGTCCTCTATTCACCCCTTGCATGACCCAGGGCACTTGTGCATGCCTCAGAGCCCAGCTCTGGGTGATGTTAGTGCAGCATGCCTAGAACTGAAGATTAGCAAAGCAACAGCTTAAAATACTACAGCAGTCTGAAGACTGTATGTTCCTATTTGGCTTATCAAATAAATCTGTGAGCTCTATGGAATTCTTGTATTTAGAGCTTCTCTGCTATTTTTAAGTGGCATTTTGGTATGAACCTTGCCTTTTGCTCAATTTGGATTTTTTCCATGTTCTGTATTTGTGTTTGAGAAGGCAACCCTGAACATGCATTTATCTGTGCTTTGTTTTTAGCTACTGTAGTTCAATTCCTGCCTGAATTAGGTAAGACCCAAATTTAGGAGAACACTGCAATGTTAGTAATATTTTGGTTGCTGTGGTGTATGCTCAGATAGAGCACATCCTAAACAGCAAGACTTTGGACAGTGTCCTGAACACAACCAGTGGACAAAAAATATTCTTCTCTTTGATTTTAGTGAAAGCTGTGGGAGCTTTGAAGCTTGTATCTGTGTGATCCCAAAGGCCCATTTTTGGTAAAGAGCAAGTTATTCAAATTGCTGTTAATACTCAATGCATTGGGGTATTCTTCCAGCCAGTGGAACTTGAAGGATGCCACTGTAATTACTTTTGACTTTCTGAATTTTTATTTGGCAGGTACCTGTTTGTATTACAGCTCCGGCAAGACATTCTTTCAGGGAAGTAAGTACATTTTTACACTTGCAGCTGTAATTTAAAGCATTTATAATGGTTAATCTACTGCATTTTGTTTTTCTTTAGAATACAGACATATAGGACTTTGTGTGCATCATGACTGTATTACTGACAAATAGAATGGGTAATGATTTTGATGGATTGATCAGGTGATGGAAATGTTTAAAGAGAGCGAAAGCTGTCCTGGGCTTTATGACTTGAAAATGTAACATGGGCTTGCCACATTTTTTCAATATGGTTGGTGAAATAGAGAATGAGAAAGTTGAAGTGAAACACTTGTTGTTCAGGTCAACTGTGCAAAAATATTTTGTGTTCTTATAGTCTTACCCTGACAAATATTCATTCACACCTGCACTATTTTTTGTTTAATTACAGAAACAAAAATCCTGAAACCTATATATTCTAAAATAGTGTCAAAGTGAAAATGGTTCCTTAGTTGATTTAGTGTTTTCTCTGTTAGTTCAAACTTGTTTTATGGTGAAGTGTATCATGTTTAATGCTAATCAGAATGTGCCAACTTAGGCAATAATCATATACAAGTAAAAATTTATTGTAGATGTTTCATAGCAATAGTAGTTTGTGGAAGTTAATGTTTCTGGATTTTGTATCAGGCTTCTTTTTAGCTTTATTGCAAGAGGAATTCAATGACAAGAGACATGATTTTTATAGCTTCATTTTTTGTTTTGTTTTTAAGACTGAAATGCCCATACGAAACTGCTGTTGAACTAGCAGCTCTGTGTCTTCAAGGTATGCAATCTTTTGAAAGTGGTTTGTCCTAATTTATTAAAAAACCCCTCACCTACTGGTTTCTTTTCCTTTGTTACTAATGCATTCTCTGATCATATATGAATGCCATTCTTTTACCCAAGGAGAAGAATTTTGGGGAGATCACTTTCTTGACTTGCCTCCATTCATAACTTCTGAACTACATTAGTCAATATCAGCACCCTTGTTATGGGGAGGGAGACTCTAAAGCATGGCTAGACAAAAGTTTCATGGAAAGCCAGGGCTGATCAGGGAAGAACGACCCAAAATAGCTCCCTGCTGAGGGCGAAGCTGTGGTGCCTGCACAAGTGTTACCACTTGAGCCTGAAGAGCCAGCTGGCCCTTCACACAGTTTGTGGGAGGTGGAATTTGGGCTTCCTGCTGCCTGACTGGGAGAGGAAGCCTCCACAGTAGGTGACTCAGGAGATGCTTACAGGGCAGGAGGGAGGGAGTGGCAGGTACTGGAGAGAAGAGAATTACACGGGAGGGTAAGAACTAAGATGGCTTCTGAGGCAGCAGCAAGGATTTCACTGCAAATTTCAATGCAAAAGCAATTCCAGTACCCTGGGTTCCATTACGTTAGTGTAGGACAATGTTCTTTTTTTGTTGCTGCAAGCATGTTAATACAGATATTTGTTCCATTTTGAACAATTTGTTTTGCAGATGGAGAGGAAGTTTTTGTAATGAAGTTCAAATCAAGTTCATTTTTCTAAAAGAGAGTGCAGTGAGCTGGACCATTCTAAGCATATCAGCAGCAAAATTAATGAAATAAAAAATTTTGTTCCTGTTTCACCAGTGGTTGGGCCATGGCACGCAGAGAGCTTAGGCAGAGTCACTTAGTTTAATACAGCAGTGGAAGTAACTCAGTGGTTCTAGATGGACTTGACAGGCAAAACTGGGAATTCAGTTCCAAGCAGCAACAGGTGTAAATCTAAAGGCAGTGGATTGTTTTACTGCACTGGTTGGCACAACTGTGCTTGTCAGGTGTGCAAAGAACTGCTGCAGGCAAACTCCACTTGTCTTTTTGAGGGGGAGGAAATGTGGAGCCCAAATTTGATTTGTTGCTTACATTTCCACAGATAAAAACTCTGGTAACCTCACATCTGGTCCAAGCAAGGAGGACCAAGCAAAGAATAATAGGTTGATGCCTCAACATTTTGGGTAGTAACTGACACCTGTGATTATTGTGTAAATGCAATACAATAGCTGTCCATCATGTTTATGATGTGTCCAGCTATATACCAAACCTGATACTCTTTGATGTTGTCTGTGGGAACACGCTTTTATACTTTCTTGCTGTCTTTATTTTTTTCAGTTTCAGTTTTCCACTATTTTGACATCATTACAATGAGCTTGTCCAAAATTATTTCATTATTGCAACTAATTCATTCTCTTTGCTGACATACATAACAATAAGCATTTTTGGTGTAAAGTTTGCTACATTGTATTGACATTGGAAACATAATTAAGTAGAGAAGTATAAAGAAATGTCTATTATTCCCTCCTCAGTGGGTTACATTTTCATTGTAAAATGCAGTCTTGCTCCTTAGTGTGCCTTTCCTAAGAATGAGGAAAAAGCTATGAGTTTCTATTTAGGCATCTGTAGTCTGAGCCTGCTGAAGGAAAAGTCCTTTCACAGATAAGCTTTAAATTTCATACTTGTACTTGTTTTTTGGTGGGTTTTTTTGTTTTTTTTTTTTTTTTNTCTGTATTCCCACCTTTTATATATTTTATATTTAATTTTTTTGAATGTCGTGTTTGTCTGTGCTCATATATCTCGTCTTTTGTTTTTTTTTTTTTTTTTTTTTTTTTTTTTTTTTTGGGGGTTTTTTTTTTTTTTTTTTTTTTGGGTTTTTTTTTGTTTTTTTTTTTTTTTTGGGGGGGGGGGTTGGTTTTTTTTTTTAATCAAGGGAGTTTTCTGTTTCAGTAATTCTTGGTTTCCAATATCAGTTTCCAAGGTTGCTTTTTTCTGTGACTCATCTTTCAAATATCAAGTGTTGATTTATTGCCAGTCCCATGAAGGAAATTCTGTAGCAAGTTACATTGATTTGTAGTATGGGGTAAGATATGAAGCAGATACATAATATTATGCTTCACTTAGGGATTATCTGCGGAAACTTTGTGATCAAACTTGAGTTCTCACTGTTACAGTTANGTTCTCACTGTTACAGTTAGTTTTTAACTGCCTCATTAGTGTTGTATGGTCTTAGCCTTTAACCAGATACACTTTTGAAGCTGCTAATTAAATTGAAAAGGAAAACATTTTCTCACATCTCCAGTTTTCACGCCTAGTCATAAGACATCTTCATAGGATACTGCAAACATTTTCCCCCTCTGTAAAAAAGAATCAGCCATATGTTTAAAAATAAATACATTGTTTGAGTTTGAGTTTTCAAAAACTTTCTAGGAAACATCCTTTTGAAAATCTCCCCCTGGTTATTTTTTGAAGAACACAGATAATGTATATGCATGTGTTATGTAACGCCTGCCCCACCTTTCACTGCCCCCCCC
>WEIU01018344.1:204358-257209 GCA_013389925.1 Aegithalos caudatus
AAAAAAAAAAAAAAAAAAAAAAGGTAAAATACAGATCTTGCCTGTGTTTCTGCTACTAAAAAAACTTACCAGAATCATAGAATGTCTTGGGTTGGAAGAGACCTTAAAGTTCATCTGTTTCCAACCCCCTGCCATGGCCAGGGACACCTTCCACTAGCGCAGGTGGCCCAAAGCCCCATCCAACCTGGCTTTGAACACTTCCAGGGATGGAGCATCCACAGCTTCTCTGTGCAACCTGTTTCAGTGCCTCACCACCCTCACAGAAAAGAATTTCTTCCGTATATATAATAATTGCAGCTTCAATTTGGTAATAAGGTAATGTTAAATGTTGTGGTTTCCTACATAGTGTTCAAAATCGTTGTTTTATTTATTCTCCACTCCGCTGCAATGATTCAGGGGACACTGGGAGTGGTTAAAGTTAGTATGTCTAAGCAGCAATAATTAAGGAACAAGTAAGGAAAAATATTTTTCCTTGTAGTACTTTTGCAAGTCTCAGAGAATTACCTGTACTAACTGTAGACTGTGGGTGTTCTTAAGAAAATGCAACTCTGTAAATTACGGGCTGCTTTAGTGTTAATTAACTGCACCCCTGCCGAAAGATTGGCAACAACTACAGAAAAACAGTTTTCATTCATAATAGGATTGCCTTTCTTAACCCTTTGCACTTTAAGGATGTACTCTCATGAGCTCAGCGTTTTGCATGATATGTTTTATTTTACTTGTTTGTTGTACAAAGTGAGTTTTCCTGTAGCCTCCTTCTCCTTCCCCACCATCCCTTTGGAATTCTAGAGCATTGATGCACTATGCTTGTCTATAACATTGCAGACAGGGAGGGGTTTTAATGATTGAGCTCTGATTGAAAGCCTTCTGAAATCAGCTGAAAGATTCCCAGTTGCTTCAGCAGCTTCAGCATCAGACCTGTAGGTCTGTCCCCATTTCCTTCCCGTGCTGTAGCTCCATGTGCATGCTTAGCACTTGTGGGATGAGCTCATGTTACTGTGTAGCACTCTTAAGTTGACTTCCATTCCTCACTAACCAATAACTGTGCAAATGGTACAGGCCACCCTATCATGATGACAGGCCCTATTGGAAACCCCCCACAAGTGGAGAGGACAGCAATTTACGGTATATCCAGGAACAGAACCAGAAGAATTTAGGAGGAGTCCAAAGCATGGTGTACCAAGATAAACTCATGACGACTCTCTGAAAAAGAGCCATCTTCATTTCACCTGCCATCTTAAACATCATTGCATTCCATGGTCCTTGTCTGTCTGCATTATGTTCAAAGTGTATTGTGCATAAAGTGTGTGTCTGTATGTACATCCATCCTTGTTTAGTGTTCGTGGACATTCTTGGGAAAAGTGTTTTCCATATCTTTGTTTAAAAAAAAAATCTTGAAAAACCTTTTTTTGAATTCTGGTAAGAATTTTCAGTGCCCCGAGACCAGAAATATTGCTGGGGATTTTCCCTCTACCCTAGTTTCAAATCTGTGTCCCTCTGCCTGCTGTTGAAGATCAGATACTTGTGCCTTATTTTTTTTTTTACCTTGTTTCTTTTGAGTCAAATTAATAGATGAAGTTTGAGAACCTTGTTTTTTAGTTGGCATGCAAATAGGAGATTGGAGGGAGGAAAAAACAGAATTCATACTGGCAATCAAATTGGCTTGTGGATCACGAACAAAGGGAGCCTACTGAGGCAGTCCTAGGTTTGAATGTCATTTGTTTCTAATTTTTGTGTTCTGCAGAAGAAAATAGAGGTGCTTGCCTAACTTTGGAAACAGGTATAGGGAAGGAACACTGCAATAAATTTCACAGAGTTATGTTTTTTTGGTTTTGTTTTTTTTTTTTTACTTACTGATTATATTGATAGCATTCCCCAAAACCATACCTGCTGCTATAAAGGCAAAAATATAAAAAATCAATCCTTGCTAAAAGGGTGCTGCTGTTGTCTTATTTTTAGTGTGATTATGGAAGTGAATTTTATTATTACACAAAACTACCTACTGATAACTTTTCTCTGAGTGAGTTCAGAAACACAACATAGAATCAGTGCATTAAAAAATGAGGACATTCCAGTGGAATAGCTCTATTTTTGAAAAGTTAGACATTTGTGAAGTTGAATGTATATTTTACAAACCTAGGACTTTGAATTGGACTGGCTGGTATTTTGATCGCTTGCAGACATTTTTTGATACCTTTAAACCAAAAATCACGGTGCCATCTTCACTTGTGCATTTGTTTTAGTTAGGCCTTACATCTGTGGTTTCTCTGAAGTTGGAATGAATGAATCTTCATTTGGAATGTTTTCAAAATGAAGTAGTTTTACACTTGATTTTGATAAATACACATTTATAAGTGGCTATAACAAATTTTTTCAGAGCAAATTTGATAGTTTGTAACTTTTTGTGAAATACATTTGTTTACAAATGCTATCTTTTATTATTTGTTTTGATCTTTCTTGTATGTGCTAAGTACAAATAAAAAAAGTCAATCTTGTTGATCTGGTTATGATGCATTATTTATTTTTGAAAGCTTTTGGGGGAGGGTGGGTAGATATGCTTGTACCTCATTTCCCCTGTAGTTACTAATGCTGTGGTGGATCAGTGTTTCCAGTACAACCTGTAGAGAGGGGAAGACAATAAAGTAATTGTGCACTGAGATATGAAAATGCCAGGGTAAGCCTAAGGTGTGTAATCACAGAGTCTGACTTTGGTTTCCCCAGACTAGTCTTCCTCTATTTCAGCAGCATTTTGTTTAAGAAAGGAAGAAAGAGAAGCCTCTTTAGAGCCACTGGAACAGAGGTCTAGTTTAGCTGCTGCTCTGAAAGCACTCTGGAGGAGGGTTTCTTGAATACTCACATTATAGTGTGGGGCAATGGTGCTTTATTATTTACACACCTACATTTGAAATACGGTATCATTCTTGTCATAAAACCTTGTCAGCTTCCATGTGGTTTGTTGCCAGTGTTCCACCTCATCCTGTGTTGTTATGTGTGGTTTGGTTTGCTGCTGAAGGTGCACTGAATGAGGGAGGGATCCATTCCCTGACAGACTTCAAGAAAAGACAACACAAGGCCCAACTGGTCCTCTAAGTGTTAAAAAGCCTCAGGCACATTGTTGAAGAACCTGTGGGCCTTGTGTGTTCTGCAGTTTGTGTGTGTCGCCTCGAGGGAAGCACTTGTCACTCTGCTTCTCTGGAGAAGGAGCCCACACATTCTGCACTCCCTTTTCACTCGTTCAGCCCTCATCCTCCCTGCTGCCTGCAGAAATCTGAACCAGCCAAGTCATGGAGCGAGCAGCTAGGTAAGAAGAGATCTGTCCTTCCTTCCTCTAGACATTGCTGGCTTCCTGTAGCAAATGGGCTAGGATGCACTTGGGAAAATGGAGCATATCTGCCTGTTTCCTCTCTGACCCCAGTACTGCTCTCACCTATGCAGCTTACACCACCTGAACAAAGGTGGTTATGGGTGGTATCTGTCTGAACAGGGTAGTATAAAAGAGCTGCTTTAAATATTAAAAAGCACATTGGCTTTTTTTTTTTTTTTCCTAAAATTAGCGCAGTTGTAACTCACAACAGTTTGTTTTTAACAAGTAATAGCAGTCTTGTGATGTTAGGATTATAATTTTTTGTTTGAAGCAACACAAAACACTGCAGCTGAAACCAGATCACGTGTAGAGAGGGGAGAAAGAAGAAAAGTGGAAAATATTTGGTCAAGTCTGTTGTTAAATGCAGCAGCAATTTTTATTTAAAATATTGGGAAAGCTCTGTCAAGGAAAATCAATGCTACATCTTAAATTTGTGCTGCTACAGGAATCCTTTGGTGGTTTATAGGCACAAACTCAATATAGGAACTTGATGGCCCTGGTATGTGAGTGTTTATACCCTGAATGACTGAATTACTTTACCTAGGAGCTCCTCATGAGGAAATGCTGCACAGTTTTTCCAAAGAGCATGTTACACAGTTATTCTAATTCAACACATTTTAAATGTGTTGTAAATATACAGAGGAAAGTTATTTTTTTTAAAAAAGCCTTGAAAATTGTTTAAAGGAGGTAACACTTGAATCCAAATGAAACGTGTTCTTAGGGGTATCCATTGAACTGCATATGCAAACTTTCTCCATCCTGTTCTGAAGTGTGTTTGTTGTCTGAAACCTTTTTACAAGTTCAGCATACACTTAGAAACTTCTGTAATCTGATTACAGGTGATAAACACAAACCTTGCATCAACTTAATGGGGGGGGATGAAGGGGAAGTCTAGAAATAAGCATTGGACAAATTACACTGATCTGAAGTCAAACATGGAATTGCTTCTTCATTGTGCTGGAGAATTAATTGATACAACCTGGCTGAGGGCATCTTTTGATCATCTCTCTGCACATCTTCCTCCTGTGCTTAATAAAGCTGGAAAGCAGGTCTTCCCTAGCAGGGCTCAGGCCTGGCTCTATGCTCTGTGTATTTGGATTTGCAGGGGGATTATCTTTGCCTTGTAATAACTGTAATCCCATGTCCTCTTCCCCAGGAGCTACTGGGGGAATTGAAAAGCTGGGGACACCATATCTGTAACACCAGCTGAAATGCACCACTTTTCAGCCCCAGCTAGAACCTGGCATGCAAACTAATGACTAATATTGAACACTGAAATATGATACCTGAAATACAATACTGAAAGTGTTGTCACTTTGAATATATTGTTTTAGTGTGGGCTTTTTCTTCAAACTTTCATTTTCAGCTATTTTTTCTCTAGTTGATATGAGTCACAGGCAAAGTGAACAAAGGGATCAGGTTTTATAACACATTTCTAAAGCTGGCAGTCAGGGGTTTGCATACTTAAAGGAAGAATTAAGTCTTTCTGGACCCTGTTATCATTGAACCCATGTACAAACTGACCAAGAGGAGGATGTTTTCTCAATTGTGGATTGCAACAAAGCAATTATGGCCTGGTGGTGTAAAATGTGATTTTCTATTCCTCTGGATGAGCATGGCTTCAGATGTCACCTCAGCCTGCAAGAGAAAGAGTGTCAGAGTTTGCAAGTAATTTTTAAAATGGAACTTGAAGTGCTGGTGAGGAATGAGCAGGAGAACATCAAAGGCAGTAGGGAAAAAATGAAACTGAGTATATCACCTGCTTCTCAGGCATCAAAGTTGGAGAGATGGGGCTCTCTGGGAGAGAAGAGACAACAACACTGCAATCATCCCTTTTCAGAGGAGGAATCTTTTCAATTTGTGTGTCAAGCAGGCAGGCTTCTTCTACCTACCTCAAAGGAGAGAAGTTTAGATGCACATCCACCTAACCTGACGCTCCAGATCTCTGGAAGGACCATTGGCAATGAGAGGTTTTTCTATTACTCTACAACAGAGAACCAAGGAAAACAGACATGTAGGGGGAATGCTGTCATTGCAGCATTGCTAATGGCAGCTAAAGTGACTGCTGATGCTGGAGCTCCTACAGACCAGCATTAATGGACATAAATTAGGAAATACATTTTTGTTTTAAATTGACCTCAGACTCTGTGTGTTGTGCTTTGAAGGGGCACTGATCCACTAGGACCCTGGCTGCTTCTGTTAAGACTGAAATTTCACGTGTTAGCCATGAAACCTTGAGAGTGAGCTTGAACTAACACTCTGCACCCTAATCAAACTTTTGCTGCATTGTGAAGATGAAGATTTGAACTGTTTCAGAATAATTTTTTTTTCCTTCATTACAGTCAAACTGCACATGCTTGGAAAAATCACAGTGTTTTTATGCTGCTCCCAAGTTTTAGTGTCAAAGAACCTGCAAGAAAATCAGTCCTTCCTCAGCAGGCACATAGAAGGATTCAACTTCTGGAAAACAAATCCTAGTCAAATCAGATCAGAAAAAACATGTAGAGAGGTGGGCCACACTTTTCTGCCTACTTCCTGCAGTACATGGCAGAGCAGTGTGTGGTGGCCATGAAGACATTGTTTGGCTTTCCTTGTTTCCTACCTATGGTTGTACCTTGAAGTGACAGGCCAAAGAGTTTCCCTTCCTCAGTGTATCTGCTGTTACCCTTGTTCCCACTGCATCACCAAAAGAAACCACAACAAACAAAAAAAATAAAACAAAGCCAACAGATAATTCAGTTGGAGTTCTTCCATTGATATGAATCATTTCCAGTAATAAAGCTGCAGAGTAAATGCTGTTCTCAAGCACTTACTAATGACTGTTTCATGACTGTACTTTAAAGCAAAACAACTTACTTTCACAGAAATTATTTCATGAGTGTTATTCTGAATTTAATTGTAAAATCCACATGTCAGGCCTCCCTATGCACTGTCCCCTGCAGACATGAGTACCTTGCTACAGAAGGTACAAGCATGTCTGTAATAACTTGCATATTGCTTTAAATTTACACATGTAATATACTTTCAGTTTTGAACAGGAAGAAGAGATTTAAAAAAAAACCAAAAAAACAACAAACACCTTTATCTTCCATCCAGCTTTTCTAAAGATGATTTTTTACCCCTTCAGTTAGAATCTTGGCAGATTTCGCACGCAGATTGGTGGAGATAAGATGTTCCACCAGCCTAACCTAATGTTACTGCACTGGTTTGTGGGGTTTTTTGCAAACCATGTTTCTAATCCCTGGGATAGTCCTTTGGGTTTGGTGGTGCCTTACTTCTGTGATCTGTTTCCTGCATCTCTTCATAAAAAATCTAGTTTGTCAGTAGCAGAAGAAGCGTTCGTGATGACTGCCTTAATCATCACGCCCTCTCAGAATTGAGGAATCTGCCAATTTAAAATTAAGATAAATGTTGAGCTGTGGCTATGGGAACCAGTGGAAGTGCCCCTAGGGTTCTGTTTTCAAATTGCCACCACAATTATATTTCCACTATGAATGTACTATCTTTGTAATGTGCCTGGGCTTTTTTTCTTTTTCATTTTCATCTTTGTTTTCATCTTCCCTTTCCTCTTCCTTTTCCTTGCATAGCACTAATACTATGACCTTTATCAAACAGCAAAATCCTGTAGCTCATCATATGAAAGATGATGTTTTGAATTACACAAGAACAGATGTTTCATACAGGAACAGTTTGAAACCTTAAGTTCCTGGCTTACCAATGTCTTATGTTGATGGATTATAAAAAACACTTTTTTTTTTTTTTTTTTTTTTTTTTTTTTTTTAATGGGGANTTTTTTAACTGAGGCAATGAAAAACATCTACTTTCTGAGCCACAAAGAAAATGAAAGAATTAGCCACACCTAATTAGAAGTAGGAAGTACTGATCTAATGCAATTAAACTCCGGATAAGAAGCTAATTATTTATAAGTTACTTTTTCCTCGCTAAACCCATAACACTGTGCTGGAGTTATAAGCACAGTAGCTTGCCTGCCATTACCAATTTCTGCAATTTTTTCTTCATTAGAGAAGTAGAAATACAAATCATTAATGAATCTCCAGTGCTCTCTGAATTGTGTAATTGCATAGTAATGAACTCAGTACCTAAACAGATGACAGTGACTGTTTCTTTTCATCTCCAGGGGCCAAGGCCCTGAATATTAAGGCCCTGCTGGCAAGCAGCAGAGCCAGCATCACCATGCCTCCGAGACCAGTCTTTCTCATCAGCAGGAACATAGGAGTCAACCAGGAAGGAAAAGCTCAGGAAAAAATGGGTCAGGCAAACAAAAAGCTCAAGTAGAGGATTTAAGAAAAGTGGAGTTTTACAGTGTTATGTGCAAAAGAAAGGAACTAGTAAATGAAAAGCAGAGGATTCTGCTAGAAACTCTGAGAATGGAGAAGAGGAATGAAAGCAGCAAGGGACCTTTGTGATTTCAGCATCTGTGTCTTCAGTACCTGGGGCTCTCTGAAACAGTAGCAAGGCTGATTTGAAGCAAAATTTAAGGAACTTGAATGTAAAATTGGATGCTGCTTCTGTATCAGAATTCTGATCCCAGGAGGCCTTTGTTGTTACTCATTTTCATTTTCAATGGTTGCATTTAATATGTGTGTCTCATTCTCAATTTCTGATAAAAAAAAAACCAAACCAAAACACTGAAAATGGCTTCAAAGGTACAATGAACAGTTTCCTGCTCTAAGTTAGATGAGTTGCCCAAGTATTGAAGTGAGAACCTGTCCACAGTTAGGGCAGAGGTTGTAAGTATGTAATTAAGAGAGGCCTTGTTGTGCTGAATGATTGATTTTGTACTACTTTTACCTGTTATTACTGTCTTTTAAAAAGGGCAAAAATTTATAACCTATAAAAGAGGTCATTTGTGTGGCAATGGAGTCCGTCATGTTCACACTGGACTTTAAAGTTATGGCAAATTACTGAAAATTCACAAGACAGCATATCTTTTGTGAAGCATTAGCAGAATTCAGAATCAGAATAATTTAGAAACATGAAAATTACACACTTTGGTTAATTTCTTTTAAAACAAGTTTTTTCCCAAGGAATTTCAGCTTAGTAAGGACGGAGACAGAGGGAGATTTTGTAAGATGGGAGCATATTGTTAAAGGATGCCAAATCCAGTGGATTGGCTTCAAGGCTAAAGGGATTACACTTTTCTAATCTGCTAGATGCAAGGCTGCTGTAGTTCCTGGCTTCACAGCTGGGGATGTGATGCTGAACATTCATTCCAGAGATGTAAATGTTCATCGAGCACCCACTCAGCCAGCCTTGCCAAGGAGCAGAGGAGGTGAAGGGCAACACCTTGAGCAGCACCTGCATACGAAAACAGCAGCTCACAAATATGGGGCAGCACAGAGAGCTCCCTCCTCAATGCATGTGTCTCCACAGAAAATAGAAGTACAGTTGAGAAGGTGCCCTGGACTGTGATGATCGGAGCTTGACCTGCCAAGCTGACTGACCAGCAGCTTGCTTACATGGGGCTGGTCACTTTTCTCACCTTTCTTGTGCATCCTAAATGAAATTCACCCTGCACATGAATTCACCTCTTTCCTTTCTCTTGTCTCCTCGCAGTTACCCCTACTTTTTCCTTTTCCAGCATTGCTGCTGGTTTTGTTAAGTCCATACTCAAATATCCCAAGACTACCACAGTACTTTGGACCTTACACAGAGTTACTGATAAGGTTCCTAGACACTGCTGGCCTTGCAATGTTTTTCTCACCCAAGAGACTCTGATACTTCCCCTTCAGAGCTCTGTGATGTTTGGCCATTGTTCATGTATCCCTACCATAAGTACCTGTGAATTCCAGCAATCCTTCTGGGCATGCCCTATAGCATTTTTTAGCTGCTTCTGCCTTCATATTTTATGTCCAGCAACTTCTGTCACATTATGTGATTTCTTGTGTTCTTCTCTCTTTGCTAAGCCTCAGGCCTGTGCCTGCTTCTCTCTGCATCCTTGGGCAGCAATGTGATACTGAGCACAGTAGAGATGAGACAGGGATGTGCTTAGCTCACAGGACCTGAGTTATTTAATGGGTTAAGGGTGGAAAAAGCTGCACTGTGGCTAGCAATCTGAGAGCAGCTGCAGGCTACCTCAGAGGCCACAGTTCCTTGCTTGGCTTTGGTCCTGTTTTAACCTGAGCTAGCTTGCTTGGATTAGACACCCCACATTATTTCATAAGGACAAGAATACATTGCCTCTGTCTGAAAGGAGAAGACAGCAGACTTGAGGAAGGATCTTGTAGGTCTTAGAAAATTTTATGTCTGCTTTTCAGAGTTTTCTCATCTACAAGGACATCTGGGACAATGAATTTTTTTTTTTTGACAGGTGATTAAATACCATTAGCTATTGTTAGTGTTAATTAAAAGCATTTGTAAATGAAGAAAAGCAAGCTTAGTTCCCCAGTGGGCATATTTTGCATGACAGTTTTGCAAGACAGTATTTTTTTAATGATCTTTAATGCAGATAAGGTGAAATCTATGAGGACAATGTCTTTATCGAGTCAAGATTTGTTCCTTGGTGTTTTATTAGAACATGCTTTGCTGCAGGCTTTATTCTTCTTGTGGAGAATTCCAGATTAGTCTTGCTTCAAAACTTAGTTCAGCATCTTGTATCCTAGAGCAGACTTCCATCACCATTTATTAATATATTTTTCCCTATTATAATTTTCTCTTTAATTTCAAGGTTGTCTGGGAGAAGGCTGCTGGCTGCCTGCTCTGCTTTCTAAGGTGTCCCTAGGAGTTGATGGGGACTGCATCATCCCTGGCAGCAGGGAAAGAAAGGAGCACAATTTTCCATGCCTTCCCTGAAGGAAGCAAATGGGCCAGCTGTGATGTCCTGGTGTCAGAGCAGAACATGGAACAGTAACCACACTGCTAGCTTTAGTTACACTTCACACAGCTCAGGAAGCCAGTTCTGGCCAGGAAAGGGATCTTGGTTACATGGTGCAGGAAAACAAACAAACAAACATAGCTTGGTTTTAGTGATCCCAGTTTTCCTTTATTTAGGAATACTCATTGTTTTTATATGTCCCAGTCCTTGGCTGCAAAATGAAAGTTTACCCTCATTATTGCAGTCATCCTGCTGTGGTCTGTGTTCCCTTCTCATGTAGTGCTGGATCTACACTGAAGTCTTTTGCTTCAGTCCAATAGCCCTGGCCATTAAGTGATACATGTACTGCCTTCTTCCTATCCCCTCATTTCCTCTTCTTTCCTCTCCACAGGGACATTTTCAGAGAATGCAAAATTCCTTCTCTCTCTGTGCCACTTGCCATGCTTTAGCAAAGCAAATGATACATGAGATTGTAAATAAGATTAAAGGAAGTTTAGCTAAAAGTACATTTCGGTTTATTTGTTGGGTTGGGTTTTTTGGGTTTTTTTGGGTTTTGTTTGTTTGTTTGTTTTTGTTTGTTTGTTTGTTTTTGTTTTGGTTTTTGAGTTTTTTTGTTTGTTTGTTTGTTTGGGTTTTTTGGGTTTTCTTTGTTTTTGTTTTGGTTTTTTTGTTTGTTTGTTTGTTTGTTTGTTTTGTGGTTTATTTTTTTTAACTGCTTTTGAAGCATAGGCAGAGAATTAACCCAGAGTCTACCTTCCTTCCTCTCAATAAAGGGAGATACTAAACCCAAAAATGAATATTTGGCTTAGCTTAGCTGTTAAGTCTCATCCCCCGGGCTGCCACACTGAAGTTTCAAATGCAATGGCTGCTTTTATTACAGACACATTAATACATATATAAACAGGCACTGTAACACTTCCTTTGGCTGCCATTTGGGAGCACATCTAAAGCCCATTTTGATGTTGGAGAAGGTATTATAATGATATGGCAATGGGTGATAAATCTCCCAGCACATTCAATACAACACCAGCAGTGTGAATTTTTGCTGCCAAAACCTGTGCAAATCACCACCAGGCTTGCTCCAAGCTAAAGATGGGGGAGGATTGAGAGTGGTTCTGAAGATGTTTGTGGAAAGTTTGAGGATTTTTAAATACTGGAAAATTGCAGTGGTTTGGTGGAATGTTCAAAGCAAATAGAGGTGGGTGTGGTAATTGTTGAAGGTTACTTATCACAACCAGACCTAGAAGCCTGAGATTTTTTTAAACTACTGTTCAGCTATAGTAGGGTAGGTCTAGACTCTTAGAATCATCCACAAGGCACAATAGTTTGAGCCTGCTTTCTGCTATTGCCCCTCCAGCCTCCCCATGGAGAGGAGAGAAGAAAGCCCCACCATTTGCTCTCCAAGGGTAACTTCAGACAAGCGGAAGAAGCCTAGAGGAAGAGTGGGGAAAGAGGGACATGGGCAGGTTGCAGGAGTAAGCCTAGTCTGGGACACAGGTGGAAGATGTTTCTGCAGGGCTACACAGTCACATTCTAGAGGAGGCTGAGGATGGCAGCTGGGAAGATGACATGGAAAGGCAATTATGTTTTTTAAAAAAAAACCCTTGTCACTCACAAGTTACATCAAAATGGGAGTCTTTGCATACCATGCCTATCATGGATGAGAGAAAAGTCCTGATCTTAGCACATCAGAAAGATTAGGGCACAGCTCAGGAGGAATGTTTATGCTGCTGGGTAGGAGTAATGTGTCACAGCTGAGGTTGTGAGGCTGGCAACCTGGCCAGTTTAGGAAAGGATCTGATGTTCTTGAGGATCACAAGTTAAATGTGAATCAACAGTCACAGGCTTTTTTAAAAAATGTCATGTTTCAGTGTATAAACAGGAGTAGATCCTGTAGGACATGGGAAGCATCCCTTCCTCTTTGAAATGTGCTTGCAAGGCCTCACCTGGAATGGGGTGTCCAGTTCTTAGCACCACATGTTGGAAGCAGAGCAGGAAGAGGGCAGCTGGGTGGACAGGGATGGCAAGATGTCTCAGAGCTGTAAGGAATGTGCAGCCTGTGAAGGGCAATTGAGGAATTCAGACCTCTTCAGATCCTGAGGGGAGATGTAAAGGGTCATTTTCAAAAACACAGGCTTCTGTAGAAAGAAATAACCTTCTCACTGTGTCTGTGATGGATGGGAGATAAAATAGAGACTTAAATTGCAGTAAAGGAGACAGAATAAACAAAGAAATAAAGGTAGGCATGCTGAGACACTGAAACTGATTGCACAGGAGGGTCATGGAGTCTCTCCTATTGAAGATGTTGGGGGTTCAGTTCAGGTAACAGGCCCAAGTACTTTTTGAAGGCTTTCAAAAACTTTTCTTCTCCCCATTTTCCTATGTCCTCTTAACACTGTTGTGTGTGTGAGTTGTACACTAGAGACATAATTTGGTAAAGCAGTAGGTGACTGGAGCACATGAAATCTAAGAATGTCAACTGAAAATAGCTTTTTGGGTAAAGTGTGAGGAGCATAAAACTGAGACAGAGGACTAGTAATATAAATGAAAATTGTAAAATAGAAAAGGAAATTAGTAGATACATGTTATTTGCCTTGTTCCTCAGTGTGCTGCCTTTTTGGTCAGAAGGAAGTAACTAATGTGAATTTGAGGCTAAAGGCAGTACTAACCTTCTTGTGAACACTGAGTGGCTTTTCTGAAGGTTCACCCTCCAAAAACTGAATTGTCAGGAGTGCTTTTTCCTGAGAGAGGGACAAAGAAGAAAGAAGTGTTTGCTTCCTTTGCACAATTGCCTGTAGGGCCCTACCTCATCTTCCTTGAAGGACAGGAGCTATCTGTATAGGAAACAGCTGGACCTTGTTGAGAAAGCCACACAGGTAAATAATAGCAGAGAAAGAGGAAACCTGCAGGACAACCAAGTGATGTTTTAGAAGTAAACCAAAGGTGTGACATTGGCATACCTAAGATGGCTAGAAGGCAGGTGCAAGAGAAAGGATGAAAACTACTGCCTGTCCATATAATATACACAGTCTGAGAGTATTACTTGATGTCTAGGGAGCAAGTGTGAATTCCTGGAGGTCAGGGGAGTGTGAATACTTTAGAATATGATCAAAAAGTTGGTTCACTGAAAGTAGTGATTTATTTACATCAATAGATTGGGAAGGATACATGAGCATGTTTTCTATTCTGGTAAGCCACATAGAAGCAAGCATTAGAAAGCAAAGTTAGCGACTAAAGGATGCATTGAGTGGAAAAGTGTCAAGTTTTTAAGACAGTAGAAGAACAGAGAAGTGAAAAACATGATATGAGATAATAATAATGATGTCACCTTGTAGAAGCTACTTTAAGATACCTAATATGATCCTAAAATATATATGAGAGACTACACAGAAAAGAAATTTAGATTACTTATGATATTTTTGTTTGGGTGCTGTCAGCTTCTCTAGTGTGCAGGTTCTGGGGCTGCTGCAAGACCTGTTGTTTCTGATTGTTCAGTAACTCCTTGGTAGTGAGGGTATTTGTGCAAATGCCCAACCTCCTGCGCATCAGAAGTGCAAGAGTTGGCTGACTCTGAGATGAGTTTGTCTCGAAATCTGTCAGCTGCTGTCAGCTCTGGAAGAGTGCAGATGACCACACGCTTTTGCATGGGCCGGCAGTTTGAACATGGGATTTCACATCGGAGCGTGCTGCCTGGGTAGTGACACCCCACCTGGAGCTGTGACCCAAGTCCTCAAGGATTTCAGTGCATAGCTGAACATCAGCTTTGCTGGGATAGCTCTTTACTTCTTTGATGTAATGGTCTCCCTGCATTTTACATTTTACATGCTACTCTCCTCCCTGGACAGTCAAGAAGTACATCTAGAGGATTTGGTGCACATTTGCCCTCATGGCAGAGGTGAATTCAGTTGGCTTGTTCAGTTGCTCAGCTCCTCATTTCAGCACAGAAGATACTTTGGGCCCGTAGCAGTATGAGGAGTCAGTGTAAGGATTTGGTGTGGTTCATTTTGAAAAGACCATCTGAAAATCTACTAAACCAGCCTGCCAGTGGGTGAAATGAAAGCCCCAACACACAGGGGTTTGTGTCTTGAAAAAAAAATTGAATCAGATAGAAAAAAAAAAAAAAAAAAAAAAAAAAAAAAAAAAAAAAAAAAAAAAAAAGATGTGCTGAGGCTCCAGCCCCAAACTTATTTCCCAGCAGGGTTTTAACCATGTGAACAAAACCACATACCCACTCAGTCAAAAAATGTCACACCAATCCAAGGCCCTTGAAGGGAAAGTACAGGAGAGCTGCTACAATTAGTCTGCAATTTCATTAGCCTGTACCGTTTTCCCCCTGTAGACACTTTCTTGATTTGATTATAGCAGTAAAGATATAGTGCAGTTTGAAAAGACAGACCAGTCCTGGATTATCTGAGCTCACAAAAGCTGTCCCCTGTGGATCAGACACCTATTTGTATTGTTTCCTTAAGGCAAAAAAAGCATCAGAAGGGCCTTTATTGGCAGTGGTTGCCTCATGCCGGGAACCTGCCAAGATTAATACACACAACATTCCCTTCCCCGCCTTCTGCTTTCTAAAGTAACCAGGATAAAAGTATGATTCAATTAGAACCCAGTCAGAAACCTCATGTTGTCTGAAGTTGTTACCAAGAAGACAGTGGTTATTAATGATGTACAAAGCTGCGTGTTTCAGTATAACTTTGGAAATGATACAGATGTGTTTATTTGCAGATGACTGGTTAATTTTGCTTTGAATCACTAAGTAATCTGCACAGAACATATGTAGCAAGCATCTTAGGTATAATTTATTCATTGTTCCTTTAATTATTCAGTTTGCCTTCATTTCATGTTGTCAGGTTTTCGGCTGCTGTTATTAATAAAAGCAAACTGAGAACCCATGCAGATGAAGATATAATTTCTTTAGCATATTTCAAATTCATCTTTTGTTGAAATGAATTGATTTACTGCAACTACTGTCTAATGCACCACTATAGAATAAGTTAAAACCTTACAAAAAATTTAAGTACTCCTTTGAGGAGCACACATTCATTTGCAGTATCTGTGTAGAATTATCTCAATCTTCTTTGGTTGCTGGAATAGAGAGAAAATATCACTTCTAGAAATGCATTGTAATTTCAAACAATAAACTGAAACAGCATCAGTTAAATCTAATAAAGAAAAGCAGCAGTGTCATTTGTCACTTCTCAGAGATGATGAGTTAAAATGTCAATGTGTCCCCGTTTGCCAGCTATTGTAGACTGACGATAGTTAATCTCCTAACTAAACATGCCCACCAAGACCCCAAACTAGTTACACTAGCACAGGTACAATTCCTTTTTAACCAAGTGCTATTTTTTATGTTGTTATCTGTAAAATGTTTCATTTCTCAATTTTTTCCCTAAGTCAGAATTTTTTTATATAGCTATTTTGCATCATAAATTTAGAGACCTGAACATTCTCAGGAATGTACTGTTACTCTGAGACTGTTCCTTGGTCTACTCTTTGGACAATTTCACTTTAAAGGGGTTATTGTTTTTTGCTTGATGACTACTATTCCAGGAAAAATTTTAGCAGAGATTGTGTAGTGTTTAAAATCACAAATAGTTCTGATCTTAAAGCCATACCAACAAGCAGAGGCATCCTTTTTTCTTCATCAGACAAATCTTGTGGAGATAGAAAACTGTATAAATATTTGGGATATAACCCGTTAAAATTTTTATTTCCAAAAAATCTGTGCATTTTTTCCCAAGAAAGTTTTCACTCTGTCTCTCCAAAAGTACAACCGGTGCTACTGTTTACTGCTCTAACTTGAACTGAATTTGTTTTGTAGCTATCCGTTGAACAACAGCGACCTGCATCCGTTCAACATTGAGGAGAATGGTGGAACTCCATACACCACAAAAATGGCTGCAAGGCACCACCACCACCATCGGCATCACCACCACCACGCCAATTACGGTGCCCTTGCTCCTGAAAGCAAGGACATTGTTTCTGCAGTTCCAAACCCAACCAGTAAGTCCACTGTAGTGACTGTTATTTCAGTGACTGTGCTGCTCTCAGGTTTGTCTTGGACAAGGAGGAAAAGGAAAGGGAAAGGGAAAGGGAAAGGGAAAGGGAAAGGGAAAGGAGTGTGCATTTTTGTTTCTCTCTTTGAAGAATGTGTTTCCTGATAATTGTTTGCTAGCTTTGTAGCATCTGCAAATGAGGCAAGATTTGCAATTTCCTTGGTTTGCTAAGGGCTGTGGGATTTGGTGTTGGGTATTCCATAGGTGAACAAATACCCCATTAGTACAGATACTGACTCTAACCACTTAGCACTGGCTCCTTTTTCATTGTTACTCTTTGTTTGTATAGTTTCACAAACCTACCCTCATCTGCTATTGTCTTTTGCTGATCTGTCCAGCTGGCCCTCAGCCCTTATTGTTTGGATCTTGTTTTCATGTCTGGGCACAGGCAGCAGAAATTTTGGAGCACTGGACATACAGCAGCTTACTCTTTGGGTTATCAAAACAATTGAAAGCTTTAGCTACCAAGACTTCTAATATTCTTGTTTCCTTAGTGGAGAAATTATTGGCTTGTAGAAAGCAATGAGGAGAGATACCTATCCATTCCTGATGCAATCTTGGGGAGTTTGGGTGGAAATCTCTGCTGCTGAATGTGTACAGGCATTTTTAAGGGTACAGAGCTTGGCCAAATATTTGTACATTTACACAGGAACTGGAAGAGAAACATCCCTGTCATTGAGCAGTCCTACTTCCTGCTCTCCAGATTTACAGTCTCTGCAGTGTGTCAGATGCTGAAGCTGTGTAAGAATGTCAGATGATGGGCAAAACAAGACATGATCTATTATATTCCTTGTCTCTATGAAACGATGAGTTCTTCTCTTGCACAGTTTTTGCCTTCATAACTGTAAATGACGCTGAGATAGCTATCCATTATGGAATCTTTCACCCTGGTCAGATAATCTGACAATTTTCAAATTCCTGAAACCAGGGTCTTGGACTGTACTAGGTGACCCTGACTGTAAGCTGTCCCACCTCAGCAATATAGCACAGGCAACTATCTGTACCAGAACTTTAATCAGACTTTGTTCCAGAAGATCAGAAACATTTTCTTTCATTTTCTTTCCCCAAGAGAGTGCAATAGTTTTTATGAGAGAAGCTCAAGACATAAAGTGGAAAGCATTGTAGATATTTAAGGAAGGAATTCTAAGCAGCAATAAGACTTGCTTACTGGGGCTTTCAATGAAGCTACTCCCTTAGGAGCAACCTCCAGAAGATGTGTTGTTTTCCACTGACTGTACACTGCACTCCAGTGTACCTTCATGCTGGGAAGCACATGGGGCTGACATGGAGCATGGCCACCCCCTGCCTGGCATAGGTTCAGAGCAGGCTGCTGGATGCTCCTGTGCCACTGACAGGTATTTGCATCTCCACCCTGCTCTGCAGCCACCGGCACCACCCAGGAGTGGAGCGCAGGCCGTGCTGGTGTGGGGCTCTGGGCGGCTCCCCTGGGCCTGCACCTGCGGGGCCGCACCTGCAGGGCCTGGCCGGTCGGTCGCAGGGCTGCCTTGGATGCCGGGCTGGGCGCAGGTGTGGGGGCATGTTGGCAAGCCTGTGCTGGAAAACCTCTCCTGGCTGGCAGCCTGGCACAGTGAGAGGCAGTGACCTTTCTGGGGAGGTGTGCCAGCCCATGTTTTCCTTTCCCAAATTAGAGCTGAAGCATGCCAGGAAATTCATTCTGAGCCAGCTATGCTGCTGCTGAGTGTCCTGACCCAGAGGGCACTGCTGGCCCTGCTTCCCCCGACCCCCTCCTTGGGGCTCCCCACATCCAGCCCACAACTCCGTGTCAGACTCCTAGAGCCCCAGCTTCAGCCCCAGCACTGCTGCTGGTCTCCAGCCTTCCCACAGCCTTGCAATGGGCCCACCTGCACGACAGGAGGTAATTAAAGAAACAGCAAAGACCACGCAGCACAGGGTGTTTATTCCAGCACCCTGTCTCCTTGCAGGTCACACAGCTTTCCTGCTTCTTATTGCAGAAATAACTTCAGAAAAAACCTAGAAGAGCACAAGGGCAAACATCAGGAGCACTTCTCTTTGTGCCCAGTGAGTGTTACCTGTGAGATGAAACTGGGGCCCAGGAGGCTCCATGTCCTCCCCCAGACATGGGGAGAGTGAGCCCTCTCTCTGGATCCTGGCCCTGATGGTGGGGAACAGCCTCCCTGGCCTGTCTGGCAGCTGCCATGCTCTGAAGGGGACTTCAGAAGCAAAGGCATGTATGGCACCTGTTGCTGGAGTCAGATTTGCCTTTCTTTTCCCTTTGTCTGCTGAAGACTGGTCAACACTAACTATTTGGTGCAGAAGAAGAGAATCGGTGGTGATTCCTGCTCAATGCCAATTCCCAGTTTCTCTAAGGGAGTGGAAATGGATGCAACACCTCCAAGGGGAGGCTGTGGTTCAGCTCCCAGCTGAGCTATTTAGGCAGCTGTGCATGCCGTGTGCTGGGTGTCTTTATGCTGCTGTGCTGCCCCACTGCAACCCATTGCTGATCCTCTGTGGCACCTGTGCATCTGGCTGGAGGTGCAAAGCTGATTTCCCTTGAGAAGCCAGTCCATGGTTATATCTGGCATGTTTATACTGTGAGAGCAGTGGCAGTCTGGGTAGGAGCACTTCCCTTAAAACAGAATCAGACTTACTAATTTGCAGCTTGGGGTGACAGGTCTAAGTGCCCTTTCAAGGTTGGTGCTCAGGGGACTAGGGTTGGTTTGTTTTTAATGGTTTAATTAAAATGCTGCTCAGGCTATTTCAGCTGCGAAAACTCTTGTAGAGAGCCTGTGGGAAGGGTTCACAGTGCATGTACTGGAATGGTTAGGAACATGCTGGCCATTGGCCGTTTATGGGGACATGGCACAGCATGTGGGAGAAGGAAAAATCAGGCAGAGAGGAAACACTATCAGCAGTCTGCCTCAGGAACGTGAGGACATGGGGGACTGATGTCTGGCTCCAGGCTGTGTAGAAAGGCCCGTGCTGGAAAAGTGTTTCTAGGAAGTAAGTGATCACTAAACTGGGGACGCTCTCAGGAAAGAGGGTGCTTGTGACCAAAATATCTCAAGTGGAAATGCCTGAAGAGCAAAAAGGTCTCATGGGGCAAATATGCTATCCTAGCAGAAACTTCCCCATAAGGCTGACAGAGGTGACACCAGCACTTAACCTACCTTGTGCTTTTCCATGGGACCACAGGTGTTTTGTGACTTGTTCCAGTCGCTATGGACTGGACTCAGCACTGAGCTCTGAGATGGATTTGAATTCATCTGAAGTGGAACATGGAGTGACCCACTGATATGTACCCACCATCAGGCTGAGAAAGGAAGAAAGCATCTGCCTTTCTTTCACTTACATCTATTCCGAGAAATGCCAAAATTCCAGTGCAATTAGCAGGACATGGGCAGGAGAGAGGGAAGCAACAATGTGCCCATCTAGGGTTCCTTTAAATACTAGTTCCCGTTTCCCAGAAAACACAAAGCACAGGACTTTGTTACAGAAACAAACAGAAAACAAACCCAGGCCAGACCTGCCTGATCTTTCACATTCCAAGTAATTTGTCTACTTCAATTACTGGAGGAAGTGAAATCCAGTGAAACAAATCTGACATGTGTGTTTATGAAGGCAGCTCAGCAGAAGATGTTGTTTTCCTGCATTCAGCCTGATTCTTGTACTCATGATGCTACTCTTCACCTCAAGGCTAATGAACACAGATCACATCCTGTGGTACAGCACAGCTTCCCCCAGCGTATTCCCAGAACCCCAGTCCCACTCTATGCAACAGCATACAGGGAAGAGAGGGTGAGCTGCTTGCTGAGCCTAATTGGCATGGCAAGGTCGTGCATGGATTACCAGGTGCACATGTGCAGATTCACCGGCAGCAGCTGGGGCTATCACTGGGAGCAGATGCCAACATGTATGCAGTGCAGCTCACAGAATTTTTATGACAGAAAATGAGGAATGGGAAGAGGGGACCCAGGTTGCCTCTTGAACTCTGGGCTGAGCTTGCAGGTTATCAGTTAAAAAAAAAGGCATCCTTTAATCCTGAGCAGCTCTCTACAAAAGACCTTGCATAACTCTGAGCAGAGAATGGTCTAACACAGACTGAGTTTCAGGCTGAAAACAGTACTTTGAAAAACCACGGTCCTGCTAGATCCTTTCTTGGAATGAAAACCTGGGTTTGCCAAGACTTAATGCTGACTCAGGAAATTTATGCTTTTTGTAGGAATTCAGTTTTTTGCCTTTTCTTTTGTTTGTTTTTGAGGTTGAGTAAAAAGCCTAAACTGGCCTGCTTGTCTTCCAGAGTTCTCCCTTTAAACAATAACCCCCCCCCCCCCCAGCTTAAAAATCAGTTTTAAGTAATAGCAAACTTGAATAATTTAAATAAGGCACTCCCCTCACCACCTTTATTTTCTTTCTTAGGAGGAAAGTATAATGACTGTGTTTCTTCAAAAAACTCTCCATCATCATGTCTGATTTTATGGCTGTGATAATTTATTCCCAGGGTATCAGGCAGTTTCACAGCCTCATATACACAGAAGCAGAGGTGATGTGAGAAATGCTGAACTCTGGTAACACTAACTTGTGAAGAAAGACCACCAAGAGGAGGTCAATGGTGATATTGTAACCCTTTCTTAGACATTATTACCTCAGGGTTTGATAATGTTTCACTAATGCCAAAACCAGCTTTTTTCTTATATCCCTATAAGCTGGTTTCAGCAATTTGTCTCTAGTCAGCAAAGCCCTTAATGTATATTTAAACAGCTGTAGAATTACATCTTGAGTGAGTAATATTTAATATACTTAGGACAGCTTAAGAACCTGATCCATACCAAACTGCAGTCAGTGCAAGGTTTTTATTGATTTCAGTAGGCTTTGAATCAGACTCCACAGAACTGGATTGTTTCAACTGCTATTATCTAGAATCTATGGCACAAAGAAATATGGGAGGACACAGATTTGTTAAAACATCACATGATGAAGTTTATTTTTCTCAGAGTACTTGCAAATATGTAAATATATGCCACACCATCCCCAGCATGATGACAGAGACCTTCCAGGGCTCTCTGAAAAAGTATTTTTCCTTGTCTTTCTGTGTCAGTGGCTTGCTCAAAATCTCTGTTGACAAAGCACAGCAAATTCCTGACAAAAGTCTTAAAGAGGCTGGCATATAAATAAAGATGTCTGAGAGAAGCCAAAAGCTATACTCTGATCTCTTTGCACATCACATGTTTTGAGAGTGGCACCTTGGCTGCATAAATAATCCCTCTGGTGTCACCTAAGTTTTAGAATATAGAGGAGGTAGAGGCGGCGGGGAGGTAAAGAGAAAAATATCTAGCTCAAAGCTGGCAAAAGCTCTGCTGAAATGAAAGGATGGGTGAGAAGGAGGAGGGGGAGGAATTGTTTGCTAAATAGAAAAAGGCAAAATGACCCAACAGGAATAAATATGCAACATTTTAAAGGGTCTTAGAGAAAAGATGCTTTGCTGACTGTTGTCTCTTCAAATGCAGTTGAGTGTCTTGCTCTGCAGTTCTTCTGTAGCCTCCCTTCAGATGGTGTTTTTTTTCTTTCTTTCTTTTGGGCATCCTTTTAGAACTGAGCTCAGGACTTCCCCTTCTTTATGATGAAACTTCTCATCTGAAGAAAATAGAAACGGAGAATGTGAAGGTAGTTGGACCATGGCCAGCTCTGCACGTCAGCATGAACAAGGTATAGCATATACATATATACTTTTACATATATATGCCAGAGCACCTTTGTCACTTCATATTCAAAAGCTGTTGCTTTTTCACCTCTAATTCAAATCAATATTCATCTTCAACTGGCTTGCTTTTTAATCACCTCTCACCATCTTCTTATGGGACTGGGATTTGGTTTTTAGATTTAGCATTTCAATCAGCTTTGCCTTTTAACATTTCAGAAGCTGCTGCAACAACGATATGATATAGTTTTAGTTTAGTTGTGAAGAGTTAGTCATCTAGGCAGCCCAGAGCTGTAAGAAAATAACACTTTAAGTGATAAAAAAAAATTCTTGTTTTTCTACATGAGGAGTCCGTGTTATGCCATTAACTCCCCCTGGCATCTGATGTTAGTGGGTGTTTTATGAGACAGTTTTTGCAGGGGTGGCCAAACAGCCATGTCCTGCTGTTTCTGCCAGAGATCATCAAGTCGGTGGATCCATGTGAGGCTAAATCCCCTGTGCATGAACTGTAGGATTCCTTGATCTGAATCTGGATCAGAATGTCTGGTTTGCAACCACACAGGTCCTGAGCTGGACCCTGTGAAGTCAATGAGAGCATTGCCACTGTCTTCAAAAGAGGTGGGTCTGGGCCCCCAGTGACAGTACAAACCTGTCAAAAGAAAAGTGGTGTTTTGAGAGTTTTTTTGTCAGCTCAAGGAAGAACTCAAATTACTTTATGTTGGTTTTACAAACAGCCTTTTGTTATTGATATTACTTCAAAAAGCGTTAGGGAAATTAAAATCCAAGGAGACATGACCAAGTGTACCAAAAATACAAGCATGAAGGGACTCTATGTCTATATAGCAGAATCATTCTCTTCTCTGGATATTAGGTTCCAAGAGATGGAAGTCAAGGCTAAAAGTCAGTGAGCCAGATGCTTCTAATGAGAAAATTAAATATTGGAATTTTTTTTCAACATTACATTAATTCACATTAATTGAATTTATTCCATGATGCGGTGGTTTTACTATCATTAAGATTTCCTTGAACCATGTTCAGTGCTTGTCATAGGATTTTGGTGTAGTTCAGATATGGACTGCAGTCCTTATGCCTTATTAATGTAGTAATGAGGTAATGACCTGTGTCGTGATTTTTGGAGAATTCTCAATGAACAGAGGAAGATGGAATATTTTAGACTTTCTCCCAAATCTATTTGGCTTTCACCTGCGAGGAGTTCTAATTTCATCTAGCTCAAGTGGGAATTAAAAAGATAAATCATAAAGTCAACAAACTGGGGTGAAATGGGAAAGAAGTCACCTTTTATTCCTATGTACATTTCTCAAGTTCATCTTCTAGAAATTCTCAACTGGTAATAAGTACAGCTTTTTATAGGCAAAGCTTCTTAACCACTGACATAGTTTGCCAAAGGAAAATTCTCAATCTCAGACTCATCCAATGAATACTCAGGTCTTGTAAGAGAACTTAGGCAGTTCAGATGTGATTACTGATACTCTATCTGAATCACAGCAGAGAGCATTTGCTTGGGTGCAATGTCCAAAACATGCTTTAAAGGACTGTTCTACAGCTCACTGAGAGCTGAGTTTGGCATATTTAAAGGGCCAAAGTGAGAGGACTCCCTCTACACTGACCACAGTGCACAATTGGATAAACCAATCTGACCTGTGTTGCAGAAAAGATTCAAAGATGTGATCTTAATGGTACCCCTGTGATTTCAAAATGAGTAGATTTAACTTCTGTCTTCTTTCTTAAACCAAAAGCTTAAAACACTTTGGTCTTGTATCACACCATACTGTGCAAGTGATCCAAATATTGTACCTGCAACTTCTGCCTGATCTCTGATCCTCTCGTTCATTCATATTCACTGCAAGTCTGTGGAGGGAGGACTCAGCTTTTCTATAATTAAAGGTTTTCTTTGGCTTGTCCTGACAGCCCTAGAATCTTGTCCACAGTCAGATGGATTATTTATTTAAAGACTAATTAGCAGAACCCAGTATTATAAAAAGTCAGAGCTTCACAATAAATGCAGCTGCACAGTAAATGCAGCCTGTGTCTGATGAGTCTGCCATCAGTCAAAGTTTAGCTGATGAAAAAGTCTTGTAATGAGCACCAAGAGCTGCTAAATGCTTCTGTTTCTGGCAGAAACTCAGCAAAAGGCAAGGCTAGAGACATGGGCTGTCTAATGAAAACCTTCCCCTGGCAGCCATAGAGGGTTTGGGTTTAAGAACTGGGCAGCATTCCCATGAACAGCAGCTACCATGTGAATGCAAAAGAGGCCAATCCTTCAAAATTTATTAAAATGACTGTTTTTAGAAATCTGAAGATTGTACATACTCTTGAAACTGGCCCAGAGTCACCACTGGAAAGCATTTCAGTGATCCAGCCTTTATATTACAGGCTAAGGGTTGTGACTCACAAATCATTCTCAAGTAGTTTTGGCCTTTTGCTTGTGGTTTCTTCAAGCACCGTTGTCTGACCTATATCCTGGTGAAATGTGTATACAGAGCTGGCAAAGCTAAAACAAACAAATCAGGTCTCTGAGCTCTGAGCAGAGCCTGGAGTTGTCTCAGCAGATGACTTCTCCAGTGAAAGAGAGGGACATGCTGATAATATTGGGATAACCCGGTGCAGACATGCCATAGAGCACTGTCCAGCAGAAAGGCAACAGGGCAGGTTAGACTGGATTGAACAACCCCAAACTGTGACAAGAATTTTTAACTGAGGGCAGGGCCTTTAGATTTCCTTTGGTTATGGTAGTTAACTTAGTCCAGCAGCAATCAGATTTGAATCGGTGTTCAACATGTCTAGTTTCTGGTAAAAAAATGAAGCATTAACTCCTCTCCTGCACCACTCCATTGATTTCTGGTCTACTAAGTGCTTTTTATGGTCTGCTATTGCATCCTTCAAAATGTTATGCTTAAATAAAACCAGTGAAGCTGTTACAAAGCTGTTTCATTTACTCTATTTCTGATTAAAAAAAAAAATAAAAGCAACCCTATCCACATCTGTCATGGCGTCCCAGTTTTCACTCCCTCCCTTCCTGTTCCTAATTGTTATTTTTTTTCAAGCAAAGTGCTTTCAGGCTGGAATTTGTCAGGCTTAATAATCGACCCATAGGAGAATTAGCAAGAAATTGGGTAAATTAGATTCTGCAGTTAATTAATTTGATTGTCTGCTACAGCAAACTTCGTCTCATGGGAATGATGAATGGATGTGTCCAACCTCTTTTCCAGAGCTGTTTGGTATGGTGTATGTGTCTGTCCACCTACTGAATGATGAAAGTCTGTTTCAACTTGTGTTTCATGCCCTTTGGTGCTAGCAGACTCCTTAATCTCCAAGACAGACAATCCTAAGTGCTGTAGCTGTGAATGTATTTCTGTTTTTCTTCTTGGAAGCCTTTCATGAGAAAAATATGTTCTCCCATCCCCTGTTGCACTCTGTGTGTGTGTATGTGTGTGTGCATAAGGCCAAGAATGTATTGTTAGCATTTCTGAAATCTTGGGAGTCTAGTAATTATTAGCCCAGCTGTAATTATTGCATAAAAGAAAGAATAATAATACATTTTGATTTGTTTCTACCTCTTTTCCTGGTGTTATTCTTAGCCTTTCCCTACACCTCTTGGTCCTAAGATTGGTGATTTCATTCTGGTGGGGTCACAGGGGGAATCATGATGGTCATAGAATCATGGAATCATTTATGTTGGAAAAGACCTTTCAGACCATTGTGTCCAACTGTTAAGCCAGCAGTGCCAAGTCCAGCACTAAACCATGTCCCTCAGTGCCACATCTACAAGTCTTTTAAATACCTCCAGGGATGGTGACTCAACCACTTCCCTGGGCAGCCTGTGCCAATGTTCTATCCAGCCATGTTCATGTTTTCTTCTTTCTCCTCACTCTACAATATACTTTGGGTCCTTTTGTATGTCTTCAAATAAGCCTTTACATTTTGCTCTTTCTTAATTGATCCACATCTTTGCATTACCCCCAAATTTATTGTATGTGGTGGCTTTCACATATATATGCTATATATTACGTCTTCACTCTATTGTCTTGGTTTAGAAAGACAGTTGTCTGCCAATGAAAGCCAGAGTTTCCCTTGGAATGGAGAATGTAAACCCCTTCCCTCCAAATTATTATAATTTTTCAATTTATGGCTTTCGGGCAAAAATTTTTGAATAGGAATAACAGTTTCTTTACTAGGAATATTAACAATACAAATGTAGTAGTACAAAAAAACCAAGCAAACAAACAAAAAATCCTAGAAACCCTGACAGAGTCAGAAGTACAACCTGACATCCTGTTGCTTAGGGTGTTGGAAGAAGCAGTCCAAAGCAAGCCACTGGAGTGGCAGAGGTGGTTCTGTTGGGGTAGAGATGATCCTGTAGAAAAGGGGTCCAGTGGTGGCAAGAAGTGTCTGGTCTTCCTCCAGGAATCCAGTGGAACCAGATGCCTCGTGTTCCTACATCTCAGTTTTTATCTAGGTAGGAATGGTTGGCTTCCCCCCCCACTGGGTGGAGCATCTCACAATGGGATGATGTATTGTGTCACGTCACTGGTGAGCCTTAATGACCCATTATCAGCAGATATCCCCCAGAGGAAGGATGGGTGGTGAAAGAGATAAGAAACACTGCCTCACCTGGTTTTAACAGCTGGGCCATTATCAGAAAGCATCAGCCCCCTCCCCCCAGAGTTACAGGAGATAAAGAGAAAGCATTTCCCCAGCTGCTTTCAACAGATGAAATAGAATACACATTATTTTGGTTCCATAACCCAGGACATCTCTTTATTGCCCCTAAAACCAATTTTGTCCAAGTTCAAGTCTGCCCTTTAAATGGCCATTGGTGAGCTGTTTTTAGCCATGGCTCCCCAATGCCAGACTGTGGCCTTTGCGCTATTGCTCCATATCAGTGCTCTTCTACACCATGTCCTGTGTCTTCCCTTCTCAAGGCACCCATTTTCACATCAGCATTTAAACTACATGTCTGTGTTAGGGTCATAAATACCTTATTCTAGAAAGAATACTGGCGTTATTGTTTTCTATATAAAATTATTGCTGCTACAGCTAAACTTAGTAGAAAAAAGCTGCAGGCAGATTGAGAAAGGTGCAGACAGAGCCAGCTTGATGAGCCTCAACATCTTGGCAAACTCTGCTCAGAGCTTATGGCCTTTTGTTAGCAGGGCAAAACTATATTATAGGACTGCTCTGTTACACAAATTGTCTGCTTCCAAGCAGTAGCAGCTCCCTGCGTAACAGCAATGCCCAAAGCCACTGGGGCTCCAAAAATCATTTGTAGTTTAAGAAAACCCACAAAATGGACCCGACTTATTGGTGTATCTGAGACTCTTCTGTGTGAAACACAGATCACAGGGTATATCCCAGGAAACAGACCTACCATGGTCTGGTAAGACTATCATGAAGCTTGCAGTGACAGAGGTAGGATTTAATAATATTGAACAATGGCATTTTATAAAATAAATTTGATACCAAGAATTAGAGGTTTTCTCCAAGAATATAAGCATAACAAGACTTATTGGGAGTTCTATCTTTCATTAGACCAACTAATATCTAACCAGAGGAAAATATTCTGTGTTTGACAACTTAATGAGGGGTTTGTTTGTTGTTTTTTTTTTTCAATTGTACTTTTTTTCTAATAAATAAGATGCAATTTCTGCTTGTAAACTTTGCCTCAAATAAGAATAGCACATAATTGTACAGGTCTTATCATTGTGGTATCTCCTCATAATTGGTGTTAGCTGTCACATGGTTAAAAGCAATAAATTTCCTGATGAAAAAGGGGCAAAAGAGTCTGTAGATTTCCATGCACATTTGCAGATGTAGTTGAGTCCCAGAAAACCTCACTTAAACTAATGTGCCTTCAGAACCTATATATTTGTGTTGTCTTTGTTAAAATTTTACCTCCCACTAGTAGGGATGACTTGTGACAAAAATAGACCTGAATTCCTAAAGAAAATATTCATTCTATTCTTCAGTTAAATCCAGTCAAATACATGTTTTAAACTTGCTGTTTGGCTAAGAAGAGACTATCAATAAATTCACAGAGGTACAAAATCATGAATCTTGCTCTTGCTGCAAAGTTTGATGTTGAACAAAGCATGAACTTTTTAAAGCAGAGCTTGGAAATGTTATGTACAGGAGTGGTATAGCTGTGCTTCATGCAACTATTTTTATATCCTGTGTGTGTACCAAATTTTCACTTAGCTTTGCAAACCAAAGTTAGTGTCATCATTATCTAACACTCTACAAATCTGCCTTCAGTTCTAGTATCAGCAAATGTAATTGAATTTAAAGTAAATGTTTGGGAGGAGAAAAAGCAAATGTAAGACCTCAAGTACAAAAAGAAAAAAATGCCTTCAACTTCATATATATATATATGAGCTTGTTTGACTTTTTCCATTTAAATGAAATTCTCCAGTGCTCTCCTTCTATGGAAAAAATAAAATTCTGCATTACTGATGAAAAAATTGTAAACACATTGCTATTATTGAGATCCGTAGAATTGGACATGGAAACTGGAGTTTATCAGGTATCCTAATGGGCTTTTTCTTGATTTCTAAACCTTTTAGAATGAGTTTAAATTGCAATTCTAAGCAAGAATATTATCTCTTTCAAATGCAAGTTTGACTCTAGGACTTTCACTTGAAAGGGGCATCTAAGTTTCTTTTGAATTGCATCAAAAAAAAAAAAGATGAAATAGGAAGTTTCATTAACATCCTGCTATGTTTAGCATTCTAATCTCTTCCAAACAGAATACTCTGAGTTATTAAATTAAAACAAAATGTTAATAACTGCCAGCCTGGCTCAACAGGTGAATGCCTAGCTGGTGTCTTTATGCTGAGAACAGTGCGGATTCTGGAAATATAAAATTTCTTATATTATAGAGCAAAATAAAGCAGAATACAGCTTTCATTCTTATAGCAATAGTATGTGGAGATTCCTAATGCTGAAAGGTTTTAGATCTTTGATTTTCTTATAAACTAGTGAAATGAAGCACAGAAAATTCTGCATGTGCTTTTGCAGCCATGAAATATTTTATTTTCTTTTGCCTTCTTTATGACAGTTATACTTTAGGAGTTAAATTGGGGGGTGAACAAGCTTGTATGTAAAGATTAGTGACATTAAGGAAAAATAGGAACTTGTATAGATGCTTAGAAGTGCTAATAGTCTGCAAAAAGGAGGTAGTGCTTTGTTCTGTGACTAAAGTTCTCTTTTCATCTGGATCCTCAGAGCCACTGACTCTGTATGAAATAGTCTCAGCTAATCAGCTGTGGTAGAGCAGAATTCAGCAGTGATTCAGGATTTGCTGCTCTGCAGCAGAAAAGACTGTCGCTGCTAAGGCAGGCTGGCAAAGAAGCCTTTGACATATGTTGAGAAGCTGAGAAAGGCTTGGGTCAGGCCGAGCACTCCGAAGCCCCATGTGTGGTTTGTGTGCAGTCAGCATTTCCACTGGGGCAGGGGGACATGGTGGCCTTTGGCTGCTGGCAGAGGAGCTGCTGAGCAGGACGAGGCCAAGCAGCAATTTTAGCAGTGTCTGCTCTTCATGTGTGACCAGTCACTAAAGGTGCTGCTGCTCCCGTGGCAGTGCAAGCAAAGCAAGTGTTGCTTGCTTGAAGGTGACACCCTTAACCTGTGACCCAAACAAGGACTAAAGCAGAACTGAATACCCAGGCTCCTGAGAAATGTGCACCTTTTAAGAGCAGCTTTCTGTTTCAGCTAGGTCAGCCACCATAAGTATTTGGACCTCTCAAGAACCTATTGTGAGCCTTCCACATCAGATCTCACATTGGGGATCTCTGTTAAATGAAGTCATCTGCACAGTACTGAATACAGCAGGAGATTTAGATATTTTGAGGATTCCCCACTATAGGGCAGCCCTGGGAGCTTTTATCTTCCTCATGGTCAATGTGGGAAAATTGGGCAGTGAAGGAAGAACAACAGGACTGAAAAATATTATATCCATCTGAGTAACAGAGGGATGGGACTTGAGAACATTTCTTGTTATGAAACAAGCTTCTCTCCTAAATAAGCCTTGATTGTCTTGCTATAGCAAGTAAATTGTTTAATCTTGCTTGACTGAAATGTTATTTAATTAGTATACAGTGTTAAAATAAAGGTGGGATTTGGCATGGCCTTTAGAAATACCACTGCTTAGTGTGTTGTTTTTTCTGCTGTTAGAAATCAATACACATGAAAGTTGGCAGTAATAAAGCCTTTCTAAAATGTCTTACTTTTTCTACCAAGAATATCAGTGAAGTAAAAGCTGTGCTTTCTTTACAAATAATGTTGTCCTTTTTATTGTCTCCTCAGCTTCATGAGTATCCCAGAAAAGACACCTATGGCAATCAAATATTTCATGTTTGAATTTGGTGGTTTGGTGTTGTTGTTTTTTTTTTTCATATACTTGCCTAACTGTTATTATATTCAAGACTGAATAGATGACTACAATTCCATAAGTTTCTCCAGCTAGACATTGTCACTTTTAATTTTATGTATTTTCTTTTCCCCTTAGGAGGAGACTGGGGAGAATGGGAAATCCAAATATATCTTACTATAAAATAAATAAATGTAGCTTGACAAATAAACATGTAAGAATTATTAGAAATTTGGCAGAGAAAAATAATCTCATGATGAGCAGCCCTTTAACAGACACTTGTTCAAAATCATACCTGGCAGCTATGGCATTTTGGATGCAGAAGGCTGCTAGACCAACTTTGCTTACACATAAATATCTTGCAGTCTCAACAGAGCTCTGCTAAGGTCTGACTCTTTCCCTCCCCAGTGTTTGCTGAACAGTTTCCTCAGGCAACACAACTGCTTTTTGACTTGCTCCACTTGCAGAAATTGTCCCCTGAATCTTGATATTCCCATTTGTCTGTGCTTGCTCAAGGACCTGAGAAAAGAGTCAGTAAGACTGGAGTTAGCATCAGCCAGTGGGATGCCATGGGGGAAGGCAGAAGGAAGGATAAAGGACACAGATTTTGAAGTTAAAGAGCTAATCATATGGTAATTTCAGTAGCAAAAAAAAAAATATTGGCTCTGTCTTGAAAATACTTGACAGAGGTGAACCTCAGGGATCACTGGACCTGGTGAATTGTAGCTGTTTTGGCTGAAAAAAAAATTAATGACAGCATTACATATCTGTTCTGTCTGGGTGTATACAACCACTCACCCTTCTCAGCCATGAGTGCGGAAAATGAATGCACAATGTAGGCTGATACTCATCTGTAATTCAGGTGTCACTTCCAGGAAGAATAAGGAAGTTTGCAATGGCTGTTGTGCATTGCCCAATTATTCTCTATTACAGTTTGATTGTTTAAGAGTTCATGTTTACAATCCTGGTCTCATCATACTCTCTTTGTTGATACATTAGTATTACATTGTCTTTCTTTTTGTTTTTCTTTTCTGCATAGGAAGTTTGTTAATGTGGCATTTCTGCTGAATATTGTTTGTTCAAGGCACAAA
This sequence comes from Aegithalos caudatus, assembly GCA_013389925.1. NCBI lineage: Eukaryota > Metazoa > Chordata > Aves > Passeriformes > Aegithalidae > Aegithalos > Aegithalos caudatus. The sequence goes on from WEIU01018344.1 coordinate 235,774, forward strand.
GCCTTTAGGTCATGTTTGACCAGGGCACTACACTAGCTGAGGTCCTGAGGCCAAAATTTCTAATTCAGATCACTGTGTGGGTAAAGAATTGATATCCAGTGGAAACAGCAATATTTAAAGTTCCTCGATTTTTCTTTTCCTTCTGATGAAGGAGATTTTTCTTGGCTTGCGATTAAGTATAGATTCCTTCACATTTCTCTGGTTAAACTCACAAAGCTTTGCATTTTAAGGGTAGTGTGAAAAGCCAGTGTTCACTATAGTTGTGCTGTTTGCTCTTCTGCCTTCTGTGGGATATTTTGAGACAATTTTTGTTTCCTCAGTGTGATCACAGGTTTAAGCAACCACTCCAGGGCCTGGCTGGGCTTTTTAATGTATCTTCATTCCACATCATATTCCTGCTTCTATTACTCAGGCTTCCCTGGGGCTATTCTTGTCTTGAACATAGTACCAAGTCATTAAATATTTTGAAGACTTCTAAGATGTATCTATCAGGGTATGAATATGGAAGTTTTAGCCAGTATTGCTGAATCAAGTTATTACAAGTGAGAATTTAACCTTTGATAATTTTATGAACTTATCTTTCTAATGTACATCACTGCTTTTTTAATAAATACAGGCTGAAGACAAGAAGGTATCAGAAAAGACACTTCATGCCCCAGTGTCACCTTCATCTGTACCTGATCATTTGAAGTGCAACATCCTCAAAGCTCAAGTGGAAGCTGCTTTTAGAGTAGGTGCCCAGGTAATCTGTGTTTAATACTCTGCTGTTTTAGTTTTAACACAGCTTTCACCAGCTTTCCTCCTGAGGAAGCACCTCATTTTTAGTCAAGTATGCACATTGACATAGCATTCTCTAGCTGCTCTGTTGTTTCTTCAGGTAACTTAAAATGATTGATATGGTGGAAGCAGGAAATTTATCCTAACTGACATGATTAATGCAGCCAAGAGAGGCTGAGAAAATAGGAAAGATGGCCTCAGGAAATCTGTTTTTTCACTGTACATTTTACTTACTTTGTAGCTTAGAAAGAGTAACCTCTGGAGTTTTCTGAGACTACCCACTACTGATAGCTACCCACTACCCACTACTGGTGGAAACTGGAGTTAAGATTGTTCTATGATAATATCTGTATATACAGACTCAGGGGATTAACTTTAGATGTCTGAGCGTGATATATTAGCTAGTCTTTTGTTTTCTTACTTGTTCATGTACTTTTAACTCAATTTTAAGCTTCTATTTTCACTGCTTGGTTAATGTTTATATTAGATAGATCCTGTTTCAAAAATATTGTTTTGATGATGCCAAACAACTGAAAACTGATACTAAATGGCATGACTGTAAAACGTTGCTTTCCCGGTCAGAGGTTGAAACCTAAAATATGAAATTTGTGGACAAAAGATAATGTCATCAATGCCAAAAAATAAAACCAAATACAAAGTTTTAGGAACAAAATAGAGGTAGAAATATTGTTATAATATAATCCCAAATTCCTGTGGTATCCTGGATACCTATGTGGATAACAGATTATGTTGGTATTTCCATTGCTTTTTTTCACAGTAACATACCCGGTCAACTTGCCCTGCAAAGGACTTAACAATCAGCTTTGTGTATTTGGTGTTCCCTGGCAGATCTTTCATTTGAGAGCTACATTACATGTGGTCTAACTAGATCTAAGGAAACATCAAAATGTGGTTATTCTGACTGCCTTAGATTTCAATAGCAGAAATCATAAATCTGACAGCATAAGGAGGAAGGAGTTGTATGGGTGATTTTTTAAAATTTTTTTTTTTAGCTTTTGCTTAAAGCAGTTCTCTCACCTCTCTGAACTCTGTGTTGTATCAACTGTATTTTATGTAGCATATTTCTGCCTTTGGGTTTACCTTCTGTTTTTCCTGTGTGTCTTTTCTATAGAATGTCATAATATACTTCTCATATTTGTATTTTCTCCTGAATATGCTTAATGGTCATGTTTTACTGGATAGTTAAAGGCTGGAAGCAGTGTGTGCTGCTGCATTCAGAATACAACATTATTAAGGCAAGATAGGAAATGTAATTAATGTCTCCACCTCTCAATTGACCTGCTCTGCCTTAATTTTTCAATCTGTGGCTTTCCAAGAGAAAACATCCTGGGTTGCTTTTTCTGCCATAACCATATTCTTTAGCTACTGCTGTGTTGTAAATAACTTTCAGAACAAACTGAGCATTCCTCTTGCTTCTTGCCTGTGTTGTTTTTCACTAGGCTTTAAAAGTCAAATTGGATTAAGTAGATGTCTGTGGAGTTGACCTCAATGAGAAAAAACTTAATATTTCAGGGGAAGGAAGGCAAAGAGGACTATTGCAGTATATCATATATTGTGGAAAAATAATGGCATAAGATTCAGCTTGAAATCCTTGAAACTTTCACTGCTAAAAAAGTATGGCTTAAGATTTATAGCCAGTAAATTAGGAAGTCAGCTTAATCTTAGAAATCCTCATTCAGCTACCTGCTTAGCCACAAAATAATATGTGTAACTAGAGATGAGTTCTGCACTTGAGCTCCCCTCCTGTCAATTATGAAAGATCACCCTTCTCAGATGCATTGCAAAAATAAGTTGGCAGAGACCAGGCAATGACCAGCTGTTACAGTAAGAAGCTGTGGTGGCACAAACACAGAAAAGAGTAGGAAAAAAGGTTATGGTGAAGGGATCAGTGGAAACACAGCCTTTATAATCTAGAAGGTGGAGAAGTGAAGGCAGCTACAGGAGGACCTGATAAACCATTGTATTAGATACCATAAACCCATCCAGTTATCTTCTCTACCTGCCCCCAGCCTCCCAGACAACTAGCTGAATACCAATAGCTAAGCCATTTCCCAGTGGCAGTTCAGTCATCTTCTGGGAAAAGTGAGCTGGGATGGAATTATGCTGCTGAAAGACGCAGCATCCTTTCAAAGGAGCAGATAAGGAATAATTTTGTTCATGGAAGACAACTGTTTAACTCCATATATTCCCTCAGGGCAGTGATCCTGTCCCTCTCTGACCCCATCTGACATATCTTGCTGCTCAGTATTTCTGGAGGACTATTGATATTATCCTCTGCCCAGTTCTATCTTTTGATGCCAGTTCTATATTATATCCCTGAGAAGTCTTACCTTCTGGCCTTACTCGTAACACTCTCATTTCTCATCTCTTCTTTTTTGTACTGTCATATTTCAATTTACTAGGCAGCCAGAGCAAGAGGTATATCTAGGGTCTGTAAGGTACAGCCTATATTCCTCAAGTTATAAAGCAAGGTAGCCTTGCTTTTCCTCATTAGAGCACAGTTATTCCCATATTTTATGATAGCACAAAAAAATAATAAAAGAAGTGGAAAAAAAAGAGAGTTTGCTCCTCTAGTTTGTAAAAGGAGGAAGAAAGGAACACTTTGTGTTATGCACATTTGTGTTTGAAAGGAAATGTTCCTCTAAGGGCCCCAAAAATTCTGTGGTCTAACTTGTTCTTTTTGAAACTTCATGGGACATCTTCATTATATGGTTAGGTTTATAAGCATGAGAAAAATACTGGTGCACTGTAGGATCGCATCCAAAATTACCAAACTGTTGCTTGAAGTATTTGTAACAGCTCTCCCTTCAAGCAGTAGGAATATTTTCAATACCATATGCTACTAACATCAGGATGTGACAAGTTTATGAAAGCACCTCCTGCATGTAGTAGAAGAAGAAGCTGTTCCTTGTTAATTTAGAGAATTGAGTAAATGTTTGCAAATGGAAAATATAAGCTGGGACAAAAATTTTTTGTAGTTTACTTTGTTTTTATGGCAGCTAGGCATCAACACAAGAGAGAGCCTTAGAAATGAAGAATTCTAGTGCTCATGATTTTAAAAATGAAACCAGGGGAAATGTTCGTCGATGTTTAAAAATATATCCTGGAAGATGCTCTCTGTGCTTCTTCATTTCAGAATTGTGTGAAAGAGCTGTTTGTCACATTCCTAGGAGACAATACATCTCCCACAATTATAGGCCAAAACTTTGTAAGGTTATGGTGCTGATCACTTGATTGTGGTTTATAGTCATAGAACAGCAGAAAACTAGCATGAGGGAGGGGTTTTTTTTATTTTGTAAAGACAGGAATATTTGTGTGCTACTCATCTAAGTGTAGAATCAAACTGCAGTGTGCACAGGGATGCAGGAAGCTGGATCTAGGAGCTCACTGCCGTGGGCATCACAGGTGAGAAACGTGAGGAATCCACACGCAGCTGTGAGAACCTGTGGTTTGCACAGGGTATGCCATACAGTTACCTGTAGGGCCAGAGCAAATGAGTAATGTTTCCCAACACACCTCTCAAACTGTGCCACAGGGATCTGCCACCTTTTAGCTGACAGACTACATGTCACAGTTCCCACATAATTAAGCTCCAGGAGAGCCCTAAACACTGAAGCAACTGACATATCTTCCCCCCCCCCCATATTCCATGCTCTTAATTTGAGAGGTACTCGTATAAAGCAACAGAAAGGAGCTGTCAGAATACAAAAGACCAGCTCTCCCTAGCATTTAAAACCCCTTTGCAGCTTGCATGAGTCAGTGCTGATGTGCTGTGATTGAGCAGACATGATTGTTAGTATCACAAAGAGTCCCTTTTGCCAAAAAGTTCATGGCCCAAGTGATGAAGGAAAGATACTTGCAGGCTTCAGTTGCTATTTATATCCATTTTGGCTTTGGACAAATCGTAATTATCCTTAAAATTACACACAAGGTCCTGAGCAAATGTACAGCTCTCTCAGCAGGGCTTTTTATTTTGGCAGGCAGTGTGTGCTGTGTTCTAGCAGTTTGTCATCCACACGTGGTGTCTGTATTCTGCACCTGTTACTCAGGCTTTCCTAAATCCTTGGGTTGACGTGTGTCTAGCAGGGTAGCACAGGGAAGGATCCCATTTCACACAGATTACTACTGCAGCTGATTTTTGCATCTCTCACATCTTCCCCTTGTCTGCTGACGAGGGAAGGCCAAGCTCATTCTGCAGGTGCATTTTTGCAGTGCAGTTTATAGAAGACAAATAGAAGTGATATTACTACTGAGCTACGTTATGGGTTGTTTGCTGGGAAAAAAAGTGGTGAGAAAAGGTGGTTTGGAGCTGCAGGGTCCTTACAAAAGAGCACACAAAATCCCATTTGTTTCTCCCTTTTCAACTCCAATGGAAACTCTTGGCCAGGGAGAGGTATCTTCAATCAGCCAGGTTTGGGTTCTCCAGCCATTGATTCCCCTGCCTTGTTCTCAGTAAACAAAGGGACATTTAGGCTGAACAAAGGGACGTTCAGTCCTCTTACTCCTTTCACACACTAACTTTATTGACAAGCCTATACACATGTAAATTTTTAGGCCAGGTTGATAGCCATCTCCCTCTTTTTTCCCCTTTCCTAGAAACAAGTACAGGCCGAATATCATTGCCTTAACTTTGCAAATATGTGAGTAAGTGCGGGTTGCCTGTGCTGTTTAGAGTTGTCTTGAGGAGAGGTACAGAAAATACCTCAGGTCATGCAGGTATCATCCTGTGCTCTCTAACTAGATGCAAGCCATGGCCGCAATGTAAATGAGGCTGGCATCTATGCATTATTTATGGTAGAAAAGGTGCATAAGTGAGGTGATCCACAGTGCTAGTCTGTCATGGCTACATTTTTGATGATTCTTTGTCTCTTTTAGTGTTCTGCCTCCTTTAAGGAAAGATTCAAGTGTAAGGACTTGTCATCTTCAAAGTCCAGATGCTTTTGCCATGTGTTTCTAGAAAATATTCACTGTCTTTATGTAAGCTGGGTCTTTGGAGCTTTATTCACTTAAGAAGATCTGGATTCAAACCCTAATCAGGTCATGAATGGAAATAGAGTAGGTGAGAGGAAGACACTTGAGGATTTATAATCATATGCGATCTTTTTTATAATAGGACTTAAACAAATCCTTCTGGGTACCCAGAGGAATTCTTAGCTTTCCTAGATGTTGACTTAAGTACCTTGAAAGGATCAGCTTTTCCAACATTTCAGGCTCCTTCCATCATGAATTAGTTGCTGTTTGCTTCTCTTTCCTCCTTTCCTCCCTACCTCCGTCCTTCCTTTTTCACAGCACCAAGCTACTGCACAATTTGACAGTCTTTGCACAGAGATCAGAAATGAAATTATGTGAGCATAACAGGTCGCAGCTGAGGTGTTCAGGCTGTGGGGGAAGCTTCCATGTCTCCTTATGTACACTGTGCCTTCCTTGACAAAGCTGTTGCTGTTAGTCACCCACTTGGATGAGCAATAACCTCACTGTCAAGTTTCAGGCTAGGTAAAAAGAAGCAACTACACTGGGACTCTCAACTGGAACAGCAGCAAGTGCAACATCACATAAGTTATAATTGTTCATAACAATGGAATTTAAAAATGGCTCAGCTTCAAATTCTCTGTGTTCAGTTGCTACGTGGAAACAGTTTTGCTCAACTTAAAAAGTGAGGCTACAGGAATTTGATGGTTCCGCAGGTATAAAAATACAAGAATTTGATTGTGTGTGATGAATACATGATATGTGGCAGCTCATTAGAAGTGTGTCAGCAGTGATACCTCAGAATCAGGGAGGGAACTGAGGAAATGATGTGGCAGCTTTGCTGGAGGTACAGAAGGGGAGTGAAGATCTACATAAACAGAATGTGGGAACTGATGAAATCTTCAATTTATTCTTCGGGATAATGGAGGCAAATGTGGCAGTGGTGTCACAAGAGTCTGAGAGCTGTGGGTATGTCAGCTTTGTCTCCTCTCTGGTGTGTCTAAGTGCCAGGACATGATGAGACAAGTACTGTTAATTGCCTTGATGTGTAAGAGCCCCACCATAGCCCGTGGTGCCAGGCCTCATTCAGAGGGAAAAAAACAGAGTAGTCTGTTCCCAAGAGACATAAACATCATGCTTTTCTGCCTGAAAAGTTACATTTGACATATTAAATCACCAAGGTGAGTTTACCTTGGCAGAACATTCTTCCTGATGACATGTTCCTTAGCCTGTATTATCTAATGAGATCAGCCAACATTTGGCATGGCTGACAAAAGATAAAAATGTTGATAAAGAGCTGAAAAATCAAATATAATTCAGGCCTCCTTACCATCAGATTCAGAAAGAGCCAAGACAGAGAAGTATTTCCAAACCACTTCAGTGAGAGTCATTCCTTCCTTACCTTTGAAGATCTCCAAACATGTGAAAGCTGTGTTGCTCTCCCTTCCTTTCTGCAACTGAGAACTTTGTGGAATTGCTAAATAAGAGCCATATATGTTTCCTACCAGCCTTCTAGACCCTTGTCTTTCTCAGATGAGAACCTGACACTCCCCCTCGGCTGCCTGCAGCGATCTGATTCTTCATGCACTTTTTTTCCTTATCCAAGGTACTCCTATTTTGGATCACTAGAGGTGAGAGCCTCAGCAATGCCCCTTTATGATGGAGGAGAGACAGATGGCACTAGCTCCCCATGGTGCTTCCTTGAGACGTGAAGAACACAGACTGCCTTGCACAGTGCCCCATTGGCCAAAATCACAGAAGGCTCCACCCAAAGTTCTGTCTTTACTGTATTTTCTCTCTTGATACATGCTTGGTGCAACCAATTCCCACTTTAAACTCTTTCTTCAGAAGAAAATCGAAAGAGCTGCTGTTCACTAGGCAGATCCAGCTACCAGGACTTATGAATTCATGCATGGGACTGCTCTCATGGTGTTCCCACCCCCTCTAGAAAGTTCAGCAGAGTCTGTTGTAGCATCCCTGGAGTATCCACCCCCTCTCTAAGGATCTAAAAGACCTGGCTGCTGAGACAGCAGCAGGGATGAGCAGTGCTCAGGAGTTGACTGAAAAGCAGTCTGAGAACTCTTGGGCTGCCCATAGGTAGATGGCTTAGAGAGCTGTGGGCAAAATTTGGTATTACTTAGATATTTTTCTCCTCTTTTCATCCTTTGGTGAAACTATTTCATAGCTATCATCTGTGAAGAGAGAGCTTGTACAATAGCATTGCTGCCCAGTCATGTTTCTTGTCCCTAAATAGTAGAAAGTAATGCTTAAAACGATAAAGTAATTCATTGTTTCTAACATCATCCAGAAAGTTAATGGCATGTGAAATCAGAACATTAATGATTTTTCTTTTCCTCTGGGCCTGATGCAGATAAAAAAAAAGAGAATGGCATTGTGTGGATGGATTATATGGATCAACTTTTAATTTGGTTTGCTGTCTGGTAGCCAGAAGAGTAGCTTGTTTCTCTTTGGGTAATTATTAAATTAATAAGCTTCTGTATAAATTGCAGATCTGCTATGCCCTGAAATCTCTCCCTCAGAGCAGCAACCTCTGTGGGAGGGGAGAATCTGCCTTAGTTAAGATCTAAGCAGTTCCATGCTTTGCTTCTGCCTCTGTCCTTCTTACACAGCCCAGTGCTGGGCTTTCAGTAGGTGAGAGCCACAGCCCAGCTCTCTGTGTACATTCCCTACATGGCAAAACCCTTGTTCTACAGTCATGTCTTTTCAGTAAGGCTGAGAAAGTCTTTCTATGATTAGTGAATGTGATTTTCAGTGTTAAAAAGCAAAATACAAGCAACAGGCTGCCAGTTGATGACTTACTGGCCTTGTTCTGAAACAAACAACCCAAAAGGTAATAAATGCTCAAGCGAAGCAAGGGTGGCACACTTTGTGATGGCTGAAGCCCTTTGCAGAAGGGTTTGCAAGTACATTTTCCAGTGTCTGTTCTTCCACAGCTAGGGAGGAGAAGCATAAGGTGAGAAGAATGATCCCATCCTTGTTAATCTGTACCTACCAATGCACACCCCATGGCACCCTGAGGCATTGCCTCATCACCTGAGGCTGTTCAGGTGTTCCCTCTCTCCTTACAGTTTAGAGTGGGATTACTTGCTCACTGGTCTGCAGTGCTTCCTTGTGGGTACAGGATTCTTTTCTGATCTCTAAAACATGAGTAATAACAGATATATTAGTACCAGGAGAAATTCCTCATTGATGGAGACTGCTGGTCATGCTGCATAGGAATATATGACTTATTGAGATGCAGGCTTAGCCTTCCAATGCAGAGAAGAAAAAAGAGAGAAATAATGTAGTCACAGAGCTGAGAAGCAACCAAGGGTCCAACACAGTGAATTCTCAGCTGGCTAATGAGATCCATGGCTTATAGCATTTAAGTAGGTGGAATTTCAATAATTTCATTACTGGTCACAACCGCTGCATTGCATTCTTGATCTCTGTAATCTCTGTTCTATTGTGGTGTTCAAGTGCATCTTAAAATGCAGATCAAATAATTTGGTGAAAATTGGAATTAACTAAAATTTATAGTTTTAAAAAGTAACCAATTTGACACATAATAAGCAGCTAGTTTGACAGGCTTAACAATAAAATGCTGCTAAGACATCAGTGTGGAAAAAGAGACTTTGCATTAGGTTTCTGACAGCTGGATTCATGTTTAGAGATTTCAGAAACCAAACAGCTTTTAAAAAAGCATTATAATTTCTGTAGAACAAAGAAATATTGCTTCCACTGCTCATCTATGCCAACAAAGAATGATTTTCAATGCTTTCTCCCAAGTCTTTAAAATTTTTTTTCTTTCCTTTCAAGAAAGCAATCGATTTTGAATAAACACTATACTAGACAGAGCTGCTAGAAGATCAGTAAAAAAGGGTTTTCAAAGCTGAACTGAACTTCTTAAAGTTACAGATTTATTAAACTGTTAAAAATTGCACTCCTGATCCCCAAATGGTTTATGATGTGACACTAATTCATGGAAAACCTGAGCAGCCAAACATTTGGTGGCTGAGTTACAATGATGGTGGTGTTGTGATTATGTTCCCCATTTGTCTGATTCCTTAATTGCTGGAGTATTTGTGCAGGACTGAGGAAACCTCTGCCTGAGGAAACCTCTGTCTCAGGCAGATTAAACCCAAATATGTAAGGGCACTACACTGGTGTGGAGCTTCTCCAGTAGCTACTGCTGATCCTGTTCTCGTCCAAGTAACCTAGCTGTAAACCAGCTTCCTCTCTGTAAACTAGCCCCCTAGGAGAGGGATAAACCTGCTGATGAGGGTCAGAGGGTTCCTGTGGGCCTGATTTTCTGAATCTAAGAATTTTTAGCCTGCTAGCAGCTTGCTGAATGTTCCCAAGTGAGAGTTTTTGGGAGGTTTTTTTCTCAGAACAATCTTGTAAACTATTCCGGCTGCTGGTCTGGGGTCCGCCGTTCGAACCCAGGGGGCAGAAGCCACTCCAAAAGGATATCTCACTAGAGACAACCTTCTAGGGGCCAGAGCACCCCCTCAGCGGGCCGGAGGCTTCTCTCAGCAGAGACAGGGCAGCTTAGTGATTTCTCAGCTCTTATGTGATTTCAGCTCTGCGTGCCCTGTCCTGCGAGGCAGCCTCTATTGCTCGCCCGGGAAGAAGAGAGGAGGGTCCCGTATAGCGATTCCGCAGGAGTCAGCTTTATTGTAGAGCATCAGCGAAGGGGAGCCAGTGACGGGTGTCCCTAACAAGTGGGGAGATCTAAGGGGTTTTTATGGGCAAACCAAGGTGGGAGTGGAGGAGCACGGGCCAATGGGTTACAGCAAATTACATTCAAACTTCTGGGGGCTTACAGGACCTTTCTTAGTCGCTGTGGCTGAAAAGTTACTTTCTTACCTTGGGGGTCTGGCAGGGGGTTGTGCACTCCCTTTCTTATCTCCTCAGCAGGCCTCTCTCCAAGGCAGGGCCGCTGGGGCCCTCTCCATTCCCACAGTAAACAATTGCTCTTTTTCTAAAAAAATTCTGTACAGCTGTGCCTTTGTGTTTCTCTAAGCTTAACCCATGGAACTAGAGAGGTGTCTATCCTGTTCACCAATCATGCTAAGTCTGCATCAGAACACCTTATAAAAGGTAGTAAAAAATAGACCATAAAGCCTTCTGATTCTCTTCTGCCTTCTGACTGGAGTCAAGCATCTTTATTTCGTGTCCAATTGCGACAGGTCCCCTCTCTGAGATGGTGGGTTTGGTATCAATATACAAAGTTCAACAATTCTAATAAGAAGGGATGAGCTTCCTACTAAAGGGCTTGTCTCAAAATTCCCTCTAACCCATCACCTCAGGTACTTGTCTGGGCTGGAGGAGACCCAGAACAGATTTCACTTTCTGTCAGGCTCCCAGTGGCTCCAGTTTAATTGCCCATACAATTAATTGTGTGTACAAGCTGAAACTGTTCCTTCCCACCACGGCTGATGATCTGGTAAATAACGATCTGGGAAGTGGCAATGAAGGTTCTGTTCCTTCTAGCACAAGGGGAAAACAAACCCAAAACTATCACAGCTTGGGCAATTTCCCCAAGCATTGAGTATCCCTACTGATATTTTTATTTTAGTTCATTGCTAAGGTATAGAAGAAACTCAGCTTTGATTTTGTCTCCTTTTCTTATGAGTACCCTCAAATGGAATATATAAATTTTTATTGAATGGAAGGTCTTATATAACATTACAATATTTTTACATGTCTGTAAAATCCTTTGATTTGGATTTGATGGATTTGAAGAAATCTGTTTCATCCTTTTTTAAGAGGATTAGACTGACACATTTAATTTAATTTGATCTGGACCTATGGCCTCAAATTACTGTGGTTTGGATACTGAACACTGAAAAATCACTCAGTTGTGGGACTATTTCAGTCCCCTTCTGTTCATGTAGTGGGGTGCAAATGTCACAGTCTGAGAAGTCCCTGACTAATTTGGACGTGTTCATGTCTCTGTAGTCAGTGTTTTCTGTAGTGGGGGCAGTGTTGTCTTCACACTGGCATTTACACATGGATTGTGGAATTCTGCATCTCAGATGAAGAGTATATCAACATCTGCCCAGATTGGGCATTTCCTAGGTGATAAAGCAATTTCCATGTAAGTTATTTTGCAATACTAGTATTTTCAACTCGACAGACAAATGGCATATGAGAGACAGGACTCTAATTTAGCAGAGAGCAGTAGTGGGTGAGATTTTCTGTGAATTGTGCATACAGTGTGAATATATGTAGGGGATCACATTTTTCAGTTAGATTTTCAAAGACTGAATGAAAAGTTGGCATCATTATTTCAGTTAGGCTACATAAATATTTATTCTACTCCAATTGAAAGGACAGCTCAACTACACAGTATGTTTTTGTGTGTAGATTTTGTATGACTTCTGCTCAAATGCTTTCTGGATGAACCATAAATGCCAGTGTTCCTTTCTTTATCCTCTCTTCCTGACACTATTTCCTGCACATTGTAACATTGTTGCTCATCGCAGTGCATCTTGGCTGTAGGAGATGAAAACCCAAAAAGATTATGTCTTTTAATTCTGGACAGAGTATGCATTTTGGGTACTGCAGTTTTCTGAGGTGCTTACAGGAATATTTTTAAAATAAACAGTTGTATTATCCTAAGTGCGTGGACATTGTACTAAACTGTGGCTCCTTCTTTTAACAGGCTGTGAAAGAAGAGACCTCTTTTGTAAATCCCAGTAAGACCTCCAGTCTGCAGGACACTAATGTAAGGTCTGTTGCTTCTTGTCTGTAGGGGGGGCAAAAATTAATGTATGATGTAATGAGGCATTTCCCAAACATATTATCAACCTGTTGTTACAGTTCAATTTGCTCATCTCCAGGTTGCTGTGTAAAGTTCACCATGCGATGACCTGAGGAGAAGGTGTCTGTCAGAACAGTGCTTGTTTTATACATATATATCAGATACAATTTAGGAATTGATAACAGCTCATCTTTAAAGATCAGACTGAGTGTATCTATTTGAATAAAGACAAAAGTTCTAGGTAAGAAATAAGGTCTAGTGACAATCTTAGAAAAGCTTATATAAAAATAAGTCAGTTTTCATAACTTTTCTATCAGAAACATCCTAGGTGTTCAAACTGGACTGTCCCTGTGTCTGCATTTTCCTGATTTGTGCAAGGTCTTTTCTTCACAGAAGAAGAGGCGTGTGGTACAGAACCTTCAGAAAAATGGCTCCTTTGCAGACAGTAGTGACTACTTTTGATTGTACTTTTCTTCTGTTGATAGAGGATAATAGTCTTTCTTTATTGGAGTGGCCATTTTGAAGAGGCATATTAGCTGTAAGCATTATTTGAGTGGCACAGTATGCTGTCTTCCAGCAGGTGATTAGAGAGGAGGTTATAGCAGGAGCATTTGGAAATCGCCTGCCTCTGTGTGTGTGGTAGTGCCATCACTTTGGACATCTTCTGTGTTGAAATCTGAGGGGAGAGTTTGAAGGAAAAATATTAAAGGTTTACAACATGGCTGTTAATCAGCTAATTTCGCCAGTGTATCTGCTTTTTATATGTAATGTATATGTTCATGTATATGTAATATGCATATGTACTGGAACACTAGTCATCTCATTATTTTATTTTATAACTTTCAGGTGGTGATTCTTGCAACAGAAAGCAGACATTTAATCACTTATAGAAAAGACTAGTTGAGGGGGGTAATGAATTATATTTCAAAAAATTAAGTCATTCTGAACACAGAAAATCCACCTGTAGTTGGGAGATTTTGTGAACCTTTATTTCAAATGTGCATCTTTCCTACAATATGATAAATCTGCACTAGCCTTCAAAAACCACTTCATTCAGAAATTCATTTCTGACCAGATTGGGCTAGCAGAGTTGCTGTGTTTGCTTAATGAAAGCAGCTACCTAGAGAAGAATGGTGGGCATGGTTGGTGGTGCTGAGGCAGGAGGAGACACGCGAGGCAATGCTGTGCAGCTGTGATTCCCAGTTTCCCAGTCTCTTATCTCGGGATGTCTCACCTGATAGGCCGCGGTTTTCTCATTTGTTTATCCAAGAAGCTGTAAAATCTGTTTGATATAGAATCGTCCATTTTTCTTCTGTGTCATTGCTCTTCTTACGCCTCCACAAAACTTTCTTAAGAGAATACTTTTCTTTCTTAAGAAAAGTCATCACATACATTACACAGTGACCTATTTATTTGTTTAATTGAAATGGGTTTCATGTTGTCTCTGCCACCACACCTTTTTGTTGGTTTGCTGTCACTTTCAGAAGCAGTTCAGGAGGACCTAATTTGTATATCCCTGTGTGACTGGGAAGGTGACTACAGACTTGTTTTCCTTCATCAGTTTTGCTGAACTTCTGCATAACATATGTAGAAAAGCCTTTTTACTCCACATTTTGGAATAGGTTCTCTCCTGCTGCATCATGTTGAACTGTAAATGAGTGGTGTGCTTTGTGATGTAAAGTACTATTCATCATAAGGTACGGGCGGTGACCTGGCTGCAAAGCAAATTTCACTGTTTTCTGCTGCACACATCCAAGCTTATGAAATTGTAAAAGTCACTTTAGAGTTCTTGGTATGCAGCATTCTGCATATATTTGTCTAATATTTATTTTTATCTGTATTATGTCAAGCATCATTTCCTCTACAGTGAGTTGTGCCAAATGAAATGCTATTCTTTTATTGCTGTGTCCTGAAGGTGCACATATACAAGTAACCAATGCTCAGGAATAGACCAGTTTTAAGGGATAGACGAATTTTAACAGCCTGCATTCAAAACTCAGAGAAAAATGCAAAATAAATCCAGTGTCTAACTATTCTCTTTCTCCTTCAAGCAGCTACAGGGATATGTGCAACTTTGCAGCAAGCCAGCATGTGACCTATTTGCCAATAACATCCTCTGTAACCTCTATCTTGTGGAATATGATGGACATAAATGAGCCTTTGCTCTGCTAGGAATTGCATCTGAGTAGAGCCAAGAGTTAGGTCATACTGGGAGACAAATTGTCTGGGATCTTTTCTCTTCTCTTTAGCAGAGACAGGCAAAAGAATCCTTGGTGAAAAAAACCTTCCATATATTTTTTTCCCTGCAAGTACCCATGTAGACATTTCTGTAAATAACACCTTTGTGAATCTTTGAGGACTCTTTGTTTGCTGAAATATCTTGCTGGTTGAAACCAGTAGTCTCACAGATTTTTAACAATACTCCGCTCTTTTCATGTGAGGGATTTATAGCAGGGAAAATAATTTTGTGTATTTTTCACATTGATGACTACAAGACACTACAAAATGCTTTGTGTTTTCCAAACCCAAGACATAGGGAAATTAATTCAGGCCAGCTAGTAAGCAAACATATGCCGTTTTGAGCAGTAACTGAAGCATGAATTGTTCATATAAATAGGGAAGTAGAGGATGACAGAGGAGGGCAGTAGTGCTCTCGTTTGATTAAAAAACCTGTGCTCTCTTTGCTACCATTTTGTCTGCTCTTCCATTGCCATTCTGAATATTACACTTCTAATGAATTAACTGCTTGGATATGGCCTGTAATCCCCCTGAGCAATTATTTTAGCATCTGCCATGACAGACTCAATTTGGATAACAATTGCTATAGCTCTTTGCAGAATTAGTTCTGGTTCAACTGGTAATTACTCATATGTATGTGTGGTATAGCCACTTTTCCTACAAGTAGGTCTCCAGTCATTTTCTTGGGCATAGCCTCAGGATAATGTTGCACTTATGCAAAGTTGTCATGTATCAGACAGTTTATCTACCTGTTTTCCGTGTCTTCTGGCAAACTCCAAACACTTTTTTATGTAAGTAATTTTAAATATGAAGAGGGGGGAATCAGAGCTGAAGCATAAATAGCACTAATTTGTCAGCTTTCAGGTGGGGAAACCTTGCTAAATTTGCTCTTTCATTTGTCATACACAGGATGGAAGTGCAAGGTTGTCTCCTGATCTTGCTGCTAATGGGTAATCTGTACACACCAGATTAAGCTGCAGGAGGATGTGGGATCACAGCAGACTACTGTCCTCTCTCACTCCCTGCTTTAGAAGAGTAGTCCTGCATGTTTCTATAGGTTCTCCTCCTCTGCATAGGATTTTTATTTTCCTCCCAGACTGTTTCAAGTGCTGGTTCCAACATTAAATGAGGAAAAAGCTGGTGACTCAGTAACCCAAGACGGTCTGCAGTGTTCTAGCTTACATCCTCTTTAATCCTCAATTAAGACTGATAGAGTGCACTATGAATTGGGACATAGTTGTACATTCCCCTTGCTGACCCTGCTGCTTTGCTGATAGCCTGTAACAGAGCTGCAGATCTGGACAGTGGCTACAGGGAAATTGGATGGTTGCCTCAGCTGGATCCATCCGGGCTGCATGTGACAGAGCTCTCAGCTGAACAAAATCAAATGAGAGCAGCTAACAGGAGGGGAATTTCTCTAGCAGGTTAAATAGGAAAGCCATGAGTTACCTTGATGAGCCACAGGAATCCTCTGAAGAGTGAGAACTTTCTTTATTACAGCTCTATTGTAACAGATCTGAAAGCACCCACATTTTCTTCAACACCAAAGTAATATGTACTCTAAAACTATATATGAGTAACTATATAGCTGGGCTGTATGCATCTTGAACAAGGCAGAAGAGAACATTGGCTTTTGGAAGAAGAAACACCTGGGAAAAAATATTATGTATTTGCATTTTTTTTTCTTTGTTTTTCTGCTTTTTATACTGTCTGTGTGGAATCAAGAAGAGATAGTTAGTTTGCAGTTACCACTTCACATGATGAGGCATGCTTTGATGTTTTGTTAAGGCATATAATAATAATGTGTTTGTGTCAACACTGGGTTAGTTTGGAATTTATAATGGCAGTCATTTTGCAAGGATTTTTAATGGAACTTTTGGGATGTAGATCCCAAGTGTACAAGAGACGAAGTGATAGTGTCAGTCCTTTTAAAGACCAACAAGA
Organism: Aegithalos caudatus; assembly: GCA_013389925.1. Taxonomy (NCBI): domain Eukaryota; kingdom Metazoa; phylum Chordata; class Aves; order Passeriformes; family Aegithalidae; genus Aegithalos; species Aegithalos caudatus. The sequence continues at coordinate 252,491 of WEIU01018344.1, forward strand.
GGGATTCATATTACAATAGAGATAGAAAAGTTTTTCCAACAGATCAGTTTCTTCTTTAGTATTGTAAAAGAATCTGTTATGTTGGCAAATGATCCAGGAGGGATTAAGAGGAAGCAGCAGAGGTATTTTCCCATCTGTTAGAGAATTCCTTACACTCAGGTATCTGTCTCTGTGTCCAGATGGAAGTGTTGAGGGAGAAGTGTTGTGGGAGAATTTTCTGATTAGATATCTAATTTAATTCAGGTTTGAGATTACTGAATATTCTTAAATAGAGTTTTCATAAGGCTCTCATCCCCTCCCTCCATCAACTAGATTTTTGTATTTGATTCCTTTAGCCTTGAGAGATCAGGGTTCTAGCTGTCTGCCAGAAAAATGAAGGAAATATTATGAAGGAAGTAAAGTGTTCTGCAAAATAGAAAAAAAAAAAGAAAAATGTAGTCAGCAGCTTTCCTATCACCTCTGGTCACTTTCCCCTTTATCAGGGGCATGTCCCGCCTTCTGATTTGAGATGTGGAGGTTTCTCTCCTATAGCATATCAAGGGAATGTGAATCACAGAGTCACCTTTTCACCTTTTTATAAACCTCACCCATTTCTCAGTAAAGGGATGGTTGCTAGAAAGATAAACTTGTGAACTTTGCAAAAAATTTATTGCTTAATTGCCAGCCTGCTTAATTTATTAAATATAAGGAATATATGGGTAGCCACAGAACCTCATCAAGAGAATTTATTTTCTTATTCAAAGCTTTGCCAGACAGGTGCACCATCTGTACAATCTCCCCAGTGCCTATACATTAATTTCTCCTGAAAATTCTTTGGTTTTTTGTTTTTTTTTTTTACCACCTAGATAAGCCTATAGCATGGATACCTGTGTGCATGTGCATACAGGTAAACACAAACAGATTTGGACTGTATTTAAGATAAAGGTCTGCACTTTTTAAAATTTTGTTTGCTTCTTCAAACATATCTGAATGCAAGCCCAGGTATAATTCTGCTGTACTGGCTTAAGGAATTCCAGAGTTAAGAATTATACCCAAATGGTCCAGATGTTAGGAATTGCTGTGATTTAGGACAAAGCAAAATACTGGCTGTCTTCGGGCATAGCCTGTTTGCCAAACTAAATTTTAATCTTGGGATAAGTCCAACAGTAGAAATGTTGGTAAAAATGCCCAAAGTTAAACAAGTTGGATAAGGAACTGAACTAGAATTACCTAGCAACAGGATTTGCTGGTAATAAACACTTTTCTTCATCTTCTTGTGCTGCTCAGGAAAGCTTAGATATGATATGTTTGCTAGATGTAAACACTAATACCTTCTTAATCTGCTACATGTTAGTCTTCATTTTATGAGGACTCAAGGCAGCACTGTCACCAATGCTAGTGGTCACTGTCACCAATCAAGTCAGCCATGGCTTTGTCTATCTGAATTTTGAAAACTTCCAAATACAGGATGGAGATTAGACAGCCTCTTACTCAAAATAGTGATCAAGAGTGTAAACATAAGTTCAGCTGTCAGTCAGGAGTCCTCTTCAGCAGAAGCCCTCAAGTTGGCTGGTCAGTTATTACTGATCTTGTTGCTGTTGACACTTGCTGTCATGAACCATGTGGTACATTTATGCACTGCAATATTTACTTCCCTTAAAATATGCTTTTGGATGACTGCCATTTTTGGCAGGCTTTATATCCCACATGGTTCAGGATTTGTCTGTGGATTTCTTTCTGTTTAGACCAACTGCTGCATCACCCTTTGTTGATCCTTGTTATCCAAATTATCTCATCTTTCATAGGATTGCAAATAGCAATATTCTTCTTATGTGGGAGTAGGTATAAGCACCAGCTGGTGCTTTGTGCATTCATTTATTCTAATTTTCTTTGTAAATCTTCTCATCCAAAACCAAATTATGCCATTACATTGATACTAATTGCATTAGGAGCTGCTCAACACGTAATGTAAAATTAAATGTTATCTCATAGAGCTTGATAATGCTGCACACCAGAAAAGAAGAGTAGAAAACATTAAATTATATCAAGTTTTACAAGGTGCAGATGAATCAGAAGTAATCTCAGGCACTCTTCTGAATGCCCACTGCAGGGTGAGCTTTGTTCATACAGATTGTCAGAATGTGATTAACCTGCTGTGTCTTGTGCCTCTGAGGTGTACTGGGCCTTGAGTCTGGCTGCCTTTCAACTTATGGGAAAATGTCTGACACCTTTTGAGATGGAAGTGTTACTTCCAAAGCATAACTTCCATGTAAAATCAAAGAAGGAGTGTCTTGCAAAGTAATGCGTGCACTCTTGTGCCTTTCCCTCCCCATTCCCACCTGCACAAACTAGATTAACATTTAAATTGTCATCTTGTGCTTTCTGAGCTAACATCTCACTGACATACATGCTGCAGTCTGAACCTGAAGCATGTTTTTCAAAGAACTCTGGCTCTCTGCAGGTGCTCTCAAAATACGACTGTGTAAGCAAGGTGCAGAGTGTAGTGATGTTTGCCTAATTTGTACACAATTCGATCTGAAATTAGCACCTCAGTATTTGTTTTTTACACATATACTTCCAGTGAATGTCTGGGTAGCCTTCATGCCAGCTGATGTGTCACCTGGATGATTATGGGCTGCTTGTTTTCTTAAGCTGGAGACTTCAGTTCCCTAGAAAACTAGATATATCCAAAAGAACCTTCAGCGAGTTCAGAACTGAAGCTGATCAAGAATTATGTGCTTAGTCTTACCTGGCATGAACTGCAATGAATTCAAGCAGGATGTTTTTTCTTAAACTCAGAATGGAGTTAACTTTGTGAGACAGAGTCTGATATATTACATTTAAATATCTCCTTATATTGTAAAATATTCCAGGTAAACTAAAATCGTTACCTATGCTGGCTTCTTAAGAAATTTGAATTGCCTTTTAAAAGCCCCTTTTCTCATTCAGTTTTAACCTTAAAAATTAAGAAGAAAGATTCATTCTCCAAGTGAAAAATTTCAACCAGCATTTCCAAAAATAAAGCAAATATCTAAATACACATCACCCTGGCCTCAGTACATGGACAGGTTCTACTGCTGTAGAACCTAATCTACAGTAGATCTAATGGATCTAGTGTTTGAGCTTTTTGCAGGAACTTCACACAGTAATTTCTGCAACACAGTCATAACTTCAAGCTGAATTCTTGAATAGCCTTTGCCTGCTAGTCTGCATTAAAGATTGCAGATAGTACACCTAGGTATGTTCTTTGACTTCATTCTGAGTCTTAAAGACCTCTTTGACCTGCTGCCTGAAGCCAAATGCTGATGAATTGTTTGTAGTTTTATTCATAACCTCCAAACTATAGGGAAAGGATCAGTACTCTGACCTTTCAGATGAGGTTAATCTTATGAAATACCCCGCTTCAGGTGGATTTCTTTGGCTCTGTCCTGTGTCCCCTAAACTGTGCCTAGGCTCTTTGGGAAGCACAGGATTCATGATGACTGTCCTTGTTGCTGTGAGGAGGGATAGGATTTGTAGCCGAGTTCAACCTTAGATACCAGGTGTTGACCTCTTACATTACCCCAAGTTGTGAGAGAAGAGCAGTTCCTGTATCATCATTATCTATCTGTTGGACCACAGGAGCATGGTATTTTTATCTGGACTGCATATACATTTTCATTGTAAGAGTAAAAAAATGGGGGGGATTTTTTCCTTTACAAGGAACAGAACTCAATTTGTGAGTAAGAAAAGCACATAAGCTGTTATCTTTGTTATACATCTGCAGTCTATAAGGGAGGGGGGTATGGGAGGTAAAAAGAAGGAAAAAAACTTTATTCAGAAAATTTGATACGGGCAATAGCTTTAAAATGTCCAAACAATGTTTTGAAGAGCTAACCTGTCTTCTGAGAAGAGCTACCTTATCAAAGCGAAAAAGAACATACTGTTTCTTAACTTCAGGTGACCTTTGGAAAAGAAATATGTGAAATTCTTAGAGCACAGGCTTAGAAAAGAGTCAAGTGTTTGTCTGTGTTTGCTTAGCTTGTTAGGCTATGTCTTTCATATGCAAGAGAATGCATCTATCAAATATTTTTTCCTTTTCCTTCCTTTCTTTCTTGCTTATCCTTCCCAAGTTTTCACAATCATGTTCCCATTCAAAGGAAATTCTGAAGCCAAAATCAGCCTCTGGGGCTTTTTTCTTCCTTTTCCATGAGTCAGCACCTAAAAGCAGGTCAACTTTTCATGCAGCTGGCTGTATCCTCGTAAATCATGGGGCTTTTATCCTCTATCTCTTGGCATCAGTTTGGGAAGACACAGGGAGAGGGATTGTTCCACATGACAAAATAGGCACAAACAGAAGCAAAGAGGATAAAGTCCGTTAAAGACAAATGCAGGAAATGTGTTCCCCCAGCAGAATTTGGTGGTTTTTAAATCCTGAACTGGACCCTCCAAGGTAAGAGAAGTTAATTAATGGCATTCAGTTTTTTAGGAAGACAGTCATTTGATCCCACATGGCCAAATTGCCACATTTCAAACAAGCATGGAGGTCTGGGCAGAGCCACCTAAGCAGGGGACAAGGAAGCCACAGCACACAAAGAGGTGGTGCAGGAGCAGTGCAGCCTCAGCCCTGCAAACCGAGCCAAGGTGGGGTGGGACACCGAGTCCCTCAGTGTGAGCACATGCATTCCACCCCCAAGAAAGGTTCAATATAAACCTGTTGTCACCTGAAATGTTCCACAGGGTAATTTTTTTTTTTTTTTT
>WEIU01018344.1:257214-310890 GCA_013389925.1 Aegithalos caudatus
TTTGGTTTCAGTTGCCTTCTCAGCTTCTAGTCTGAGAACAAAACAGATTTCTTGGGTTTGGGGGGGTATTTCTCTCTGGGTCCTGTTTGTGTTGCTGTGCAGGCTTGTGAAACAGGCTGAAGCTAGTTCAGGAGAGTGTGCTGAATATGGCTCAGGAGTATGCTGGGGCTCTCAGTGCACAGGCAGTTTCTGATGACCTGCCACTGCATGCTGACATTCATGGTTGTTTTTGTCATTCTCACCAGGAAGGGACAGATTTTTATGTAAAGTGCCAGGTCATTAAGTAACTCTGTCTCGGTTCACTACCTTCATTTGTATGCAGTAGTGGTTGGGTAGTGTTACAGGAAAAGGTTTCTTATGAATTAATGACATTGAAAAAGAGCCTTCTAAAGGAACTGTAATACACTGTATATTTTCTTTCTTGTTTTAATTCTGAGTCCTGATCCTTTAACACTTTCGGTTTTCCTCAAGCTATATACTTTGTACAGGACTACAGTAGTTTATATATCTGTGTAATTTATAGAGGACTACAAACTTGAAATGGTGATATCTGCACATAATCGCTCTATTTAAATAATTGAAATAATTACAGGGCTTCTCTTCAAAAATCATGTCTTTCCATATAAGAATGCTGGCTGTAGAAATCGAAGGATAATAACAGAAGTTATTCTGCTACTTTTTCTGGAATATCAATGAGGGTTTTTATAAGAGTTTCTGTGATATTAAAAGTCTGCCATTTTTAAAACACAGACTGGGTGCTGGGTTGATCAAGCTGAGCACTTCTTGCATCTAGTTGCTGTTGAGAGAGTAGCAAAGTTTTGAGCAGGTTCTGATTGAGGAAGAGTGTTTGGAGATGAAACAGAGCTGTCATGGAATTTTTAGTCTGGTGTGAAAAGAGGTAACCTAGCAAGGTTTTAATGAGAGCAAAAATTCAGCTCTGCAGTTGGTAGTCTAACATTTCATCTTGTGCTAATGGCCTCTTTGGGTAGAGGCACTGCCACAGCTCCTTTTCATTCAAGGGTGACTTCAATTTACATCCTAGATAACCTACAGGTTCTCAAAATGTGCAATAAATGGTGCTTGTGTCTCCCCCAGAGGCCTGATAAATATCAGGGGAAACGTAGTTGCTGCTGCCAGCCTCTAACAAAAATTATGGCAAAATTTCATCATAATGGGAAAGAAGATTTTGCATTTAAAATGGTATTGATTTTGCAACGTGAGTGAAATACTTTACTGGTGTGATACAAAACTTAAGTCAACTTTATCTGAGCAATCACAATGACTGAAAAAGAGTAGGTGTGTCTAATGTTAACTTGACTTTTTTTTCCTACTTGAAAATCTGCAGCATTCCAAGGAAAATAATAAGCTTTTCATCTCTTTATTGGATTAAAGAGTACGTGCTGTTTGTATCTCAAACATTTTATTTACAGTTGAGTGAAATTTTTCATGTTAAACATTTTTTCAGCATTAATTCAGACTTAGAATTTTAAAATTTTCATATGTATTAGTGAGTTTTTAACTTGCTTTGAAATCACTGTAAACTGCTTTAGTTACAAAATTGCACTACATCTCTTCAAACAAAAAAATTGATTGTGACACTTGAAATAACTGCTTCAAAAGCCCCACCTCTTCTTCTTTTTTTCTTTAAATTATAAACCATGGTACTCCAAAGGAGATACACGGGCTTTATAAAATGAAACATAATAAAAAAGCTGAAATTATCGCTCCAAATCTTCCTTTATGTGAAGGTATCTGACTTACTTACATCGCAGGTTATAATGTTCTGAGAAATTTGAAGCACCCATGAATTGGATGTGGATTTGTAACCAGTTTTCCTGTTCTATACTTTGCTGTTTCTTGAACCCTTTCATAACATTAGTGCACCTCTTGCTATTGTTTTGAGGAAATATTACTTAATTCATGTAGTTTATACCACAATTTTTGTTTTCACTCTCACTGAGTTGATGAAGTTTTAAAAATTTTAAGGTATCCTTTTACCAAATTAATGGCAAGTTTTGAGGAGCACTCATACAGACATCAGCTAATATATTTGAGCTGAAAATAATGGCATAATAATTATGTTCATTTACACCCCATCGGAATTTGACTATCCGTTATTTAATATGTCTTAATATATTTATCCTGCTTATGTCAGACTTCAGTTGGAAATCACTTCGGGTAAATTGAACTTCAGTAGCCAAAAGCTACCTTTTCTTTTGCTAAGAAAGAGCTAGTGTTATCTTCCTGTCTGAAGTTTGACTTCACCAAAACAATCTTGGGATCTTCCATAATGATGTTGTTTCACAGGTTTTCAGGTCAGATATAATGAATTTAAGACTAAACCAGATGATTTAAGCTTTTTTTTTTTTTTTTTTCCTTTGCTTAACTTCCCCTTATTTGCCAGTCTAATAGCCTAACAAACTCAGTAAAAGGTCGTCACACCTGGAATTGGTGTCATTGGGAAATCTGTGATATAAATGACTGACACTGAAATTTGAACTGGGGAAAGGAAATTTATCTGATATAGATATCTTGCTGCTATCTATACTAACTTCTTGAAATTAAAGGGAACAAATAGGTAAATAATTGACAAAAGTTGTTTCATGAGAAGTGGAACTAGTAGTCAGATTTATGATTTATTTATGTCTTTTGTACTTTATTACTTTCCATTTTTCCATTTTACACTCTGTGACCTCTCCAAAAACTAAAAAAAAAAGCATTTAGGAAAACTGAATATATAACCTGAAGGCTGTGTCATCTCAGTAGGTTCTGTTGTAGCTCAACATCAGGTTCAGAAGTTATCAAAGAGAGTTAACAAAGCTTAAAACACTTCAGGGGCTTCAGGGGGATTCTGCAATTGTGAAGATTAAACATGGGTATCTTATTAAGGCTTTAGAAGGCTAATAAAATGCAAGTAGACTAGAAAAACTTTTGCCATTTGTGGAATGTACCTCAGTGCATGAGCAGTCCCATCAGCAATCAGTAGGGCTGCTCAAGTTACTAATTTAGAGTCTGATTTCAGATTAGGTGGCAGAATAACATTTCACGAATTGTTAGGACTTTCAAATTATTTTTTTTACTGTTTGGCATATCTATTATGTTTTTAGTACTCATATGGTAGATTGAATCATAACCTGTTGCTTAAATAAAAGCAGTATTTAAGATGGTTCTTGTGTCTTCATGCCACTCAAACTGATGAAATGGTTTCCTTCCAAGGTCATGAGGCTCTTTTATTTAGTATTTATGATTTTTTTTTTTAATTGAAGCCTGAGTTAATTCTACTGATAAATGGTTAAGGAGAAGAATCTTTCGTGTGGACCTCCTCATTGCCATTATCTGTCCTGTGCTGGATCTCTGCAGATGTATTTCACCTTAATGAGCATCTGAAGCCTGTCAGAGTTTTGCTTTTTTTAAGAAAGTTAGAGAAATTTGATCATTTTTCTTGGATCAAATCCATTAGTTAATTTCTCTTGAGCCACTCTTTCAATTTTGGAAGGATAAGATTTAATTTCAAATAAAAACTGTTTTAAGCAGAACAGGTTTCACAATTCATATAATAGTTTTTGTTAAACATATGTTTTGTAAAAATAGTTCTGAGATGACTGAACCACCGTTCTGTTATTAAAATGTGGTATTTTGGAAACAGTGACATTTCCACATGATCTTTCACATAGGCTCTGTGTTTGTAACCAGTGGCTGCTTCTATAAATGGTATGCCCAGCAGAGGAGGGTGAGTTCACACATCCTTTTCAGTACACACACACTGGCCTGTGAACTATAAATGGAACAAAAGGATGAACTTCAATGGGCATTGCCACTTTGCAAGATAAATAAGTGTTGATGAGTTAGAACTTCGTTGATATGCCTGAAATAGTTTAAATATAGCCTGTATGACATATGTTTTTCTTGCTATTTTTAGAAGTCCAGCTCCAGTGAGACCTGAAACTACACCAACTGTCCCTACAGAAAAGCAGGAGGTTAAAGCTCCTCGTGTGAGGAAGTTAACGAGGCAGTACAGCTTGTGAGTAACATACAGCACTATCTTTGTGGTTTTGCCTACTACAGCTGAAAATGAAAGGGGATGCTAATTATTGCTCTAGCTATGCCTTCAGAAAGGCATGAGTGCAATTACATGATAATGATCTTATACCAACACCATTCCTTTCATCACTGAGAATCTTTTTTAATACAAAATGAACTTGCCTTTCCTATCCAGTGGTTCACCCTTTGAATTGCAGACCATCCACCTTTTTCCTTTATGGGTTAGGAATTAAAAACCTCTTTACCACATGAAATGTCAAAGACCTGGTGTGAGCTCAAGCGTGCTGCTGTGTTGGCTTCATTACAATCCCATTTGCAAGATGAGGAAAACAGTCTTTAGTTGTTGGGGCATCAAGCTGTGCTGTGAGCCATTCCCTCTCAGACAGTGCACCCTCCCTCTCTGTAATTTGTCACATGAAGAAATTGCTGAGCCTGCTACAGCTACAGCCAGCAAAACTAATTCTCTTCATCCTGGAAAGAGGGATCTGTGCCTACAGGCCTTTGGCATCCCATTTACACGTAATTCATTCCACTTGAAATTCTCTAGAGATGTGAGGTACCCAGCAGAAGTGAAAGTCAGTGTTGATTTGTCCTCCCATGAAAAGACAGACAAGGCCACCAGAAATTAAGGGGAAAAAGGAATAATGTCAGCATATGGTACAAGAATACCAATGGCCTAATAAAGAAAAATAAAGTACGCTTTCTGCATGGAATAGCAACTGTTAGTCCATCCGGGATTTCTATATTCTAATGTCAGTAAATATATATCAACATTAGGAAAACTGTTCTGTCTCTTCTAGGATTCTAAATAAATATCAGGATTCTAATAAATATCAATACATTGGTTTTTGTTACACTGTTAAGAACATTGTCTTTTTAACAATCTGCATTACCAAAACTGAAAAATTATTTAGAACAAGAAAGAGAAGGACTAGTCAAATTGAAGCTAGGAGCAAAATGAGGTATTAGCCAAATTAGTATTTGTCCAAGAAGCCAAGAATTGCATGTGGACACACACAATCACTTTTTGTTTGATGAGGTTTTGAGGAACAGTTTTGATGATGTCTTGCTCCCATGTGGATTTTCGGTTGTCCAGTATCAGGTGTGAGGAAGAGCAGATGAACACATCTAACCACGGGTGTCACTTATGCTGTGGCCATGTGTAGGGCCAAAGACTCCCTGGTTAAAAATATGGGGCACAATTTTTTTTTTTCTTTTTGCAAACTCAAATTCTGTTAATTAATAGATAATTTAATTATCTTGTATCTGGAATGCAAATATGGGAAATGTGAAGAAACAGTGAAAGATTATCATGAAAGTAATACAGTGAAGACCAATTTTCAGTGTTACAGCTAGCATGCTGATAGATTGATGGATGATAAATCAATCCTAACTCTTATTTTTCCAGTTTCCATTTCTTACTACCAGAGTAGCTTTACCCAGAAAGGATGGGGAGGGTGCCAGTGAATTCCTGCTGAGAGTGGGGAGCAAGGACTGGGAAAATGTCAGCTACATGTTTCTGAAAGAGAGATTAACTAGGTCAACAGCCCAGCTCTGGGTTTTATTATTACATTAATAAAATGTCTATTCAACAGGTCCAAAAGATTCCACATTTTCTTTCCAGCATAAAACCTGTGTCCTGTGCATGCTGTGCTGCTGAATTCTATCCTTACCTAGAAGAAATAAAAAATGAAGTTTGAAAAAGATAATATTAATCACCAAAGTTTTATTCCATAATTAAAAAACATTTCTAGGCAACCCAGGATAAGGTTGTATAACCTGTATTCATGTAGTTTTGAAGTTTGCTGTGTTGCCCAGGCATGCTGCCTTCAAGTGGCACTAAATCAAGTGTAGTTCTGTTCTGGAAGTATCTGACAAGCTGGCATGGCAGGCTTCTGTGCACTGTGAGTACCTAATTGGTAGTCAAAATTAGTGCTGTTTTATGAGCAGAAGTAATTTTTCTCATTATTTTTCACTGTGCATTAAACTGTCAATCTGTAGTCTTTCCTTTTCACACATCATTCCCAGTAATAAGGCTTCCATAGGCCAAATTATGACTGTTTACCTCCATCCAGTTCCAATTAACAATTGGATACATCCTGACTCAGGGCTGACTGATCCTAGTGATCTGTAGTCCATGGGGTTCTGCAAAAGTAAATGAAAGTATAACATTCTTTACTGGCTTTCATTTAGTAGTGACAGTAGGTGAGATGGAAATAGTTCAGCTTGACGGCCTAAAGCCCAGGGGAGGTGTGCAACCTCATCTTAAATAAAATGTTTCCTCTGTAAATGGAATAAATGGAACAGGAAAAAGATACCCTCACAAGAATGTTTTTAAAGAGATCCTTTTTGGAGTCAATCAAATTCCTTTAAAAACAGTTTGAAAATAGCAGCACAGACTAGCTCCATAATGGGTGTCAAATCTACCATTGTTTGAAGCCAATGAAGCAGTCAGATCCATGGAGGGATGTCACCATATCTGTTCTTATCATTGCTGCCAGCTTCCATAGAAAAGAATAAACATTAAAGTGGAGTAATATCTAGTCAGTTCATTTATGCATATATACATATTCCATAGAAACTCTACTTGCACCTAATAACCATAAGGTTTCCATTTGCAGATGAGAAGTACCTAGCCAACCCATTTTTAAGGAATCTTTAAAGGTTAAAATAAATTACCTAATTTACTTGGAAAGGTAGCTGCATTTCAGGGGGAAGAGTAAATGGAACTTCACCTAAAACCACTACAGCAGACATACAGGTTACCCGTGCCTCCTCTGACACAAGTGCAGTCAAAAGTCCAGTGGCACTTTCTAATGAGAAAATCTGTCTCTTTTGTCAACAACAGTGATGAAGATGACCTTCCTCCAGCACTGGCAGCAGCAGCAGCAGCTTCAACACCTGTGTCTTCAGCATCTCCTGGGTCGCAGAAAACGTGTACACCACAAACATCGGAAGGACAAACACAGGTTTCGCCTGGTGGCAAGGTAACACACAAAGAGATGAGTTTATGCCATTTGGGAGAGGGCTCAAAAGGGCAGGAGGGAGCTGTGAGTAAAAGGATTTCCCTAGAGTAATTCTACACTTAAGAGTGGTTTTCAATGCAGAGTTATAGTAATATATTTAACTTGTTGTGCAAGGAAGTATTTAGAGCCTGCTCCAAGACCCAGCTAAAATCCATAACGGTTTTTCATCAGCATTAGTGGGCAGTGGCAGAATTACTCACTTGGATTTTAAAGGTGCATAGCTGTGTTCTCGATCTTTCCTGAGTGGCCATACCTGAAAAACATGGTATGAAATTTTAAATCCATTTGGCAATCTGTGCTTTAAAGGATTAAAAAAAACCCAACAAAAATAACCAGCAAAATTACAGAAATTAAATGGTTCTTAATTCCAATACTGGGTTTCTTTTTTGCCTTCAGAGTTCCACAGATGCTGGAAGTACTTTTGCTTTGGAGCCAGGTGACCTCCTGATGGATTTCACAGAGGCCACACCAATGGTAAATAGTTATAGTTTGTAACCAGGAAAATGTAGAAGTTTTCAATCATTTGTCTGCAGCTAAAATGAATGGGATCCCATGCAGTGTGTTAGAGAGTGCACAGGAATAAAGTAAGTTTCCTTGATATTCAGTGATCCTGAGCCTCCATCAAACTCAGCTCAGAATTTCTGAAAATCAGTCCACATCAACAAGTGGTACGGCTGATCTTCTGAATGCATTTATCGTTGGATAACTACTTATTTCTCTCTCCTGTCTTTAAAAATTGCTGCACTGGTTTCACAAGCTTCTTTGTTCCTTTAACACAGATTCCTAATAGGATCATAACTTTGCTTTTGGGAGTTGTCTGAAAAGTCACTTCTTTTTGCCACAATTTTGTTCAGAGCTTACCTAATAGCGAATCCCAGGACGTATACCTGCAATTTCATGTTTCATTAACAGAGTTCTCTTCATCACTTTAGATAAAATTGCCTAAAATGTATTGATTATTAACTTTTTTTTTTTTTTTTTTTAACTATGTGATTTATATTTTTGCTTAAAAGGCAGGGAGAGATGCCAGTCCCACTGAAATCAAAATGCCTCTTGACTTCAGTGATCTCAACACTTTCATCTCAGATTCTCAGCAGATTTCTTGCATAATCATTGCATGATCCTTGACTTCCTCCAGGTCATCCTGCATTGCAAATAACTCTAATACCAGATAGAGTCCTCTGCTCTCCAAAGGCATTTTTGCTGTCTTCTAGAAACCACAGTTAAAGCATATAAAAGCGTGACAAGGACAGCATTACATTTTGGGCATAAATGTTTTTGTATTAAGTTAATTCTGTCTTGGGCACTGCTTTCACTACCTGGTTAGGTCCTAGTTTACAGTATTGGAAAGTTGCTGTGGGGTTGTGCCTTTTGCTTCCGAGACATTATTGTAGTTGTCTGTAAATAACTGCTTGTGTCCTGTTACCACTGGATGAGAGCTGTGGGGCTTGACAAGACACAGGCAGACTGAAACCAAGACTACCAGAAAGGAGGTTGTAGCAAGATGGGGTATCAGTCTCTTCCCAAGTCAGAAGTGGCAGGACAAGAAGAAGTGGTCTCAAATTACTCCTTAAATTGCATATTGGTGACAGTTTGTTCACTGACAGTTTTATAAAGCATTGGCACAGGCTGCCCAGGGAAGTGGTTGAGTTGAAAGCCCTGGAGGTATTTAAAAGGCTTGTGGATGTTGAACTGAGGGACATGGTTTAAGGGGGGACTTGGCAGTGCTCCGTTGTGGTTGGACTTGATGATCTGAAGGGCCTTTTCCAGCACAAGTGAATCCATGATTCTATCTAGGTTAAATTGTCTTTTTCTATACTAGTAGCACATTTTGTGGCTAAATTGTAGTTATCTGTTGGAGTATACAAATAGATCTCTTATTCTAAAAACATACGATGTCTTTACTGTGTTAGTCAGAATTTTAAAAAATGAGTCATGAAGATTTCAGCAACTGAACTGCTCTAGATAACATAGGTTTGGGGGTTTTTTTTCCCATTTAGCAGAAGTCAGAATTACACACTTTTTCCTTTTCCAGCTGAGATATAGGCTTTTTGCCCTTTTTTTTACCAAATCGTGCTTTCCCCTTCCCTACCCCACCACCCACTGACATAATTTAACACACTGTACGTTCATGAACTAACCTTCCACTGACTTTCTTGGTTTTAATATTTTGGAGAGCAGGTACTGCCCAGCATCAATCAACCCTTTTTGTTTTGTTTAACATCTATAAAGGTCAGCTTGTTCTCTACAGAGCAGGTATTGTTTACAGACCTTTCTCTGCAGTTTCACTGACTACAGGCTGCTCTCAGTTGAGCTTTGAATGAAAAGTTTACTCTTCAGGGAGAGAGGCTCCAAGCAAAGACAAGCTAAGGGCAAATGTGTAGCTTTGAGACAGTCTGATTATTTAATAGTTCTGTTGTGATAGAATGTGCTGTCTGTTATTTGAGGGTCAAGGTAATGTACAGCTTAGCATCGTGTTACTGTCAAGTCTGTGGTCATGTGCTCGTTTTGCATACCGTGACCTGGCCCTTGGGAATTTGTTTGTTAATTACACCAATTTGTTTCACATTCAGTAACAGATACAGTATCTGAAGGGGTCATTCATGTATTGGGGGTATTTGCTTGAGGTGATAGAGACTGAAATTGAGGTTCCTGTGTAGTCAAGGTTTTCCTGCAGAGGGTCATTCAAACAGCTGCCTTGTCTTTGTTGTCTGGACTAGAAAGAAAAAGGCACCTAAATTAGTCATCCAAAATTAGGTTTTGTAATTTGTTTTGGTCATGCTATATGCTGCCAAACTTCTCCAGTTCACTGGAGATCTGTTAATTTAAGCAGCTTCAGATATCCTCCCTTCTTTTCTGTAACATTACTGGTAGAGGGTGATTAATAGCCACTGACTGAGCTGAATGATCTTTGTTGTTAAGTGTCTAACCATTGATGCTTCCTGATGACCTTGGGTTATGTCCATGTTTTGCCGCTGTTGCCAGAAAAACAATGCAAGATACCAAATACAGTGAAATACATGCTGAAAATTACACTTAGAAGTGGAGCTCAGAAAACCAAATTAACTTATAAAAATGTAAAGATTACTGAATGGAGTGAATTAATAGAAATCATCAAGATTTCCATGCAGGGATGAGAGCAATCAAATTTGTCTACTCGGTCAGCCTGGAGGAGGTATTGTGATATATACAAGAACCATCTGAGCTCTAGTAGTCACTTAGTCATCAATACTTAGACTGCCAGTAACAGCAGGGCAATTATGAGGCAGACTGATTTCAGGAAATCATTCTGCAGGAAAAATAATGTACATTTACTGATGCAGATTGCCTAGAGGGAAAGGTATCCTTTTGTGCTCTGCAGTCCTAAAACCCTGCGGTTTATGCACACTTGTATTCATTTTTCAATTAGATCTTACAATTGACTGCAACGTTGTCCTAATATAATAAAAACATGAGCAGAAGAAAATATTTATATCTTTTTACCACTCTATTGTGACTTTTAGCACTGTATCCTTTTAGCTTTTATGTAAATAAAATTCGATCCCTCCTGCTTTTGTGTTTTGAAAAAAGCAAATGGATTTAAAAAATGCAGCACTGTATATGAAGAATTATATTACCACATTAAGAGCATCTATAATGAGGTATTTTAGAATAAGTTTTGTCAGTGTAGCAGGCTCTTTCTCCTCCTGCACTTCCTCCTTGTGTTTCTAGCTTTTCTGGAACTGGAAATCAAAGCCTGAGCTTTAAGCTATTCTGTTGTGATTTATAATCTGTGTGATTTCTGACATGTATGAATGCAGAGCTTTTCTTGTTTAGTTTCAGAAAGCTCAGTCTTAAGTCCCTGAATAATGTAACAGCTGCTACACCACACTGACAATACCTTCTCAACCAAGAGAGAAAGCTGGTGTGCACAAACTTCAATGTGGCCTAATGGAGTAGGACAAAAGAAATAAGAGTTTTACATACAACATGGAGCTATTCCTAAACTTAGATGAAGGTTTGTAATGCAAGATGGATGGGCTAGGACTAAGTCATGATCACATCTAGAGAGGTATCAGAGAGCAGTAATTTACAGCTGGCTATGTACTTTCAAATTATAGGTTATCTCATGCTGTATCAAGTGAATAATTTTCCAGAGCTTCATCTGCCATCTATTGGTGGAAAACAGAAAGTAGAAAATTATTTGCCTATTTAAAGCCTGAGATATAACATTTAAAACATATAAATTACCAGTATGATAATTTAAAAAGGAGAAATAAATGTTCTCAGTGTAATACATGATATTTTTATTTAGGATGAGTTGGAAACAAGTATGTCTATTTTAGTGATAGCATTACTAGGGTATACAATCCTGTTCATTCAAAGGGATCTCAGTCTGAAAGTGATCAGAATTTGATGCATTAGCATCCACTATTTTGGAAATAAAGTGAAGGTAATCAGGTCAAAAGTGAGTCAGCTCAGGTGGAAACTGGGAGCAGTTTTTGTATCTCGATGGAGCTGATAAAACATGCCAACAAACGCTGAGTAGATCATAGATAGTGAGCAAGAGGCAGTGAATAGAGCAAAATAAGTAATGTATCTTTTCATTCTACTCCCTTTTAATGTTTGTTATATTAATAAAGAAGAGTTAATTTAATTTTTATTTGCTAAATTTTTATGAACATTTTGCAAGGTTGCAATAAGCCAAATAACAGAGTGGTTCAATACTTCTTGCCTTCATTTTGAAGAACTTTTCACTTTTCTGTGCAAAGTAATTTTTCAGTGGAAGACAAGCAAACAAAACAATCTCTAATACCTCCATAACCAGTCCTTTTGGCATTGAATTCTAAACAAAAGTGACTATAATATAATTCAAGACTGATATTTGATAAGAACATTAGTATGTATCTACTATCTAACTGTCTGAAAGCATAGATCAAGTATCTCTGCATGCCTCCAAGATCTTTAAAACAGCTCAGTCAGAGACAAATTTGTAAATGCTTTACTTATGGTAAACTGCATACTGAAGAAAAAATAGGACTCTTGAGGACTCGGTGATATATTTTAGAAATAGAAGCTTTCTACTTTTACATCTTCATCACAAAAACAACAACAGCAAAAAGTTTCTTAGTATAAGATGAATTGGATGCAATAACTATGCAATGGATTCAAAGGGGAATATTAAAAATGCTATTTCCCAAGCCAGCTTCTCAATTAACAGTATTTGCACATTCAAATTTACATGCGGTGACCAGTTACGAGCAAAAGAATCTGTGAAAAGAAACAGTTTGTTACACATTGAAATAAGAAGTAAAAGCAGCAAGCAGGATGTCAAATGCACATTTATTCCCAGTTTCAAGTTCATGCCCTTTAACTCCATATTAAACTAAGAAAAAGCAAAGAACAGCAATTGCTAAAGCAAACAACTTGAATACAAAAACCTTACAGCAACAGGCAATAATGTGAACTCCAGGAACACTCAATTTATTCATATTGCAAAGGACCATTCTTGTCTGCTGCAAGAAAAGGGCATCAGCTGGATGAGAGCACATTGCAAAGGGGTGCACTGTAGGACTCAAACTGAGCACAACACACTTCACTGGGGATTTGTAGGAAGTGCTCAGGGGTCCATGCAGAGTAAGGCTCCTGGGAGCACACAGCTGGAATCAAGCAAATGGAGGCTACCTGGGCATCATTTAGGTTATATAAGGCATGTCAGTAACTAGGGATGGGACTTAGAACATTTTAGAAGAATCATAGTCTTTGGACAACCAGATAAATGGGTGAATACATAAAGCATTATAAATAGGACTTGTGACTAATATGTAGCTCTGCAAAGTACAGGGCTTTATTGGTGGATGCCAGTTTCATAAGCAGTCTGTTGAATTACTAACAGGCAAGATAACTGAGTGTCAGGCTCAGAGACAGCCCCTTGAATCTTAGTTTAAAATTCACTAAAATGCCGAAAACTCTTTGACTGCTACTTAGCTATTTAGGAATTTGCTCCTATTCATCCATTAAAGAATTAGTCAGTGAAGAAAAAAAGAGACAATTCTGAAAGATGAAGTGTAAGATTCTGCATTTACTTTTTATATTTCCTCCGTTTTAAGTGATTTAAATTAATTGGCTCAATATATTTTCCCCCATTATCTGTGTGCTGAGCAGAACAACTTGATGCATTCTGTGGATATATGACAGATGATTCAACACTTCTCTATTTCTTTAACTAATTGAAAGTGAATTCTCCAAAAAATAAAAAGATCCACAAAGGGAAATCCATTGCTGGTTTTGCACCTGTGGATCCTGTGATAAATTGGATATTATGTGTATATGAGCAAGAAAAACTTCCAAAAATAGGGAAAGGTGTCAAACAGAAGAAAGTTCAGGCATGCATCATCTAATTCAGTGCTTTTAAGTAATCAATGGTCCACTGGCTAACATTTTAAAAACTTGAGATGAAGGTAAGGTGCAATGCCAGAAGATTGGATCAAGAGGGCAGAAGCTTTTCCCTGAAGAGGTGATAAATTCTGCCACGTTCAATTGCTTTTTGTCATCTTTTGTCCTTTTAAAGATGCTGTCCTAACCATTCTCTGGCATTCCATGCACCTGCTTCATGGACATAGAAGTTATAAAATGTGTAAATGCCTATCAGTAAATCTGGTTTCTGCCAGATCACACAAGTAGAGCTGGTCCTGGAACTTAAGACTTTGGCTGAACTCCATAGCAGGCCTGAGCAGATGGGATCTCATTTGAGAAAATATTTATGCCAGACAACTGGAGGATCCTGTACAACCTGTGTGCCTGCAGAGAGATAGAATCAGAAAAATGCTCTGTAGCTAATGACTGTGAGATTGTTGCACAGCGGTGGGATGTTTGCTGTGTCTGTACGATGGGTGGTTCAGTGCCCATTTCCAGACTTGCCTATGAAGCTGGAGGATTGACTTTCAGCCCCTTAATGGGGCTGAACACTAACCCTACAAACAAAATTACTTAGCTTTAGATCAAATCATCTATGAAACCCCATGGTAGTACTTTCTTTTGGAGTAAAAAGGAAAAGTAAAGTCAAGGTTGTTGAAATGAAAGTTTGATCAGTTTATGGGAGGGGACATAGGAAGTGCTTGACTGCAGTAAGGTGACTTGAGGCCAACTGACAGGCACGGTCCCGGGGAATCTGCTCCCTGATGATGGAGAGCATCTGCCAAACACCACAGACAGGGCAGTGCAAGACTCTGTGCTTCTCCTTTTGTGCAATTAGTGCACTAATCATTTTTAGTCCAGAGCTTTTCTCAGTACGTCTGAAGTGATACAGACTACCACCACTTCAGCAGTGTTTAGGAAGGTCAGAAAACTTGAAGGTCATAAACATTATTGAAGCTTAAAAAAAAAAAACAAAAAAAAAAACACAAAAGAACAAAACTACCTGAAATCCTTTTCTCCTGCCTCCTCAGAAAAAAGAAAAAGAGATCATTCCATGGCAGTAGCAGCTTTCTCTTTTGCTTGAAATCAACATCAGAGTAAGTGAAAGGAATCAAGTAAATGCAACCAAACAGATTTTAAACCAGCTGGCATCTACCTCCTACAACAAGCGGAGAAGACAAATCTTTATCAAAGCTTTTATAATCTGTGTATTGTTGTAAATCAGGTCTGATATGTTCAATCATACTTTTCCTCAGCATCTTTTTTATTTAAGATTATTGCTTTACTTTTCAAGTGACTATGTTCTGTGTTGAACAGCAATAAGCAGGTGTAATATCTGCCTAAGAAGAATAATAGTGAACAATGCATAGACAGGGCTTTTCAGACACAGAGCATAAAGCATCATCTTTTTGTACTGGCTGAGTCTCCTCTTACATTCTACAATAATTGATGTGATATCAAAATGCTCAGCTTCTGTGCAAAGACTGAAACCAGGTATGTCTTTTTACATTTGCTCTCAATGAGACAAGCACAGTGATGAAGCTATTCTGTCACAAAGACTTTTGAAAGAGGTATATTGATCACCTTTCTTTTGGCCTGAGAAGTACATTTGTCTCAGCACCTGTGAAGTTCCTATTTTCTCTTCCTCACTGTGATTAGTGACAATTGCATTTAGATTTCAGTGAGTAACTATTGTGTGTTTGTTTTCTTTCCAGCCATCTAATGAATTGATATATGTGTAATTCTAATTCACATTTTTCCAGTGTGATAACAAGTGTGATACTAACAGCTTGGCTGCTCTGTGGAATTTCAATTGAATGTCTCTAAGCTTCAGCAGAAATTGGGAACATCTGCTTTCTGAACTGTTTTTTGACTGGCTGGGTGACTCAACTTGTAAACCAGCAAAAAGATCAAGTAAACTTTTCCTTTTATTTGTCACACAATTGAATAATCAGAACTGATAGGAAATATTTTTTTCTTTGATTAAAGTAAAATATGGTTGCCTACATTTTCCTTTCAAAAGCCTATATTTTGGAAAATATCCTGAACTGAATGTCAGTGAGTAGTAAGAGGTGTAGATAGAAAGATCTGGCCAATTTGAAATGAAATAGTGTTTCATTTTCTAATAATGTTGGGTTAGTAACTTCAATTAACTCATGTTTCCAACCAAAATGTCATTTCTGAATTAGGCACTAAAAACTGCACTGACAAAGTGCTGATTGAAATTTACTTTTTAAGTATAGAGAAAATTTAATCAGCACCATTTCTTTTGTAACACACTCAGTTTGAATACTTAGGCATTTTCTGATGAGAATTCCTAAGGAGTAGCAGTCCTTTTTTAGGATGAACCACAAGTGGTACATAAGTGACCAGAGATTTTGTCTTCTGGCCTATTCTGCTCTTTGCTGTTATTCACAACAGCGGGTAAATTCTCTACTGAAGCATAATATATATTTAATTTTCCGTAGTCCGTCTACGAGCAAGCAAAACCAAAAAAGAAATATGGTCATTGACTTGTGAGATTTACATCGAGACAGATCTTTTGCAGAGCTTAGTACAAGTCTTATAACTCAGAGGAATGGCAATAGTAGAATAACCAGTAAGTCAAACTGATAAAATTGAAGTTTGCATAAACCTCAGCACACCTATGGTAATTCCAGGGTTCTGTGCCTTGTCCCAGACATTTTATGTCATAGAAGAAAATTGTAACTTAGCTGTGGGAGAAAGTAAACAGGAGTTCCCTAATTCTAGCTCATTAACTATCATGGTAACTGGATTGCAAACCAATGAACTCATTAGGAAGGGCTCCCTTCTGTTCATTATCCCTTATAAGACTCTTTGAAAAAAAAATGCTTAATTGTTTTGAGCTGAGGAAGAAAAATTTTACAGAGGTAGATACTCTATACAACCATTTTAAGCGTGATTAGTAGAAAGCAGTTCTTGCATACTTCTCAGAATTATTCCCTGGAACTTGTCCACAAAAGCATCACTATGAGTTTTATGGCTTGCTTTGTGGTATGACATTCTTCTAATTTTCAGCAAACCAAGACCAAATGCCCCTCCTCTCTAGGACATACAGGAGCGAGGTCAGGAAAGTGAACTTCTATAAAACTTATTTAGGAAGTTAATGTCATTTATTGGTCCTTTGTCAAAAGTTTGACTAGAATCTTGCAAGTGCAGGGAATGTCACCTGGCATCTTCTGGTGAAGTATCAGATATTGCCAGGATGGATTGTGATGAAGGAGCTAGCCCTGCCATCTGGCATCCACACCCAGCCTGCTCTGCTGAGAGCCCTGTTGGCAACACTGGAAATGGGAAGTCATGTGCCAAGCACAGTGGGCTTCCAACCACCTGAATTTGTGCACGATTTGGCACCTATTTCATGCTGCATCCAAGCTGAGCAAACTGTCAAAATTTACAACCATGAAGCTCAAGTGCTCACATAGATAGAATCCAGTGGCTGAGCTGTCCAGACTTCAGACAAAGCTTTATTCTTCAAAATATCTGTGGTCAGGAGAGCCCATGTTTGTGTGTGCCTCTAAAGCAATTTTGGTATTCAGATCTCTCCTGTCTTGCTACTACTGGTTTGGAGAAAGGGTTGAAGAAACTGTGCTTTCTCTTTTCTTCCTCACCAAGAGCAGGGGTGGTGAGGCAGTGTGGATAAAGGCTTTTCTTTACATCTGTATTGTGGCCCAAGTTGGGCGTATTCCTGCACCAGGAATAGTTAGTTCCAAAGATCATAGAGAGCACACTCAAAAAGCACCAGGTATAGGATTGCAAAAGAAATCCCAAAACAAAACAAAAAACCAACAACAAATCAGAACAACACCTTGCTCTCACTCTTCCACAAGAAAATAGTGTATCCCAGGGCTCTTGAGAAGAAATTTAAAAGTAAATGCTGTGAGGCCCCTCCCTGTTCTCCAGCTATGAAGTTGACTGGACCAGGTTTTGCTCCTCTTACATTTTAGACGACTTTCAATACTTTCTGAATTGAAAGAGTTAACTATGATCTTCCCAGGGAACACATCAGGAGAAGTTGCCAGACAATAATGTTTTGGCCTCCTCCATCACCACATGGTGCTGGGAAGCGGTCTTTGAGGCAGTGGTGTTGGAAACATGCAACACAGGAAATCTCCTGCCCCAGTTTGGCTTGCCTGTGAGGTCCTGTTAGGATGGGCAGGACGTCAGTGACTGGGGACCAGGATCTGCCTGTGACATGTCATTCATAGTGTATTTGTTCCCTCGAAGAGGTGCCATAAGGAGACCTCAGGGGAGATGACTGTCATAGTTTGGCCTCTCTCTCATTTCTGTTTTACTTTTCCTGCTCCCTGCAACATTATAATGTTCTTCAGTTGCCTTCACAGAGACATCTTTAATGATGAGCCCTCTGAATCTTTTGCTCAATAAACAAAATATGGGGAAGTGGAGCTCTGTTCAAATAGTAGAACATCCTTCTGCCATTGAAAGTGCTGTCATTCCTGGGCCAAGCAGAAGAGTTCTGTACTTATGCTCTTGGTCCAAAGGAGATACTTCTTTTGTAATTAAGGATGGGCAAGAGTGAGTTACGTGCTAATAGCCTTAATTATTGATTTGGATTATCCCTTGGATGGGACTATTTTCTTTAGACATGGGACATACTTGAGCGCAGTCTCAGACTGCGAAACTGGCTTTTAGAGTAACATCCCACAGACAGAGGCATCTGATATGTTTCATGGCACTGAATTGGCAAAGAATTACAATGCAGGTGTTTGAATCTGTATATGCCTAATGAGCTCTTTTGTTTGAACACAACTAGATTTTTACTTGCAGTCAAGTATCTTTGTGTTTATTTAATGCTTGATGGCTGGCAATATGAATGATTCATAGTCAAGGGTGTGACGTTATGAATAAATAAGTTTTTATTTATAACATTTATCACAAAAGATTTACTAAATATGGGATTGAATTTGTTCATGCACAAATCTTAAACCAAGCAACACACTGCTCCTGATAGCTTTCAGCTTCTACTCCAGCTCGTCTTGCTGATAGGAGCAAATAGTTTTGTATCCACTACATTTAAAGAAGCAATCCTCAGCTTCCTTGATGCATGTTGGAAAAGGTGACATATTATGATGGGAAATTATTTTGTCTTATAGAAGCTTAATTCACTCAAAAGAGTAGACTTTTAGAATAGTGAGACAGCTGCAGCACAGCACAGCAGTCAGCACTCCTATGTGTACTTGAGATCATAATTTGTGAGAGGTCACCGAAATTTGTAGGCAAGTGCATAGATTAGGGCTGTGGGAGTCCCTGGGACTGGTCACATGCTGAAGTTGAAAATACACTCAAGTGTCCTTCTGTATAGATATATAAATAGTGCACCAGTTTATAATTTTAATACCTTTTCTGCAGCTCCACTGACTTTAATCTGCCTGTGCTATTCTTTTCCTTTATAATAATGAACTGTATAAACTCCTGGGGATTTTATCAGAGCTCAATAGCCAGAAAAATAGGACAGAAAATTAGTGCAAAGTACTTCTTACTATCCTGACATTCAAGGAGATTGTGATGGGTTGAGTTTCTGGACATTTAAGGACTTTCAGCCAGCTTTTGCTCTTACACAAGTAGACATTGATTACAGTAGAGAGACAAACTATTTGTTTGTGTTGGACTAAGGTCAAGCACTACTTTGTGCCAATCTATCATAACTTTCAAGAGAGGAATGTGATCCCGAGGGTTCTAAAAAAGGACAGGTGTGTTACATGGTTATTAATCAGCCTTTGTGGGAATGTTCCTGGGTTCGAAGTCTCCATGTTAATAAGTCTTGGTGAACTAACAGTTATTGGGTGATGAACTATCAGTGTCTATACTTAGAAATAATCAGATGTGGTGAGGGGTGAGTTTTTCTGTCTGATACAAAACACAGTCTGCTTGCTGGCAGTGAAATTGGGAAGTACGTGGTTTACCTGGGGCACTCTCAGCCAGCAGGAATCACAACACTCATTTCCTCCTCTTCATGTTATCCATCTTTAGTGACTTTCTTCTGTGAAAAGTGCCTCCGTCTGCAGAGATGCCACTTGATTTTGTTGGCTGTGCAAGTGGTGCAGGCACCTGCCCCTGGATCACCGCTGATTTCATTGGTAAAAGCCAAGGGACAGGAAAGGTAGCTTTGCATTAGCTGTCTCTGAAATGCAACTAATGCAGCAACTGTTGGAGAGCAACCATATACAGTGGGTACCTACTGCTTTCTGTTTGCTTAATTTCTGTGTTTTAAACAAAGATGAAGCAAATGCTGCAATCTTTAGTCTGCATTTTAGCCAACACACCAAGACTGTGACATCCTTTGGCCTTGCCATGCTTTCCTCGGGGGATGTTGACTGGGCTGAGAGCCCATTCTGTGGTTATGTTCCTCTTAAGCTTGCTCGCCTTCACAGCACCAGCGAAAGAGTACTGAAAATCCTGAAGACTGTGAGAGCATGGACACTGTCTTGTTTCCTCATATCTGAATTGTTCTTATTCTGTATTCTTTTGAAGAATATCTTCTCAAAAATATTCACAAGGCATGGTTATTTTGTAAAAATGATCCAGGACATGCATTTTCTTCCAATGTGCTGTAGACATTCTGGACCGAATTTAATAATGCTATTACCATCATCCCTCATGCTGTCCTGATGCCTCTGGAATCCCTTTGCTAACAATCCACAATTACAATCCTTAGAGTGAAAATCTAGAGTACTTGATCCCTAAAGATAGCATAAAAAAAAATACTAGCACCAACAAAATTTTTAGGGCTCTCCTTGCAAATGGTTACAGAAGTTGATATGAAGATTCAGGATTATATCCAGGACATCTTAACTACAGTGATTTAGATAGACCTGCTTGCAAAATAGTGTATAGTTTATACTGCAGCCACAAACTACTCAAACTACTATGAATACATTATCTGTGAAATGCTATAACTGCAGCAAATTCAAGCTTTAGCAGAGACTGAACCTTCTACATCTTCTACTCCGATGAACTCCTTTGACATCCATTTGGGAGACAGAAGTCACTGGAGCACAGTCAAGGAGCCACGGAGCCACCTCCTGACAATGCCTCTCTGTTAGGAAAGATTGCACCAAGTCCTTCTAAGAGGGAGGAAAATACCTGATGGAGAGGAAAGTACAAGCAGCTAGTGAGACATCAAGAAAGCAGTGTGTGCTGCCAGGTCATGTTCCGGGGCAGGTGGACTCCACCTGCAGCAAGATGCAAAGAAGGGCTGGTGTACATCAGTGAGCAGAGGAATGGCCAGTTCACCATTTGAGGGGGACCCAAGGGAACTTGTCTCATCAAAGATACCGTGGGGTCAACATGAAGCTTTCAAAGTGGAGCTTTTTCAGTTTACCGGAAGGAAATGAGGGGTACCTGTGGGGAGGGGGACTCTGTACTGCAGTACAGCAATCCTGTGGAAACTCACAACAAATCAGATGAGTCGAAGACTTGGATTCACTTAGATTGGTTTTCAGGAATCAATGAATGTTCTTGAAAGTATTTCCTTGAGCTCCAGACTCCCCTCGTGTTTTGCAAGTAAGGGAGACCCAAATACCAGGTGGGACTATGAGGGAGATTTTCCAGTGTTTTCTCCTCAGGTTCAGAATGTGTAGCTTCTTCCTCCCTTGCTCAGTGGCTTGTGCAGAAACCCATCCTCTTAAGAAACTTCTCATTTGGTGCCTCAGGGTGTTTTTAATAGTACATTTAAAGTTTAATGAGTGTGAGAAAAAAATTATCTGCTGACACCAACACCTGGATATCAATTCAAAAACTAGAAAAAGTCCTGCATCCCATGAAAAGAAGGTGGTCTGTGATGGAACATGTGTGGGATTTGCACCAAATATGGTTCATCAGGACATTTAGTTCACACAGCTTTTTCCAAGTCTAATTAGTCAGTAGTATTGCTGATTTATGTTTCTGTCCTGTTGCAACTTTGCTGCACTGTTTTGGTCTGATTTTCACCCTGTGCATCCTGGCAGTGATTATGCCTAACTGTCATGCTGCTTACGTTGCCACATGAGAAGGACATGAACTGGGGTTGAAATAATCTGAGTGTTTGGTCATTTGAGTCTGGAACTGCTCCTACTCAGAAGAATTTGTTTGTCCATGTAGATATTGCATGTGAAAAATACCAGACACCCTTTGGGTTTACATTTTCTGCCTCAGCATTCATTTCAGCAGGTATGAAACAGACAAGGAGCTTTACTGAAAAATTGTGGAGTCTAGGATCTTCACACTGGTTTTGGAAACCAGGCCTAATGGTTAACTGGTATTTTTAAAGTCACATCACACGTCAGGACTGGAAAATGCTAGTGCAATATCCTCTAGACATCTCAGCTGATGTCCTTTTCTAATTTGATGAGTAGAAAGAAGTCTCTCTGCTGTATAGATATGATGATATTTAACTTACATTGTGTATTTTGAAATAAAGCTTGACAGAATACTCCCCTGGCTCTATGTGTATCCTGAGGGCCTTATTTATGACACTGCTTCAGGTGTTAGCAGCTATGCCTCTTCTTGTTGAAATGCACGGTAATCCAGTGCAGTGTTTGGCCTACAGTCTGTCTTCCATCTGGTCAGAATATAAAGTGACAGTGAAAACCCACTGAGATCACACGTCTTCACCATAATGTAACAAATGCCTCCAGTCAAGGTGCAGGGGATGGCAGTGAAGCAAAATGTCAATGGTAGAAAATGTTACTGGACCTTTGTGGAAAGATAGTTGAGCTAGGGCAGTGAATATACTATTCCAAATGCAAGGGAACATATCCAAATTATGCCCACTTCTCTCAAAGGCAGGGTTTTTTTGCCAGAGTGGGGCCATTTGTAATATTCCATTCTGATAGAAATACCAAAATAGCTGATTTTATATCAATTAACTCGACAAAGTACTCTATCTCCTTCAACTTCCATTCATCTAAAAAGTGTTTCAGGAATGTGGAATTGTTTTTACTGAGATTTGAAATTTCATCCAAAAGAACTCTTTGCACAGTTGCAAATAAAAGGGGAAGATTCTTGTCCTTTTGTCCTTTTTCTTCCTTCACTCTTCTTCATTCTCCCTTGCTATATAAATATCTAGGAAAATCAGTGCTGTTAATTCTTTCTGTTTGTGGCCAGGATTCCTCCAAAATATGTTACTCTAATGGACAGCAATAATGCAAAAAGAATCTTTGAATACTAGCAGAAGATTATCCACAGAGGAATAAATTTTTGCTTTTTTCCCCACACAAATCAATCTGACTGTTATGTCTGACTTGTTCTCAGATTTCTCACCTTGAAGATTACTCAACCATTGGACTTCTCCTGAGACTGTGCTGATCCTTTCTTTATTATTCTTTTTTTTTTTTTTTTTTTTTTTTTTTTTTTTTTTAATTAAATGAGAGTCAACTGTTCTTTTAAGCTTAGTAAATTCTCAACTTGCCAAGCTAAATATTCCAGACAAGGAGTTACTTGTCCAAAGTAGTTCTGCTATGGTAATGCACCCTGACCTTTCAAGCAAGGGGCATTTCAAGTTATGAAACCAGCCCTCAGCATGTGAGATGCTGCTGGAATGCCAACCTTCTTCACTCCCCTTTCATGCCATGCCCCTGTGACCTGACGGTTACTCATGGGGCCTGCCTTAAAGGTTGTTTCACGGCTGTGACTGTGGCTGCAAGACTGTTGGCACTCCTGCAGAGAGAGCAAGTGTGCTTGAAATCAAGTTTTGTACTTAAAAGCCTGTCTGTGCTGTTAAGGAGAGCGCAGCTCTAACCTCTTGTTGCTCATGATATTTCTGTAGCCCCTGTGACACCAGTTAGTTCCTTTTGCTCCTGTGGAAGAGCCTGGCTGTATCAGAAAATGCCCATCTGAGCAATGTGGATGAGATTGCTGCTCCATCTGCCATGACAGGAATTGTGCCCAGCTGGAGACTTTAAAAATATTACTTGTTCTGTTTCATACCAAAGCAGAGAGAAAACCTTGCTCTGGTGTGTAGACAATCTACACACTGACAGCTACTGTGTTTTACTTCTCTGAGCAGCTAGAGTTCAGCTTCATGAGACCAACCTGCCCATGGAACTGCCCACTTCCTCTTCCCTCTTCCTCTTCCCTTCATGTGTGCCACCCCAGGTAAAGCCTGGAAGCTGCTGAGGGTCTCCAGAATGTGGAGAAACTGCAGCTTTGAAGTAGATTGTAGAGCTGGCTCTGTCCTTCTTCTGTTCTCAGTTCCCTGGGAACTGAGGGACATGACAGGGAGAAGAAAGAACCCTTGAAAATTTAAGAGTCTGCTTCTTCCATGTGAGTTAGGAGATATTTAAAGGTATGGTATGTCTTCTTCCTAGGGCAGGGAGAGAGGCTGTGTGGGGAAGGCAAAACGTTTAGGTTCTGGTCAAGGAGTTGTTTTGCTTTCTGAGCTTACTCTGAGGTTTTTGACTTCATGAAATAAACTCAACCCCAGTCCAAGGGCAAGGAAGAGACTCACCTGTGATGCTGCTTTCCTTGTGTGATAGGGTGGGAATCACAGGCTTTTCTTCCTCCTTCCAGGTCCTGGCAACTGCTACTGCTGGCCATGGTGAACATGCAGGACAGAGTTAGGTCAAAGCAGGCGAAGTATATTCCTGGCTGAAGAGACCTTTCAAATTTACAAATCAAGTTTCACATAAACCATTTTTTAAATTGATGCTTTCCACACTGCTGTCTCCCCATCCTGCATATCCTCTGTCTGAACAGTATTCTTGAATATATTTTTTTCTGCTATTATGTGGATTAGGATGTTGTACCAACTTCTTACTCAGAAGAGCCAAGCCATTAATAGTTAAGAACTTCTTGCCAATGCTGAAGAGGCACCAACAGTGTTGTCTCTTGCCTTGACTATGGAAGCTGGCAGCAATAATTTAATCAAGGCGTGAGCCACACTAATAAACTCTGTTGCACATTTGGGTAACAGTGGCCTGTTCTCAGAGGAAAAAAGAGAAAGAGTGGGGAAAGAAAGAACAAATACTAAAGGCTAAGCAAGATGGTTTCTGTTTGTCACTCTTAAATTGAACACAGGTATGGGTTTTTTCTTCTGTTCCCGAATTTGTCTTTGCACTTTGTTTAAAAGGCCAGAAACTGAGGGATTTATAATCCTGAGAGCCTTTCATTTTTTGACATTGTCCTATTCTCAACATTAAAAAAGCACAGCTCCCTGAGAAAGGGACTCACACTGATAACTAAACCTGATTAACTATTTCTTGCCCTGTTTTGATATATAGGCTGGCCTCACACGCATCCACAGACTAAAGTGCTGGTTTTGCAAGAGGGTATTCTGCATGGCTGTGGGTATCAGCATGTGATCAGGCTGACTCCTGTTATGTGCCTCTGCTCCCAAATCTTAGTGGACTCAAAAACTTATTCTGCATAGTTTTTCTTCCCTGCCTTCTGTAACTTCATTTGCTTAATGAGACCAACCAGCAAAATTGGAGAGATTTCAGGTGTGGGATATCAAACTAATAACAAACATGAGCAACCTGCTTCCAATTCCTGTTTGTCTTTGGCTCAAGGATTTTATTTGTAACTGAGTACATTTGTACTTTGTACTGTAACATCATATTGTAAACCCTTCTCAACCTGAGAATGTCAGCCTGGGCTCATGGGTGTTTGCTGTCTCTCATAAGACTGAGATATGCTACAGCTGTCCAGATTTGGCTCTGGGCATAATGTAACATAAAAATCTTGTGAGGAGCTATTGTGTCAGCCTAATGAGTTAGGTTCAATCAGCAATGCAGCAATACTTTGCTAACAGATGTGAATATGGGACTGTGAAGCTTCCTTTAATAAGTTTGCATAGAAAATTGTGATTTGAAATAATTTCTCTTTTGCAGAGTTATTGGTTCATTTACACATATGTAATTGATTTACAAACATATTTACTCTGTTAAATAGTTATTTACATGCTTGACAGTATCTCTGCTATCTATACTCCTCATGTGTAGGAAGCCTGACAATTAATGCTAAGCTTAATTCCACGTTTGCAGAAGCAAGCCCAGAGATAGCTGTTAATTTCCCTTGGTACCCTTATAAACCAATATTTTTCTGCTATTTTATTTGCAAAATAAACACTGTACATTTACTTAATTATATTTGATGTCATAATTCCAGGTTTTTCTTTGGCCTACAGGGGCTCAGGGCCCTCAAGGTAGCTTTCCTCATTATTAAACAACAGTTGTATAGCTGTAGTTAGTAAATTATGATTGACGACATGCATAACAAACCAATGCACAGCAGTTTCTGTAATAAAATGAAAAACACTTTTTTCACCTTCGCAGTGAAAAATGTAATTTTTCATAGGGAAAGCATGAAGTGCAGTTCAAAACTCAAATGTTTATTTACTATTTTGTCCTCTCTGAATGAATGAATAATAATGCCTGCATTCTGAAAAGGAAAATAATGAGAAACAGCATTCACAATGAAGTGGGACAGAGATTGTTGCTGCTTTTAATATATTTTTAATTTCAGCTAATGTTTGAAACTACTTTAACTGACTTCCAGCAGGGTCTGCTCACACCAGTGATTATATCCTAATGGACCAAGCCCTCACAGCAGATGGATATGTTGGTCTCTCTCCTCCTTGTCTCCATGCACTTTTCAAAAAACCTACAAGGGTCATCCTTTATCCACAGCCCTCCACTCAACACAGGGCCACCTAGCTGCCTGAGACAAATAGTTGTCCCCGTGGTTTTTTAATACATGGTTTTCTTTTAATCCCACCTTGTGTGATTGTTTGTCTTTGGTAACAACTGTGTAAGTGAAAATTTGGAAGTCTAAAATATTTAAAGCAAAAGTAGTTAAGCCAAAGTTCCTGTACAGCAAAATTTGCTCCTGCACTTCATATTGTATACCTTAAAATATAGTGCTGGCTGAAAGAATCACATAATAATGCTGATGACAGAATTAGAAGATATTTTGTATGCAATTAGAATATTTATTTTGTATGCAACCCGCTCTGTATTTGCTCAACATATTTAATTACATGGTAAAATCAATTTATCAAGTTTTCATACTTATGCTTTTACTATTCATCATTAGGTTTCTGTATACATTTTTGGAAGCGTCTTTTTTGGGTGTGGTCCAAACACTGCTGAACTGCTCTGATTTGTTGGATATGTCACTGTAGTTGCAATGCTTTGCTGCTTTTTTTTTTTTTTTTTTTTTTTTTTTTTTTTTTTTTTTTTTTTTTTTTTTTTGCATTTTTATGCTCTGAAAGTAACATCTTTTTCTTTATCTTTTTTAAAGATAAAGACATTCCCTGCTGATACATCTAATCCTTTTTTCGATCCCTTTACAACAGTACCACAGTTTTCTGTAAGTAAAACATGCAACTAAAAAACTGTGTTTTAACACAATTCCAACTGATTTTTTAAGTGTCAAAATCTATTCACTGAGCAGTCTTCAAAAAATTAAAAAAGATAAGTTTCCAAGTAGAAATTAAGAGTATGAAGCAGTTAAATATTCCCATTATACAAAATGTTGCCTGCGTTCAGACATTGCTGCTTACTAGACAGAGGACTAAAAGTTAAAGGTCAAGGTTCACCACTAATGAAGTCAGTCCCAAAATGTTGTTCATTTCAGGACTGTAGAGGACCCTTGTGAAGCTCCATAACATCTTTACAGGGAGCAGTAAGGGAATGGGAAGACTTAGTCCTCTGTCTACCAATTGCATGGCCTCCTGCCTGAAACTGCCTGCTGTGCCATCACAAAGAGGGCCCTGATTTTCAATGAATTTACAGCTGAATTTTAAAGAATTATAGTTAGTGTGTGAATGACTACAATGGTATCCTTGTACAAACTCCCATGCTTACCCACAGACTTGAATCCAATGTTGAACTTCACTCTTGTTAAAATTTCACAGAAGATGTGACTTAGGGATTTTGGTGAGGTAAACTAGATACAAACAGAAAACAATTATCTGACAATTTAAAAAGTAAGTATGATCGAAATTTTGCTTTGGTAGCAGAGGCATTATGTAAGAAGTATGACAAAAAGGGTATGACAAAATTAACTGCTCATTAAGAAACATTCTGCTTATAAACACCATGTAAAATGACTTACAATTTTAAAGTTACATTTGCAAAATGAAACCTGTCAGATTATAACATTAAAGTTTACTGGTTGCAGCGATCTATATCTAGCATATAATCCAGGATAAGTAACTTCATTCACTGTTGGGTCATGTGAAGGTTCTGTCTGTATTTAATGATTTAAAGAAAGAAGCTTTTCTTTCACAATAAACCTGATCATGGGCTTTTATGTAAATGTGTTTTTTCTCCAAATAGGTACTTTAAAGCCAGGGTTAGCCTCCGCAAACAGTTTAAGTGCCACAGTTCAGCTCTAAAATAATTTGAAAGTACACAAAAATCTTACAGCAATGTTTCATTATGTCAGCCAAATCCAGACGTACAATTGTGATAAAAGCTAACCCAAAGTTATAGAGCTTGTATCTTTCACAGTAGTCCTTTATCTAAGCAAAAAAAATTCACCCCCAAAATAGCTTTCCAACTAATTAACATTGATTGTCGGACATTATTTTCCTGTCTCTGACAGTTAGGATGAAAGCAAAATTTAGGAAAGCTATATAACATGCATTTTCATAATTGGCATGTCAGAACTCTAAAATACAAACAGAAGGTATATCGATATACTTACCCACAGAAATTTCCATATTGCAGAAAATGGCTATTTCATGGAAAATTCAAATGTTGAATTTTTGTTATGTTCTGTCAGAAGAAAAGAAGCAAAGCAGAATTCAAACTAATCTTTCCGAAATGCCATCTTCTCCCTGTAGGTTTCCATTTTTCTGGGCAGGGTGGAGGGCAAGATTGAGATCACAAATTTTTAATATACCATTGCAATAAAAAACTAATGATATATGATCCATCACATGATCCTGTACATTCCTTTTAGTGAGTTATGTACAAATATCTCTGTCAAACAAGCAGCTACCTATGGGACTGCACAGAGATGGGAAAATAATTAGGAGGGTTAGGTGGCTTTTGGTCCTGTGTTTCATGGTCCTATGTCCCAGCCCAAAGGGAGTTGTCTCTCCACAGCAGCATTTCAGATCATCGTGATGCACTACTGAGGGCTTGAGGAGAGCTACACCCCAGGCATGAGTTGTAAGGGAAGGGTATCTAGGACTTGCAGGCAGAGGTAATTCTGAGTGGTCTCCAGTCACACATAGACCCAGAGAGAAATGTTTGTTAATTTTGTTGTTGTTGTTGTTTTCTTTCCTTGCTTGCCCTTCCCCTTCACTTTTTTTTTTCCTTGGAATAAAGCGTTGAAATGTTATTAATCAGGAAAAGGATTATGAATAGTGACATTTAGAAGGCTTTACCTTTCATGTACAGCTTCAAATTTAGTGGTGTATATGCAGTTGTGTTGATTTGATCAGATGAAAAATTAGGTGACTTTGTTACCTGAAATGTTTAAATGTAAGCTTCAAGCCAGGAACTGTCTGAATTTCAGAGATTTCCACAGAAAAAATGGCAGGCATGATGGCCATGTTCTCAGGTAGGTGTAAGTCACATAGATTTAAATTAATGAAATAATGTCTGTTTAGACCAGTTAAATATTTGGCTTAAGCATACTTGTGCAGACATAAATACAAAAAGATGCTTTGGATATCTACTGTAAAATAATCATCCAGAGCAAATACTCTACTGAATTCAAGGCAACTTTTCAGCAAGTGTAGTTTGTCACCACTCTGCTGATTTCAGTGAAGCTGGGAGAATATATATGAGAATTTATATGAGCTTCAGAGTGATGTCTTCTTCTCATGCCATAGAGTAAGATTTGGCAGTCCTGGGAGCACAGGGATCCTGTATGAGGAACACCAAATTTCATATCCCTGAAGTTTGTAATGTTGAGGTTTAAAATTTGAATGACAGAGAATTTTGAACAGATTCTATTAGCCATTATTTACACACAGAAGAATTTCTTTGATTGATTTTACATTTTTCCATTTTACTAATTTTGTGGAATTAATGAAATTCCTTTTGCTTCAGAGATTATTTTGGATCATTAGAGATATGTTTAGACATGATAAAAAGTGACAAACAAGCAAGCAAACTTAACACAGCAAGTCTTTCCTGGGCTCAAATAGTTTTCCCACTGTTTAAACTAAGTTTGTGAATCATAGAAATTATTAGGCAAAAAACAAATAAACAAAAGGTTGCTCTTCAAATAGCTGCTTTTTTACGATGGTTACTTTTCTTCCTCTCTGCCTTAGACTCTGAACCAGTTTCTGAAGAAATTGTCATCAAGGAAGAAAGGTAGCTGATACCAGTAGGAGTGTGTTTTAATGATCCTGATGCACTGACAACTGCAGTTGCTCTGTATTCTTTCCAGGTCAG
Organism: Aegithalos caudatus; assembly: GCA_013389925.1. Classification (NCBI taxonomy): domain Eukaryota; kingdom Metazoa; phylum Chordata; class Aves; order Passeriformes; family Aegithalidae; genus Aegithalos; species Aegithalos caudatus. Next base: position 287,054 of record WEIU01018344.1, read on the forward strand.
GGTCAGACATGCACCACAGGCACTAGCTGTTGTGGTTTGGCATGAAAAATACCCCATGCCAAAAAGCAAGATGGGGATGTTTGATTTTTAGGGATCCTCCCCCTCTGGTTGTAAAAATAGCCCAGGCTTTGCTATAATATTTTTGTGCTGAAATACCTCACCTAAAAGGCAGGAGATGGTTGCTTGCTGTTTGTCTTAAATCTGCACTTCCAATATTGCTTTAACATTGCCTTCCACTGGATACTGCAAGAATATCTCTCAAGGCATGTTCCAGTTAGCAAAAGTGGGAAAGGGATGGAGATTTTGAAACCTGGACTCCTAAAAGCCCAGACTCCCAGCTGTTAACAAAACACAGAGTAGTTAGAGGACCCACCAAAAAATTGTATAGCATTACTGAAGAATATTCCAGAAATCTGATATTGTCAACATTCTGCATAGTTTTTAGGGGAAATGCAATAATGATAAGTGTCATTCTCCAAACGGATCATGTTTTTTTTACCTGAATGCTGCAGTGTCCTCTCACCTGGTGCATGCTGCAATCAGGCTTGTCTCCCAGGCATCAAAAGAGGTGGCTGTCCAGCATCTGCAGAGGTTGCACTGAGAGGTTATAGCCACAGCCTCCCATTTGCTCTCATTCTTAGTTCCTGTTACTGAGTGCTTGGCAATGAATTGATAGCGAAGGATGGCGAGACCAGTAGAAGCTAATTTACAATTTTTTCTTTCTCTCTGTGTGTACATTTGTTTTTTTCTTTGTAGGCAGAATTTACAGACAGCAAATTACAGTGCTGTGGGGTGCAGTCATCTCCTAAGATTACGCTGGTGTCTCCATCACCCGTCCTGAGGTCTCTGGCAGAAACTATACCAACCCCAACAGTGCAGACAGTATATACATCGCATAAGCCCATTTCGCTGGCAGACAGGTACTGTGCAGTTCTTTCACAGAAATACTATGATGTTTTCTGCATTAAAGGAATCAGCTTGATTTCCCTTTTTCTGCCATAAATACCATAAAGCGTCATTTTCTCTTATACTGAAAGATTATTGCTTGACTACTAATAGGTGGGTTATGTAAAGAAATATCTGTAACTCATACTCTCACGCTCTGAGATTAAAAAAAGCCTACCTTAATTAACTGTTGCAGCCAGCAGTGTACCATTTCTGTGGCCAATGGCCTGGAGAGAGAGGGTTGTGCAGACTTTCCTCAGGCAAGTAATTTTGTCTGAACCACAAAGGTTTTGTTTTAATAATTGCTGTTACAATTTGGTTTTTGAAATTAGATATCCATGGGGGAAAGCTGAGGTTGAGAAATGTCTGTTCTTCTAAATGAAAAACAGGCATTGGTTTCCTTTCTTGTTCCTCTTGCTTTCCCCCCCCCCNTAAGCTATACCACCTTTCCACAGGCACACTTTTCAGTTTTTTTCTTCTTTCATCCTACTGGTTTTGCATGCTGGCTTCTTATTCTATAATTTAATCAAAGCTGAACTTCCCAAGCTGATAATTTACTGAATATAAATGTAGCAGTGGATATACTCAGTACCTCTGGAGCACAAATAATCCAAGGATTATGTAAAATATTTCTTTGACATAATAATGAATTAGTCTTTTTTACTTTTGAATTCATATTCCATTCCCATTTTTGGTTGTTAATTATTTTTTGCAGATGTTGGTTAATTGCACCTGCACACTTGTTCAACATTGCTAACTCATCTAAAAAAATTATCATTCTAGTGAAAATCTAATTCTGAAGCTGTAATGCTGAACTCAGCTTCTGTAAGATGCCTTGAACACAAGTGGGTGATTCTACCCCTGCTTGTCCATGAATGGGCTTCAAGGTTTCTGCAATGCAGTTTAAATCTCCAAACTGTGTTACAAATGTGAGATACATAATTTTCAGAAAAGCTTGGTAAACAGTTTCAGAAATGGAAACACTAATCCAGGGCATTCCCAGTGTTACAAATCCTCTGGGCTCTGGAGTGAATTGGTGAGAGCAAGAACCTCAGGCCCTGATTTGTGCAGGACTGTGGTAAATTCAGAATATCTATATATCTATGTATATAGACATCCTTCAATATTAGATTACACCAAAGAGCTGAAGGCTGTAACACTATTTTTTCATAATGGCATTTGCTCTAGCTGCTCCATTTATAGAGCCCTTGACCAGCTCCCTTTGAAATCAGTAGCCTTTAATAGAGTTAGATGAAATTATAAACTGTTTGCCATGTGGATCTTTTTTTATCACTCTTCTTCTTTTTATCCTTCTTCTCTTCAGAAATATCAAACTATACTTGTTTTTGAATCAGCCATCAGCTATCAGTTTTTTCACTGAATTGAGTCTGACCTTTTTTTCCCCTCCTTTGGTATTTTGAAAATGTTAATTATTTTAAATTGAAATCTGAGACTTATTGTTGTTCCCATAATTGGCTGTTTGTGCATTAATTACACAGTGCTGAGACTCTGAGGCGTGAACTTGAGAGAGAGAAAATGATGAAAAGACTCTTGATGACAGAATTATGAAATTCGCACTTCCGTCAGATGGAGAATGGATTGGGGCCTTTCATGTGCCTTCTGTCTGTTTACATTCCTCTGCTTCTGTGTACTCAACATAATGCATTGGGAAAATGTGTGATATTCCTGGCTCGCCTGGATTCACCACGGTTGGTTAAAATTACGTCTCGGCTAGACTTTGAAGGAGTTCCTTTATTCATTTGCTGCTGGGAAATAAACCTTCAATCCTTTATCTCTCCTGAGATTTTATACTATTAATACAATTAATTTCTGGTTTGGTTTTGGTAAATCTAGGGCAAAGAGGATCAGCAAGGAGCATACTGATTTCTATTGGGAAACACTGTTCTGTACATATGTTAATAAGTGCACAGAAATTAATGTTATGCAGAATATTTTGATAGTAACATAGAAAATATGTCATTTTGTACAACTGAAAATTGCAATGAGCTACTGCTATTTGTTAAGAGAACCATTTTTAAAGCAGAAGAATGATTATTACATCCTAACCCCAGGACTGTTAGTCTCCACAGAATAAACGGCTGTCTTATTAAATTCCTAACTTTAACCTTCACTCAGAGATATGAATAGCTGCAAGGGGGAGAGACACCCCAGAATACAGATACACACACCCAATACTCCCTATAGCTTGTCACCTTGACCTAAACCTTCAACAAAATCTTACCGTGTTTCCATTAATGGATGAAAAAAATGCGTTGTTTAAAGTAATTTGCTACTGACTTTCTAGCTTGATACTGACTTTTTTAAAGTAAGGGAAGAGTTTTACCTTCTCCAGTTTGCCTAGGCTTTAGGGCTAGCCCACGCTCAGACATCTTCTGCCCCAGCACTGAAGGGTGTAGAGCCTCAGCAGTGTGGACGTAGCTCACACAAGGAGAATTTTTTTCCTTCCTGGGTAAATAAACCACCTTCCTGACTGACATGAATTGATTGTTCCCTTTCAAGAACAAGAACAATGATAGTTTTATGGCATAGCTGTGCCTATACCCATATTTTTAACTCTACTAATCAGCACGGATGTCCTGGCAAACCTGTGGAGGATGGGCCTGGCTATACATCATGTCCACCTCCAACACCCAAGCAGCCTCTACATCCAGTGGAGCTCTCTCAGGCATGAGGTGGGGTGGGTGGTCCAACACTAACAGAGATGCAGCCGCAGGAAGGGTATTAATGGTATACAGGTAATGCTACCAACTATCTCCTAGGGAAGAAAAAAAGGGTTTCTGTTTCCCCTTGTTCAGTAGTGCAGGGTCATCTAGAAAACTAACAACATCTGACTGTCAGCTACAAGGTACTCTTTCAACAGGAAAGCTTTTGTGCATTTTGTATGGCTGAAGATGTATATTTTTCTGTTACTCTGTATACTATGTTCTCTTATTTGTGTTAAGATAAAAGACTGCCCTTCATTTGGCACTGATTACGATGGCTTTATCTCAGACTAAGCGGTTTGTTTGTGTGGAGGCTGGGAAATGATTGCTGTGAGTCTGGGTTTCCTTCAGAGTTAGCTTCTGCTGTTTTTCTAAAATGAGAGTTCTGGAGAGCTTCGTAAGACTGTGGATTGCAGTGTGAAGGTATAAAATGACTTGCCTATTTTATATTTGCTGGGACAAAAAATTAGCATTAGGCTTCCCATTTAAATCCACCAAACCCAAAACTTTATGGTTGTCATAAATGGGTCAAAATACACAGTACAGCTGTTAGGTAGAAAATCACATTATAAAATTTAATCAAGTGGCTCAACATGAGCAGTGGGCAAAAGGAGCCACAAAACCCACACCTGGACTGTAGATTTAAGAGCATTCCAGTGACTTTTTTGGGTAATCAGATATGACTTGTCTGCTGTCAACCGTCTAGTTGCAGTGCCAGGACCCTTCTGTTCCTTATGTTTTAATGCCCCACTCAATCAATCCAGGTTTCTTAAAAATTGATTAGGAACATTAAATCCCTGTGAGGAAATCAGAAAGGAGGAGAAAATGCAGATACAAAAGAATGCAATTTCCTGTTTCTCTTTTCTCACCACTTCCCAGAAGGTATTGGTGAGGGAGAAGCAGCAGCATATTTTGCCTGTGTCCAAGTGAGAGTGAGCGTTTTGAAGAACAAATAAAAGAAAATTGTAACTAGAAATGCTGGTTTGGGACAGGAAAATGAAGCAAGGCTGAGAATGCCACAGTGCTGACTAGCTGAATCTGGTTTTCTGCCTGTTAAGTAAGCCCCAATTGTGTTTGAACTGACAACAGTTTCACTAAGTCATTGTCAAAGAAAACCCAGGGGAAAAAAAAAGAAACAAACCAGAAAAAAATCTGAACACACCCTTCAATCATACTGATTGCCATGGAGTGGAATTTAGGAACCCCACAATATGCCTTCAGGTTTGGGGGCAAAACAGATCCACATTAGAATAGTCTGGTCACTTAAGCAAAAGCCTTTTGCAAAAGTGAATGTCTGAGTCAGACTAGCCCACAAGATATTCTGGCTCATAAACAGTCTATTGTTTTTAGTGCATCATTTGCTCCCATTGTATAAAATTTTTTCAGCTGAAATAGTAAGAACCGGAAAACCAGTAACATGAACCAAGGTTACTTTATATGGCCAAGTCGTTACGGCTGAGGCATGCTCTGGGATAGCTGAAGAAGGGCAGAGATTCTTCCTTCTTTCATTCCCACCAGGAGAAGAGGGAAAGCCTCACATGGCTGCCTAGTTTCTGTGGGACATTTTCTACAGGACAGCTCCAAGTACGTTGCCTTGTTGTGTTTAGTGTCTTATCCACTGGCTGCCACCGTTTCCTATTCTGCAGTCTAATGGAGCTTTATTAAAACTATTTTACTGATGTCAAACTAAACTTTTAACTGTGGAATGTCATCATCTTGTTCTTTCTTACTACGTACCTTCTTCAGCCATGCTTCAGCATCTCAGTTTTCACATCCTCTGAAGAAACACTTCTGCCTCACCTCTGGTTGGGAATGATAGTGTTAGGACACCTGTTACCCAAAACTACTGTGAACAAGACAATGTCAACATGAACATATTGCAGAGGGGCAGATATTGCAGATTTGCCCCTACAATTTAACTTTACAGGTGTTAAAGGATACTCTGCCTGAAGGTATGTCTATATAATAGTGCAGAAGTATCTGAGCTAGCTTTGAGCTTGCATATGTAGTTGTGGCAGCATGAAGCCCAGCACAGGCTATCATCATCATATACATTGATTGACATGTGTAAAGATAATGCATCTGAACAGCAGCCTTCTGAAGCATGGTCTCCAGGACTAGTGACAGGAAAGGGTGGCTGAAAGGATATTGTCTCTTCAGCTCTCCTGGGAAAGGGTTCATCTCATCTAACACTAAAATGCCCGGCTCTCACCTGATGAGAGACCAAAGGAACTGTCTTCTGGAGGTGCCTCTGACTTAAGTGTCTACCTTTACAGAGATTAAAGTTAAGTGAGATGAATCCTGCTTTCCGTCCCTCTGGCTAGGTCTACATTGCAAACCCTTGCTGACTCAGCTGCATCATCCAGGGTTCAGCTTTGAGGTATAATTTGTGATCGATGTAGCTCTGCCAGCGAAAGCCTTGCGCATTAGGTGTAAATAAACTGCCAGAAGTATCCTTTTGTCAGAACAGCTTTTATCCCTTGTGGGAGAACAGAGAGCTGGGATAACAACTTACAGTGACATAAGCACAGAGGCTTTGCTATAGTCATGCTCCATCTGGGAGTAGCCGGTTGATAAAACCTCCTGCTACAGCCACGCTGGCAAAGCTAATCAGGGGTGGCCCCAGCTTTTTGCAGTGCCCCGAGTGATGCTCTGACCCTGTCAGCAGATCCCAGCTTTTCAGCGTGAAGTCTCTAAGCAGCGGAATGCAATGTTGTCATGTTTGGGTGATTCCAGCAAAATTTATTGGCCATTTAAATAGCTATGCAAGGAGTTAAATATTTTCTCATTTTGCAGTCTCTTATGGAAGCCAACAAGTTGTGCTTTGTTTTTGTGTGGCTCAGCTGTTTCCACTATTTTGTTTTAAAAGGAATAACCAGGTTTTCTTTAGAAATGTTGGTTGAGATTCCACACCTCTCTCAGATCCCACTGTGTATGCACACTTTCCAAGTTCCATAGACCCTGGAAGTGCAAAATTTGAAAATTAACTCCTCCAAAGTTTCAGTTCATGGCTTCACTCTCTTGCAACAGGATGCCTATGTGCCCATTTGAAACAGAGCTGACAATGCAGTGAAATGTTTCATTGGAGGCAGCGTCATGTTTTGTTTGAACTGTTTACAAATAACCTTTGCTTTTATTTATTTTTTTTTTTCTGAATACATTTCTGGTTCATTTGCTACAAAAAACCTACTTGTAATTATGCAATGGAATATTTTTTTTTTCTTTTTTTTTTTTTAATGTCCTGATGTTCAAGGAGTTTGCAATAAATATACTGAGACTGATCTGTAATTGCATGTAAGATTAGCCTCACAACTGTGTTTTGTAAAGTTAAGTGCCGTAAAAGAAGCTGTAGATGACATGGAGAAGGAGGGAAGATAGAGAGAAGTAGTGGAGGAGAAGGCTTCCTTGGCAGCTGCAGCATTGAGTGGTGGGTAGCAGCTTTAAAGCAAGACTGCTCACACCATTTTGTTTCACCTGAGTAGCAGCATGTATCATCAGACAGTGTATGATGGCATTTTGTTGAAAACATGCCTAAAGAGAAACTTTTACGGCTCAGCTGTTTACCTGTTCCTGTATTCATGCCTGCAATAAAAGAGATGAAAAATAAATCACAGAGTCTGAGCAATTTGTAGTCAAACCAGTCATTTAGGAGGCAAAGGGCGACATGCCAATTAAAGGAAACATTTTCTTGCTAGGAGCATGGATCTACTATCATAAATAATTATAATACAAAGAAAAAATGGAAAGATAATTTCTTCATAAAGCCCAGAGGGTTTCCTCCAGCTTAAAGTTATAGTTTAGTTTTGTAGGGTGCCAATCATCTGTAGAGTCATTATATGGAGCACACTTTGGGCCCAAAAAACACTGGCAGGATCAAGGTAGACAAACACAAAACTTGGCAGGTTTTTGGGCTTTCATCTAGGGCTCAAAAGGCAGCAAAAAGTATTACTAGAGTGGAAGGGGTCGGGAGGAATGTTCCACACAGGGCTGAGAAACACCAGGTTGTTAAACTGCTCCATCGAGGAAAATTTAAAAACATACCCACCAAAAAGCCCAAAACAAAGCCTGTTCACTGTATTTTTTTTTTTAAACAACTAAAACATTTCACTCAGATTTTTACCCTTTATTTTGCTTTTCTTCAATGTCTAAATGAACAGTTGCTTCAGAATGAAACATTCCCCTTTCCATCAAAGGTCTCTAAATCAGGACATTTTGACATTAACTTTCCCAGTGCACTTATGAAATTAAATCCCAGCAATGTTCACCCCATTTTCTGAGGTTGCCAAAACTCTGTATTCAGGAGGAATCTGATCCCAACCCAATTTCTCCATCTGGATCTTCTTCTATTTTTATTCTCTATGCAGGGAAATCAGAGGAGCAACAGATCAGCATTCTTCCAACTCTACTCAATTTATACCAAGAAAATTGATTATCCAGACAGCAAACCTAGTTAATTAATTCTCCTTAATAAAGCTCTTTGCTAAAGGACAGCATTCTGAGGAGGTGCAGTGTAATGAGAAGCTGTGTACTAAAAGGTCGGCAAATACTCTTGTGGAATTCAGCTGCAATGGAGAAGCATGGAGACTTCTGAGATGTAAATCTGAACAATCTTTTGGTTTGTTATCAGATGACTGATCTATGAGACTGAGTGTGAAGTCATTAATTCTGTATCTCTGGGAACATGCTTTCTCAAGCAGAAAACAGACTTTGCATACAGGCACTGTGAAGTTGGGACAGGGGGGCGACAAGGCAACGGTTTCAGCCTGGCTGTGGTACAAAAATCCTGTAGCAGCAAGGGGTAGGAAGGCACCCACCAGGGTGCAGATACAGGTAAGTGGAGGGAACCCCAGGCCTCATGAAAGACAATGGTCATGCCTTTGCTGAGCACAATGAAGCCTTTGGGGCTGGTCAGCACTGGGATCCCTGTGCCCAAGTGCAACTCGACCTGAAGGGCAGCCCTGCAGCAAACCCAGTGTCAGGTCTGGTTGTGACCAGATGTGCAAAGGACACATCAGGGAATGAAAGAAATAAAAGATCAACTATTGTCCTTTCCCAGCCACCCCAGGACAGGTTCATGGGAGCATCCCAGCTTCTGGTGTCAGATGAGGAGAGCAGGCTTACCCTTTTTGTGAGAAGCTGGAAACAGGAGCAGTTTAGCTGAGGCATCAGAGGTGTTTGACAGCCTTGATCATTACAACTACAACTTACATGCTGCCAGTAGCACATCTGGTGTGTAAGGTGTCTCCTCACCAGTCTTTAGGGTCTATGATGGTCAGGAGAATATGGGAAAACAACAGCAAAAAAGAATAGGGAACAGCAAACAACCCACACTGTCACCTGCTGGGCAGCCTGATGGCAAAGTACTGCCTGCAACATTATTTGCCTCTTTGCTTTAGTTTAAAATTACAAATATAAAATTGCCTCATTACATAAGCAGTATGCAATTGATACTAATTACATTATTTTTAATGAGTATTTCTACACTGTGTGTGTTTGCTATATAATGCCAGTGAGTGCTCAGCTGTGTCATCAGAGTGGCATAAAAACCACGTGGATCTTTATTGTTTCATGCTGTGATTATTCAGTTCTTCAAGCAGGGAGCAAGTTAACTCTCCTGCATTGTCCTTCTGCCTTTTATTAGCAAACACTTCTGTAAATCCAAGAAAACTACAGGAAAATTATTTTCTTAAAAGATATTTGGTCTTAAAAAAAAAAATAGTTCTTTACCTCATGGAGTCAGCTTAGGGACTTCATGAGGTGAAGAACTCAAATATCTTATTTTTTAAATTATTTGCGTTGCTAGTCTCAAAAACAAGAACGAAACCCCCATGATTTCTGTGCTAATTGTCTCATGCTCTGCTCTGGCTGCTGGGCTCCTTCCAGCAATGCTGGGCTTAGCAAGGGCACAAGGTGGTTTGGCATGATTTGGTAGGGTTTTTTTGGAGGGAGGAGTGCTAATAGCACCCAGCACTTCTGTCCCTCTTGGGGTACATTTATTGCTGTGGCAGACTCAACCTCTTCATTCTCCAAGGTGGGATGTGCACTGCCTTGCTGGAAGCTGGGATATTTGCAGCTCCATGTCCACCCAGTGAGGGTTTGGGGTTGTTGAGGCTGAGAGCTGTGGTGTTTCTGTATGTAAGAGGCACCCATAAGAGTCGAGGCTCTGAAGTTTTGGAGGCTGCCTTATGCCCGTGTTGTGAGGCCATGAGTGAGGCTCTGGGGAGAAAGGTCAGTGTGAGCTTCCCTCTACTTGAATGTGCAAAATTAGGGATTTAGTGATAGAAACATCACTGTGAGACTGATTATTCCTTCCTCCTGCAAAGACATTTCAAACCTGTGCCCTCCAAAGCTGACTAAACCCCACAGGACCAATCTTTGCTGAAGGAACAGAGCAAGGTCTGCAGCAGAGCTGCAGCCAGTGCCTTTGGCAGTACACGTGCTTGCTCCAAATGTGAACGGCAGTGTCCTTGTCACACTGGCTCACAGCTCCTTTGTGGCAATATGAGGATGACAGCCCCTGAGAAGCACCTCTGCCAAGGCTGCCAGCCTATGAACACAGGAATGGGAAGTGCTAGAGCTGACTTAACTCTGCAGCCCAAGAGCATGCCCCTTTTCCACTTCCAGCTCAACATGCCAAGGCTCAGTGTGGGTTCCTGACAACTTGCCCTGGTTATTCTGAGCCACTGGGAACAGAAGGTACCTGCTCCTGTGACCCACCTCACAGCCCCTTAGTGCCTTTCTACTCCACCCTGCCAATCCCCTCCCTCCACTGCTTGGCACTCACTCACAGACTGGTTCATGGGTGCCTGCTTCCTTTCCCTTGTGAGCACCCCTCCCACACAAGCACGTTTGGCTTTGTTGACTTTCCAGTTGAAAATCTTTTGCCTTTTTGAGGACCCTTGAGAGCTCTTCCTTTCCTGACCCTCTTCCATCCACATTTTCTACCTTTTCTCTGTGTCTCACTCATCTCTCATCTCCCCTTCTGCTATCCTGGGTCCAGTGTCTAACAGGCATTACAGCACAACAGGTTTTCTTGCCAACCAGGAAACCTCCATGAGATCTCCATCTCTCATTAGCAACCAGCTGGCTAGTGAGGGTTTGCCATCAGCCAGGGCTGCAGGAGCTCCCATCAAGTCCAGCAAATATCTGTGGGTACACTGCTCAGCCCCAGTGACTCTCCTGCCTATACCATGGCACCAGAGAAGGACACAGAGGAGTAGTGTTAAAGAGAGGATATTATCATTTGCCCTACCCTTGAAATGAGTGACTTTGCTCTCGTATTTTGGATGGTTAATCTCCATTTTATCCCCAGTGAGGCCTTAGTGAACAGGGGCACCCCAAAGAAGTGTGACAAAAGTTACCTTCCTTCCCTAGCTCCCTTCCTCTCCTTCTTCTTCCCTTCCTCCCACACTTCCTCCCTTCTTCTCTCCTTTCTTCTTGCTTCAGACAGGGTATTTTTGCAGCCTCGCTGTCCTCACCATAATCCTTCATGGTAGCAATGACCATCCTTTTATCCCTTCCTACCACTGAGGTCTTTGGCTTTGCTGCTCCATATTGTTGTGCTAAACTTTGAAGCACTGGAAAAAAATGGGGGATGTGGTGGAAGAGGGAGAGGTGTCCTTTCTTACCATTGTTCTACCCTTGTGGGATTTCTATCTCCCATCCTTCCACAGCAAGATGATTTAAGTTCCTTCTCTGGAATCCTTGCACTGCCAGTTCTGTGGCCCATCCTTGATGCCTTGAAATATCTTCCCACACACGAGTGGTCACCAGCACAGCTGTGCTGTGGCCTGCTCAGCCCAGCAGTCCCAGACACTGACCCTACACTGCTCCCAACAGATCCCATCACAGACTGTGGGGAGCTGAGCAATGAGTTTGGCAAAGAAGAACATGCCATGGTGGGTCTCAGCAGCCTGCTCCTCAGAGGTGACACCTCTCTGAGCTGTGTCCATTACCTACAAGTTCAATGGCAAAAGGGCCAGGCTCCACTTTCTAGGGACACCCTTCTCCTGCATGAAATCTCTGTGCAGCTCTGAGGTGTCTTACCTGGTGTCCAAGGGCCACCTCTGCCAATCCCAAACCACTGTTCCCACCAGCCTGTTCAACCCTGCTTGCACAGCCCCGGCTGCACTGTGGTCTCTGCTTGAACAAAGCTCCGGCAAGACAGCTTTGCTTGTTTGAAAACTCTCCCAAAAATGCTGTATCCAGACCTCAGAGAGGAGCTTTCTGACATGCAGGACTTGTTCCTTGCAGCTGTGGGTCAGTTCAAGGCAGTTTCTATCTCCCTCAGTGGCCCTTGGGCATCCCTGTTCTGGCACTGCTCTCTCCAGTGGGGACAGCCTGGAACAGCTCCAGGTCTCCTTTGCCACGTCTACTCCTAAAGTCCAATTAGTGTTGTTTATGCTCATCTTGTAACTGAAAGACAAAAAAGCTGATGCTTCAGTAGGTCAAAGGGTGTGAAGAGATAAATGTAATTGCAATAAATGTAATTGCAGTAAATTCAATATATTGAAAGATGTTACCATTTAATTAAAAGTATATGAATTATGCATGTATCTCTTCCACAGCCTTGATGTGTGGGCTTGAGCAGTAACTGAGTATATTCAGCTCTATCTGCCACATGAAACCCACGGCTGCTTAATTTCTCCCTCACATGCCTAACACTGCCAGCTGAACTTTTGCTAGGAGTAAATAATGACATACACAGGGGTTATTTGGAGTCACCTTTACCTTTCCCTACTCTTGGGCACCTAAGAAGAGACATAAATCTTATCCCATCAGTTTTCCCCCGAAAAAGATGGAGACTGTCTTTTGGGCAAATTTTACAATATCAGGTTTAAAAATCACATTAGCTAGGGATGCAGAATTGCAGTGAAGGAAAGTAATGGATTAGGCTACCCATACCTGTCTGCCATGGGGCTATGCAGGCAGTAGCACCCTGCAGTCTTGGGGCATAAAATGTGGGGCCTATGGGCTTGCTGAGAACTCCAGCAGCCTGGCAAGGATGGGGTAGGAGAACAGGGCTTGGTGGTGGAAAAATCACAGCACCTGGAGCTCCCCAGAGCACCCCATGGCTGGCACTGCCACCCCCACCCTCAGGTGCTTAATGTCATCATCAGGTGCCTGGTGCTCAGCTTAGCTATACGCCCACTTAGTGCAAGCCATTTCATTAATATGGAAGAGTGACTTTTTATAAATGCTGTGCTGTCTTTCTGGGTACAGAAGATCTTCCCCATCAGAGTAGACTTGCCATTTGCAGCCCTGCAGAGTCCATCCTGGCAGCCTGTGCCCAGGACTGTGCCAACAATCTTCTGCTAAAGGCTGCTACCTTGTCATATCTTTGATTATCAAAGGAGATGGAGTGAACTCTCATGAGGGAAAACAGATCCCATTAGTGTTTGTGGAAATTTCAAACTGGCTATTATGAAATTAAAACAGGAAACAAAGTGATTGGGGGAGGAGGGAGACACTTCTCCCTAATCACTTAATAGAGGCCCATACATCTCCTTAGAGCTTGCAATAAATCGTGCCTCATTTTTAACCAGATGCGCAAGTTAATGAAATCTGAATCCAAATGCTCATCTCTAGTTAATTTACTGAAGATTTGTTCCTCATTTCCATGCCTTATGGAAACAAGAGTAAAGATTTTTTGTTGTTGTTGTTGATTTTCATGCTTATACAAGCTCTGTCTTTTTTCTTCTAGGGAAATTTTGGCCTTGGTTCAGCAAGACACTCACACATGACCAGCTTCAGGGTGAGACTGGTCCCCCTGGCCTCCCTCCAAAATAGCCAGGAAAATTCAAACAGTTGCAGCGGAAGCACTCGCCTGTGCTGTCTGCTGTGCCAAGGCTTTAAACCACAAGATATTCTTACCAGGCACATTTGATAAGCTAGGCTTGGCTGTTTTCCTGCATGCTTTTTGGCTGATGACAAGAGTAATACATTACAAAGCCTGCTCCGAAAAAGATAGCAGAGTTATTTTCTTCTCTGTGCCTGGCATGATCAGAGTTTGACAAATCTTCAGAGCTGAGCTTTGCCCACTTGCCTTGCAGTGACTCAGGAAGTGCACAGATCTCATCTGCTGGGCCAGGGTGGAGACAGGACATGGGGCAGGAGTCCTGGGAAAGAGGTTTGTTGAGCACCATGGTGAAGGACAGCTCAGCTAGAAGACAAAAGAAGAGGAGTCCAGTGCTTTGGATGGGCCTAGGGATGGCAGGATGGTTGGGGGAGTTAGATGTCTTCAGGGACCAGGCCTCAGGAGAAGAGCTAAAAGCAGCTAAAGCCCAAAAGAATCTTCATGTTGACCTTTTGCTAGGGTGTGCTACGGGGTGTGTTCCCTCTTCTCTTTATTCTGAAGGCAGACAAAGCTGAAGAAAGGCAGAGAAGGACTGGAAGCTGTGATGGAGCTGCTGTTTTTATTTGGTGGTGTCCCTATCCTGGTAACATCTGTGTCTCATGTGCCAGTACCAGACTGAGTCCACTGTGAGTTCTGGCTCTTCTAAATTTGAGGCTGCCTGGAGGTTGCATCTGGACCTGGATTCATGGCAAGAGGCTTTTAAGGATCGCCTGGGATATCTTTTTTTGAGCATTAAATAGATAATCAAGATCAAGGTTGGACTGTCCTCAGGTGAGGAAGAGGACACGTGGAGAGAAGTCTGAGTATGGGATGTATTTCACAAACTGAATCTGTGGATTCTTCCCATGTAAACATGAGACACATGAAAATGTATCTGTGGCTCCTGGCCTGCAGAAACTGGGGTGATCTGGCTGTGTTCATTCCCTTTCCTCCTGGGAGCAGGAGCTATAGCATAGCAGCTATGTCTGCTTTCCAGCAAGGGAACAGTGGGGAATGGTTGAGTGGGGAGTGGCTGAGAGCTGTCTTGAAATATCTCAAGGAGACTTGAGCCACTAAAATTGAGCATTTCTGAGTGGCAATAAGATAGTCAAATGAAACCCTCAGCAATGGCTGAGCAAAGCCCCACAGTCAGGGCTGCCCTACTGAGTGGGCTTTCCTTGCCTTTGGGCTCTTGAGAGGCAGGGAGAGGGCTCACCACTGAAAACACTCAAAAATAAACAGAAACTGTTGGTAGCATGGGCAACTGTCTAGGAACCTACCATCTCTGGGGGGCTGAGCTATCTCACCTGAAAGGCTCCAAGGGCTGGAGACTGATGTAAATCCCTCTGCTGTGGGCACAAGATACATCAAGCTTGTTCAGAGTCTTAGAGGAATAAAGCATTGCCTCCACTCTGAAGAAACGCAACCACTCAAAACTGAGAGTTCTCACTTCTCCTTCAAAAAAAGACCTGAGGGCTGTCAAATCTTGAATAATGAGGGAGACTCCACAGCCTCTCTGGACAACCTCTTCCAGTGCATGGTCACCTGCACAGTAAAGAAGTTCATATATTCAGGGGGGAACTTCCTGTGAATCAGTTTCTGCCCATTGCCTCTTGTCCTATTGCTTTGCACCAGCAGGAAGAGCCTGGATCCTCTTGGCACCCTCCCTTTAGATTCTCACAGACATTAACAAGGTTCCCCGTCAGTTATCTTTTTTCCAGGCTAAACAACAAGACCCAGAACAGAGTTTGTGAGAAGGCAGTAAGGCCTTGCTAAGGCTTAAGTAGTTTCCTTACTCTGTGAAAGCTGAAGTGATGGTGGTGATGGGATTTTTGATCTTAAAATCCATTCTAATTCAAAAGTGGTGTTTGAGGAAATGTATTTTTAATGACACCAAAGCCTCCCTGTTTTAGCACTGGTTTATGTACCAGCCAGGCCATAGGTTAGTGGAGAAAGAATGTCAGCCAATGCTTATTACTGCAGTGCTACAGCTCATTTCTTATCACCTTCTATAACAAAGAAATGCAAAAAAACACCCCTGAATCTGCTTTTTGAAAACTGTCATAAAAGCCATTCTTCCTGTTTTGTTTGGCTTTGGGCTTTTTTGTGAAAGCCCAGAAGTATTTATTGCCTCTGAACATATACTCAGAGAAAGGGAAGGAATGTTCTGGTGGAATGGTTACCCTGCTGTGATCTGTGACAGTTTCAGGCATCCTGGAGGAAGGGTGAAGTAAGCTGAGGGCATCCCGCAGGCTGCCCTGGCCAGCAAAGAGAGAAACCAAGGCTGCTGATACACTCAGGATGACAACTGCCTGCCTCTGGATGGTTTAGCTTAAGCAAGTTCAGAAATATGGGCCATGGTAAGTTTAAAGGCACTAGCACAAGGCTGAAGGACAGAGATGCAGCTGGACAGTAGACACAGTCCCCAGGAGGTGAACAAGAAGAATGGGCATCTTGAACACACAAACAACACAGGTCTTTTCACCAGGCAAGGATTTTTTCATCGTGTCTTCTCAATGCACTTGTAAAGGATTGTAATAAAATAAAAACAGGACCAGGAAAGGTAGGTGGAAGAAAAGAGATTAATTTTTGAGAAATAATCTTTTTTTAGGGCATTTAGATGATTCTGATTACCAGCTGGATGAACCCAAACGATTAAAAACTGTTTTTTCTCAGCATCATCTGATCAGGTCATGTGCAGCATTTTATTTGGCACTGGTAAAAAAAGAATACAAATTCTAACAAGCTTATATTTTGTTAGTGAAAATCAGCACCACAAACAGCTCTCGGTTTCTAGTTCTTTTGCTTTTGAGTCCATTATAACCATGGTAAATGGTGCACAGCCATTTGTGTGAACCTTGACAGGGGAGGGGGTGACTCACAGCAATTTTATGCCACAATGCCATATCACAGCAACAGAATTGGATGAGTAATCTCAGATCTTGCCTTCAGGCAGCTCACTGGCTTATCTCACAGATCTCACTGCAACAAAATGTCAATGTTTTAATACCTTTGACATTTCTTTAGGTTCAAGAGACAATAATGAATCTTTCTTGGTTACTTACTAAGAGGAGATTATATCAGCAAAAGCAGCTAATTCTTCTTATCTGAAGAGACACTATTGGAAATAATCTCTTTTTTCACTAAATGTAAGAGTAACCAGCATTAAATAAGAGTCTTTTAATTAACTGAATTAATCAAACAGCCCTCAAATAGATTTAGTTTCAACCAGTGACTAAATAGATTTAATGCCTAGGAACCATCCAAGCACCTCAGGTGGATCCTGCCTTTTCTGTTCTTCCAGACATGTACACTCAAGGAAGGGCTGCCTGTAATTCACAAGGCAGAACATGGCATTGCTCAAGGCTTGGTAAGAAAGTCTTGCCATAGCTGATGCCTGCTGCCATAAGCTGGCATAGCTCTATTCAGCTTGTGGCCTGCCCAGACACCTTCTAAGGAACAGGAACAAATAGAGCCTGGTGGAAATTAGCATATTTCTTCAAGTTTCTGAAGGGTGAAGGTAGAGGACTAAGCTGCCAAGGAAAGCAAGATGATGTCTGTGATTTAGACCTGCTTGGAAAAGCTGATATGAAGTTTATATTATAAATAGCTATGGTGATGCAGATGCTCCTTACTTGTAAAAAGGTAGGTGCTGCTCTGAACCCATAGAGATCTATAGGACAAAATATACATATGTAATATTTTTAGTGAAGGGAGATCTTGATCTTTGAAGAGCCTTGTCAGGCAGCAATCTCATATGGTAGTTGCCATTCAGCATATGTTCTCTGGCTCAGACAGGGCACTTACACCAGGGCTGTACAGATGGGTGCTTGCCTGGGGATGTTCCACCTCATCAAGCAGATGCTTGGTAGGTGCATTATGAAGCTGTGTCAGAGTTTTCAGTTCAGGTAAGGAGATGTTTGATTGCTTTCAACACTGTGAGAGGTTAAGATGCACCTTGAAATTGCACTGCTCAAGATATCATGAAGAACATAGGGCATTTTCAAATTTTTTTTTAGGTTTTGCCAAAAAAAAAAAAAAGACTTTTTGCAGAAGCTGGCCAGTCAAGTTCCAGGGATAAAACAATGGAGCTGGATTAGCACACGGCTATGTGCTATAAACCAGAGGTATGCATACTGATGAGCTGATATGTATACTTATGAACTGATGTATATGATATACTGTGATATACGCTCCTTCTGGATCTTCCAGTTTGAAATCAGTTTGAAATGAAGAAGGATTCACAGCAAAGGCATTTTCTAAAAATCTGAGGAGTGCAAAGCAATAGAAGCATGACAAGCAAAGGACCCTGCAACACCTTCTAGTCTAGTAAGATCAACAGGATACATCCTCAGATTCACCACAGCTGTACCACTGAACAGCTTCTCAGCTTGTGAGAAATGCTGCTTCACACTGGCAAAGCTCTGTCAGTTGGTGATATTTTCCCTGCCCAGGATTAGGTTCTTAGCTAGCTGGCTTAGCACTGTGTGGGAGGCTCAGTGAGGTTTCACGCATGTCCCATATGCTGCTCTTCCTCTGTAACCACTCAGGTCTGCAAATCTGCCTGAAAACAAAGTGAACAGCAACACTTGTCCTGCTAAGGACTGCCTGTTTCCATTCAGATGCCATGTTTCTGTGTGAAGCAGCCCTGCTGTGGCTGCTTTGTGAAAGTTTCTCTTTAAATTTCTCTAAGTCCTATTAATTTTTCTTTTATTCATCACTGCGAGCTAAATAGTCAACACCTATCTTAGAGGGAAGAAGGGATTCCCACAGCACAGAGGACTTAGAGCTCCTAAATTAGGAAAGGAGAGGGGTGCATTGATAGCACGCTGTAGATTCTGAAGTGTCATCTTCCCTTTCTGGTGCTCACTTACAAGCTTTGCTGAATACAAATGCATGGTACTATTTTGTCTGCTTTGCCTTCTGCAAAGTAGGTAGGCTTCTTTTAATGTGGTTTACTTCCAAATGCACAAAAAAAAAAAAACAAAACAAAACAAAACAAAAAAAACCCCCACAAAAACACAAACAAATAAAAAAAGAAAGTGTGTTTTCTGCATGAGCTGTCATTGTTTTCCACAGCATCTCCCGAGATATCAAGAAATATGCGAGAAGAAAAATTTTCCTTTTCAGTTGTTTCACTATTGCGTATGGTCAGAAAATGAAACACTTAGGAAGTAAAAATGTAGGCGTTCTACCTTTTTTGTTGAAATATGAGTGCAACAATTCACTGCTAAAATATGAGCAATGGAATAGATTAAATGAATCTTCTCGCAAAGATAATTTTAATGACAATGTGATTCCCTGCAAGGAAAAAAACCTTTTTGATATTCTTTTATAAAAGATTCAAATAGAAAAATAAATTACATTTTTCATCACTTTCCCTTTAAGGTGATTGAATAGGGGGATGTTTTTAATTATGACAAAAATCTCTATGTTAATAGTCTTGATTAAAGGGGCTTTTAAATAGTTTATCTGCCTGGCTAGGTTCCATCCTAAAGCTAAGCAGAGGAAGATGTCTTTCATGTTGAATTTAAATGCTTATTATCCCTCTGAACTCTGCCAGTCCACTTATTTGAAGTATTATTCTTCCCTTCTAGCCTGTGGAGTCAGCTCACCAAGAGATTTTGGTAATGTCACTCTCTGGGGAACAGTGCTGGTTAATTTGAACCTTGAGGCAGCAGCTGGGGCTGGCATTTCAAAGCTTGCTGTGACCTGCTTCCTCATTTCAGGGCCAGCCCTACAGCAGGAACCTGAGACACCTTTATGGATCCATCACCTGGAGAAATTAAGCCTTGATCTCACCTGTGGGCCTCCTATGACAATAACCACTGACAGCTAATGAATAGAGGTCTCAGTTAAAGACTGCTTTACCCCTGTGGTACCCACTGAGCAGAAATCCATAGGAGGGGAAAGGGAGGCAAGATGGGCAGGTCCCTGAAAAACTACACTTAGATGTGAATGTGAATAATATCTGGAAAAGAGATTTTCTATAAAGACTCCCACTCTTTTTCCCACTGATAATTATTATAAATGTTGTCTTCACTTTCTGCTTTCTTTTGCCTCACGCCAAAAGCAGAGCAGTGTGCACTGCAGCTGGAGTCACTGTACACGGCTGCATCCAGAAACGCTTTCCTTTCCACTCACCTGCAACATGGTTCAGGCATCTGACAAGGTCAGGTTAGGGGAGCATCTCCCCTGAAGGATACACAGCTGTACAAATAGGAACTGCAGGTGCTCACATGTGTTAGGAAATTATCCAGCATGTTCAGCCTTCATGCCAGGAAAAGCAATGACTCTGGTCATGGATAAGGAATGAGACAGTCCCCTCTGGCAAATCGCTCCTCTACTGCCTGATCATGGAGGTTTGAGGAACTAATCTGTAAAAAGGGACTGATGTAAGCAGATGGGAACCATTGTTCCAGAGCACACAAAGCCAAAGGCTTGGCCCCCTGCACAGTTCCTGAATGGCCATCCTATTTGCTCCTCCTGGTAAGTGGAGAAGTGGAAGCACTTGATGAATTGTTTGAAACACTCATGCTCTTGTCTGCAAGCATCATACCTAGCAAAGGTTTCAATGTAGGTTTCTTATACTGAAAAGGTATACACTTTGCTATTTCAGCTGGCTGAGGACACCCAGTGAGCTGGAGCTGGCAGATAGGTGTGCTGCTGCCTGTCATGGTTGTGGCACACACAGAGGAAGTTCTTCTGTCTGCAAATGTCCACTGGAAGTGGTGGGTTTCCAGGGGAAGAGCAGCCAGGACTGAAGAGAAAAGTTTGGGGTAAGAGACTATTCCGGCCGCTGGTCTGGGGTCCGCCGTTCGAACCCAGGGGGCAGAAGCCACTCCAAAAGGATATCTCACTAGAGACAACCTTCTAGGGGCCAGAGCACCCCCTCAGCGGGCCGGAGGCTTCTCTCAGCAGAGACAGGGCAGCTTAGTGATTTCTCAGCTCTTATGTGATTTCAGCTCTGCGTGCCCTGTCCTGCGAGGCAGCCTCTATTGCTCGCCCGGGAAGAAGAGAGGAGGGTCCCGTATAGCGATTCCGCAGGAGTCAACTTTATTGTAGAGCACCAGCAAAGGGGAGCCAGTGACGGGTGTCCTAACAAGTGGGGCGACCTAGGGGTTTTTATGGGCAAACCAAGGTGGGAGTGGAGGAGCACGGGCCAATGGGTTACAGCAAATTACATTCAAACTTCTGGGGGCTTACAGGACCTTTCTTAGTCGCTGTGGCTGAAAAGTTACTTTCTTATCTTGGGGGTCTGGCAGGGGGTTGTGCACTCCCTTTCTTATCTCCTCAGCAGGCCTCTCTCCAAGGCAGGGCCGCTGGGGCCCTCTCCATTCCCACAAGAGACAGTTCTGAGGGTTTACATCTGCTCAGGCTCTGCCAGCCCTTTCTTAGGTCAGGTACCTGTCAAACCCTCCCAGTATGGGAACAGATAGAAGGAGAACAGCACAAGGAAATGAAACTCCTGATGACAGAGGACAACCACTCTGAAGAAAAGGGAAAGTGCTGTGAGTGTCAATTGTTTAAACAAGGAACAAGGAACAAGGAACCACAAGAAATGTTTATTTTTGCAGTTGTGCCTACATGCTTGCTAAACTAGTGTTAGTTGATACAGCTTGCATTGTCCATGTGAGCATCCCTCATGGCCAGCTGTCCCGCTAAATGTTTTATATGCAATACCTGTAATAGCATTCCTATGTGGAATGGAGCAGGATGACTCTCTCTATTAAAACTACAGTGCTGTGGAAGAGCTGGAAGAGCTCCATTTTTCCCCCAAAGATGAAATGTCCCCTTATGAGAAACGCAAGGTGCTGCTGGGTCTCTTCTTTAATCAGAAAAGTAAAGTAAAATAGTCTTCTACTAGGAAACTGTGATTTTACTTAGCTGTAATTCTGAAGGTCAATTTTATAAGCACGGGGATGCAACTGGAAGGACGCGTGCAAGTCTTTAAAAGTAAGTGGTTAAATATGCTTTTGACAGTTGTCCCCAAAGCAGACCTCAAATAGAAAAGAGAAGATAAAAATAAACATTGCTCAACCCTTTCATTCATTACAGGCTGTCAAATGGGACAGGTGCTGTGGAAAAACCCATGTGTGACTGTGTCATTAGAAGTTGAGTCATCATGCGAGGGCAGGGAGAGGGGTGGAGGGGCTGGGGTGACTGCGACAACCTGAACTTAGCATGGACTGATCCTTAGAGAACAGCTGGGCAGAACCAGGAGTTCCTTGTGTTTTGAGAACTTTCTTCAAACTGAGAACCGAAGGTAAAACTTTCCCATGGATAAACACTAAGCAAAGTATCCAAATTCCCTTTTCTGATGCTGTTAAACTCTTTGTGGCACACAAAATAAATATGAATACAATAATCAACAGTATGATGTCATGCATTTGAACAAAATGGTAGAACAAAGAACTCTGATTCCCAAAAAAGATTTGAAAACCAAAGCCTTGTTCTTGACTTTCACTTTGAAAATACTACCAATATTAATACTTCATTATTAATGAAAGTTCTGACGAGTCTGAGTTTTTTTCTTTCTGTTGTTTTAGCAAATGTGAACGCTTCTAGATTTATTCTGACTAAATGCTGAGACATTTCTTGAGAAGAAGCATTGTTTACTATGGATGGAAAAAGCTGTGCTGTTTTGCAATCCCTAGTGCCACACACCATTAACTCTATCCTTGAGAGATGCCAGGAGCTGGGAATATAGCAGCATCTGGCCCTCCCCAACAGTTACCATTTTGCCTGGAGCCTGCACAATTAAATAACATCATCTCCTCAGCCAATTCCACACTCTATCCACCTGCAATATCTTCCTCCAGAGTGTAGCCAGGGCACAAAAGGCCTAAGGGTGTACAAAAACTAATTTCTCATGGTCCAAAAGAATACTCAGAGGGCAGATTTAAACTGTCTGTATCACACAGTAAATACTGTTCAACTGCTCTTTCTATGTCTGGGTTTGGGGTTTGTGCTCATCAACTCTTACAGAGAAAAATGTTGTTGTCCCAGCATGGCCTGAGCTTGGAAAAGCTGTTGGGTGTCAACTCAGCAACACTGTGACTGCCTGTGAGGAGTGGCAAGAAAGCCTCTGTTTAGTGCTCTTTTGGTCTCCACTGCTACATTTTTGGGTGGTTGACATATGTGAATATTTCACAATGGCAGGGAGAGGGCTCTGTGTACATGTGGGAGAACCGGCTGCCAGAACCAGGGGAGCTTGTGTTTCTCCTCAAGTACCAGATTGATGTCTGGATTTTTTTCCCCATTTTCTTTTTATCCAATTGATGAGCAATGTTTTCAGTAAATGCTTAGAGACTGTTTTCCTGTCTCAAATTGGCATAGCAACAGCATCAGAACAAAACTCAAAAGCATCAGCTTAATGACATACTGAAATGGCTTCAGAATTCATAATATGCTCTCATTTTTTTGAAGTGAAAGGGAAGGGACTATTGCACAGCATGGAGAAGGGGCTACTGCAGAGCATGAGCTGTTGGAAACCTTTCCTCCAGGCACATATTGAATGCCAAATGAAATTAAGCCAGTTAAATACTTATTTTTAATTAGTTTTATCCTTGTAAACATCTGTATAAAAACCACTGAATTAACCCTAGGATATATCACATACCTGCCAGGTAGAAACAAGAAAGCAAAGTCAGTATACTTTACAGCTTGGGTCACATGAAGATCTTAAGTAGAAAATCCCAAACATCTATCAACGTTACAGTTTTTTCAGTTAGTAGGAAAAAAACATGTAAGAGTGGCTAGAGGTCCCCAGCTTTGCCTCAAACAACCATCAAATATAATGATTTTATCCCACACTAAATGGTATATGTTTCTTAATCTTGTCTTTTGCAAAAAGTTTTGCTCTTTTCAATAGCATTGTTTCATTAACATGCCTATATTCTAGAATGTCTAGATAAATAAACCACGCTGAACTCTCAGGTAATTGATTTTGAGAGGAATAAACCTGACTTTGCTAATTTAAATATTAGTAACAACTTACATAAATGACAGTGTTATAAATGTCTCTCTTTGTAACAGTTTACAAGCAATTCAAAAAATATATCTATACTCCCCAAAGTTGTTTGTTGTTATACCACTAGCAGATGTATGGGCTCTTTTCTACACCAGAGTAACTTGTTCTATGTTTAATTTGTCCCTACATCCGAGGTTGAAAGGCTCCGATGGACCTTGTGGGGGTTACCAAAGCCCGAAGTGAGGTTTTTGAGAAGTATAATTCTTCTCCATTAGTGTGGATTTCTTTGGTACCCAAAGCCTTCGGTATAACTAATTTTCCCTTGTGTTTAGGTGAAAAAGAGAACAGATTTTTTTTTTTT